>ONZH01000420.1:0-341050 GCA_900303285.1 Rhinella marina
GGGGCACATTCTGCTGATTTGAGGCTATGAATGGGGGGCACACTTCTGCCATGATTTGACGGTATGATGGGCACATTCTGCTGATTTGACGGTATGATGGGGGCACATTCTGCTGATCTGAGGTCTGATGGGGGCACATTCTGCTGATCTGAGGTCTGATGGGGGCACATTCTGCTGATCTGAGGTCTGATGGGGGCACATTCTGCTGATCTGAGGTCTGATGGGGGCACAGTGAGATGGTATGGGGGCACAGGGGGCTGATATGGGGGTCTGATCTGATGTCCTTAAATTTATGGGCAGTCTGATAAGAGGATCTGATGAAAAATATTTTTTTCTTATTTTCCTACACTAAAACCTAGGTGCGTCTTATGGGCCGGTGCGTCTTATAGGGCGAAAAATACGGTACATGTTGCAGAGATTAGACTTTGATAGATCCCTGCTCCTTACATGTCCTATCTGTCTTCTGTGAAAAACGGATGAAGACAGATGTCATCCATGGTTTTTCATAGACCTCAATGGGTGTGTTTGGTCTGCATCACGGAAAAATCAGTGATGTGTGAACAGACACCATTAAATCAATGCGTATGTGTGCTGTCCGTGAAAAACGGAAATATGAATGAGGCCTGACACTATTAGTACAGACTGTGAAGGGACACACCCACAACTGGTAACACCCATCTGGACCTTTATTGCAGACAGCTGGCCTTCATTCATAAAATTCTAGTGGGAATAACAAAAGAACTGCACAACACAGAGTCATAAGAATAGATGCTCTAGAACTGTTATTACATGGGGGATGCAAGTCGTTACAGTGCGCTGAAGAGTTTACTGAAGTAGATGTTCTCCATAAGTATGTGTGTATTCACCGTTCAACACCATAGGTTCAGTTTGTGGTTTTGGTTCATTTCTTGGTATATTTCTATAGTGGTCATAGCTCTGTATTTGTAATATACAGTCATGGCCAAAAGTTTTGAGAATGATACAAATATTAATTTTTACAAAGTCTACTGCTTCAGTTTTTATAATGGCAATTTGCATATACTCCAGAATGTTATAAAGAGTGATCAGCTTAACAGCAATTACTTGCAAAGTCAATATTTGCCTAGAAAATGAACTTTATCCCCCAAAACACATTTCAACATCATTGCAGCCCTGCCTTAAAAGGACCAGCTAACATCGTTTCAGTGATTGCTCCATTAACACAGGTGTGGGTGTTGATGAGGACAGGGCTGGAGATCAATCTGTCATGATTAAGTAAGAATGACACCACCGGACACTTTAAAAGGAGGCTGGTGCTTGGCATCATTGTTTCTCTTCTGTTAACCATGGTTATCTCTAAAGAAACATGTGCAGTCATCATTGCACTGCACAAAATGGCCTAACAGGGAAGAGTATCGCAGCTAGAAAGATTGCACCTCAGTCAACAATCTATCGCATCATCAAGAACTTCAAGGAGAGAGGTTCCATTGTTGCCAAAAAGGCTCCAGGGCGCCCAAGAAAGACCAGCAAGCGCCAGGACCGTCTCTTAAAAGTGTTTCAGCTGCGGGATCGGGCTACCAGCAGTGCAGAGCTTGCTCAGGAATGGCAGCAGGCAGGTGTGAGTACATCTGCACGCACTGTGAGGCGGAGACTCTTGGAGCAAGGCCTGGTCTCAAGGAGGGCAGCAAAGAAGCCACTTCTCTCCAGAAAAAACATCAGGGACAGACTGATATTCTGCAAAAGGTACAGGGAGTGGACTGCTGAGGACTGGGGGAAAGTCATTTTCTCTGATGAATCCCTTTTCGATTGTTTGGGACATCTGGAAAACAGCTTATTCGGAAAAGACGAGGTGAGCGCTACCACCAGTCTTGTCTCATGCCAACTGTAAAGCATCCTGAAACCATTCATGTGTGGGGTTGCTTCTCAGCCAAGGGAATCGGCTCTCTCACAGTCTTGCCTAAAAACACAGCCATGAATAAAGAATGGTACCAGAATGTCCTCCGAGAGCAACTTCTCCCAACCGTCCAAGAGCAGTTTGGCGATCAACAATGCCTTTTCCAGCATGATGGAGCACCTTGCCATAAAGCAAAGGTGATAACTAAATGGCTCAGGGAACAAAACATAGAGATTTTGGGTCCATGGCCTGGAAACTCCCCAGATCTTAATCCCATTGAGAACTTGTGGTCAATCATCAAGAGACGGGTGGACAAACAAAAACCTACAAATTCTGACAAAATGCAAGCATTGATTGTGCAAGAATGGACTGTTATCAGTCAGGATTTGGTCCAGAAATTGATTGAGAGCATGCCAGGGAGAATTGCAGAGGTCCTGAAGAAGAAGGGTCAACACTGCAAATATTGACTTGCTGCATTAACTCATTCTAACTGTCAATATAAGCTTTTGTTACTCATAATATGATTGCAATTATATTTCTGTATGTGATAAAAACATCTGACAAACACACATAAAAACCAGAGGGCAGCAGATCATGTGAAAATATAATATTTGTGTCATTCTCAAAACTTTTGGCCATGACTGAAGAGCGCCAAATACCCTGCCTAGCCAAAGAGTGAATATGAATTATTCCTAGAGCTGCCACTAGGGGGCAGCTCACTTTGTTCTGTTATTGAGTTCAGTGTTTAAAGGGGTTTTCCAGGATTTTAATATTGATAAATTATCCTAAGTTGTCAGAACCCCACCGATCAGCTGGTTATAGAGAAGGCCACGCTCCCTGCGAGTGCAGCCTTCCCTTCATTGTTTACCTGCTCGCCGTCCACATCACAGCGGTGAGAAGGTGTAACTACAAGAAGCCTCCCATTCATTTCTATGGGACATCTCCTTCCTATTTAAGTCTATACTACAGAGCTGTCCTGAGGATAGGTCATCAATATTAAAACCCTGGAAAAGCCCTTTAAAGGGAACCTGTCATCACCTTTATGCTGCCTATACTAACGGCAGAATAAAGTAGAGACAGGTGAGTTGATTTCAGCGGTCTGTCATTTATAAGTTAAAAGTAAGTGGTTGCCGAGAACCAACATCACAAACATTGCAGATTAGGCCTGGAAAAGAGTCAAATCTTCATGAGAAGAGTCCTGCTTATTCATGAATTCCTGCTCTCCCCGCCCACCTTCTGATGACTGACAGTCTTCTACCTAGTTTTCTCCCTTTCTCTCTAGGAGAGAACTGCCAATCATCAGCAGATGGGCGGGAGAGCCGGAGATGAGGAATAACCATGACTCTTCTCAGATAGATTTGACTCTTTTCAAGGCCTGGGCTGGTTCTCAGCAACACTTACTTTTAGCTCATGACTGACACACCGCTGAAATCAGCATTTCTGTCACTATTTTATGCTGCCCTCAGTGAGGTCAAGATAAATTTGATGACAGGTTCTCTTTAAGCAAGATTCAGAAGGATACTATGCTCCCTCTAGTGGTAGCTGCAGGCAGCCAGGGGTTTCTAATTTCAAGGCCGTGGACTTTTTTTCCCTTGTTTCTTAACTGCAAAATCAATAAACCTACTAAATATTTTTCATGAAAAATTCTACCATTTTTCTGCTGACAAGTGTGTCTGCAGCTTTTTCTGACATTCAACCCTCAGCACACTGCTCCTGACTGTCTGGTCTCCCCCCTCCCTTCTCTCAGCGATGTATAGAAGGGGCAGATCAGAGAATGGAGATGGGGAAAGCATTCTAGTTATCAGGGAGGGAAGAGGCTGTAGATGGGGAGAACATCACACACAAAATTCACATAGCCTTTGTAGAGGAAATCAGATGAAACGTGAGGCTGTGATGTGTGAGAGCTAGTGAAGGCAGCAGCATCCTGGAGAAACTGATCACATCCACCATTTATTACTTGGAGGGACAAGAAAAAAATGCTTGCCAGTCTGTACTTTCAGATCCCTCTGATATGTAGGAAATACCCACTCAACCAGTCACTGGTCACCACTGCGTCTAGTGATAGGCTGAGCTGGCATTTCCTGCTAGTAGAGAGGGACAAGGATGTGGAGACCAGCGAGGACTCGGTAACCTCCAGTAAGATGAAGGCAGGGGATTGGTGCCGTGTTATTCCTCACTTGTGAACCTGATCAGTATGTCTACAGACGTGCCCATAGAGGTCTACCATCCACGGTGCCCCGATACACTCTCCTGGGTTTCTGGCCTCTTGGCTGAATGCAGGAGGAGGGCAATACCTACAGACCTGAGGTTCCACATTGCAGTACAGGTTAGAAGACCTGAAACTCTACATCCTGGAACGTCATCCATTCAGCGTCAGAGGCACACTGCAAATATTTATTTGGCGTCTCCGGTGCCTCCGGATTCCACATGATCAGTTCTGTGCCTTCAGGATGCTGCCAATGTCCACTGCAAACCGCATTCTGTATAACACATCCAGACTGCTGTTATAGGGGGCACTCCATACTACACGTCCAGACTGCTGTTATAGGGGGCGCTCCATACTACATGTCCAGACTGCTGTTATAGGGGGCGCTCCATACTACACGTCCAGACTGGTGTTATAGGGGGCGCTCCAGACTACACATCCAGACTGCTGTTATAGGGGGCACTCCATACTACACGTCCAGACTGCTGTTATAGGGGGCGCTCCAGACTACACATCCAGACTGCTGTTATAGGGGGCGCTCCAGACTACACATCCAGACTGCTGTTATAGGGGGCGCTCCAGACTACACATCCAGACTGCTGTTATAGGGGCGCTCCAGACTACACATCCAGACTGCTGTTATAGGGGGCGCTCCAGACTACACATCCAGACTGCTGTTATAGGGGCGCTCCAGACTACACATCCAGACTGCTGTTATAGGGGGCGCTCCAGACTACACATCCAGACTGCTGTTATAGGGGGCGCTCCAGACTACACATCCAGACTGCTGTTATAGGGGGCGCTCCAGACTACACATCCAGACTGCTGTTATAGGGGGCGCTCCAGACTACGCTCCACATCCAGACTGCTGTTATAGGGGGCGCTCCAGACTACACATCCAGACTGCTGTTATAGGGGCGCTCCAGACTACACATCCAGACTGCTGTTATAGGGGGCGCTCCAGACTATACACATCCAGACTGCTGTTATAGGGGCGCTCCAGACTACACATCAGACTGCTGTTATAGGGGGCGCTCCAGACTACACATCCAGACTGCTGTTATAGGGGGCGCTCCAGACTACACATCCAGACTGCTGTTATAGGGGCTCCCAGACTACACATCCAGACTGCTGTTATAGGGGGCGCTCCAGACTACACATCCAGACTGCTGTTATAGGGGGCGCTCCAGACTACACATCCAGACTGCTGTTATAGGGGGCGCTCCAGACTACACATCCAGACTGCTGTTTATAGGGGGCGCTCCAGACTACACATCCAGACTGCTGTTATAGGGGGCGCTCCAGACTACACATCCAGACTGCTGTTATAGGGGCGCTCCAGACTATACATCCAGACTGCTGTTATAGGGGGCGCTCCAGACTACACATCCAGACTGCTGTTTATAGGGGCGCTCCAGACTACACACATCCAGACTGCTGTTATAGGGGCGCTCCAGACTACACATCCAGACTGCTGTTATAGGGGGCGCTCCAGACTAACACATCCAGACTGCTGTTATAGGGGGCGCTCCAGACTACACATCCAGACTGTTTTTAGGGGGCGCTCCAGACTACACATCCAGACTGCAGTTATAGGGGGCGCTCCAGACTACACATCCAGACTTGCTGTTATAGGGGACGCTCCAGACTACACATCCAGATTGCTGTTATAGGGGGCGCTCCAGACTACACATCCAGACTGCTGTTATAGGGGGCGCTCCAGACTACACATCCAGACTGCTGTTATAGGGGCGCTCCAGACTACACATCCAGACTGCTGTTATAGGGGGCGCTCCAGACTACAGCACACATCCAGACTGCTGTTATAGGGGGCGCTCCAGACTACACATCCAGACTGCTGTTATAGGGGCGCTCCAGACTGCTACACATCCAGACTGCAGTTATAGGGGGCGCTCCAGACTACACATCCAGACTGCTGTTATAGGGGGCGCTCCAGACTATACATCCAGACTATAGGGGGCCTCCAGACTACACATCAGACTGCTGTTATAGGGGGCGCTCCAGACTACACATCCAGACTGCTGTTATAGGGGGCGCTCCAGACTACACATCCAGACTGCTGTTTATAGGGGGCTCCAGACTACACATCCAGACTGCTGTTATAGGGGGCGCTCCAGACTACACATCCAGACTGCTGTTATAGGGGGCGCTCCAGACTACACATCCAGACTGCTGTTATAGGGGGCGCTCCAGACTACACATCCAGACTGCTGTTATAGGGGCGCTCAGACTACACATCCAGACTGCTGTTATAGGGGGCGCTCCAGACTACACATCCAGACTGCTGTTATAGGGGCGCTCCAGACTACACATCCAGACTGCTGTTATAGGGGGCGCTCCAGACTACACATCCAGACTGCTGTTATAGGGGGCGCTCAGGACTACACGTCCAGACTGCTGCTATAGGGGGCTAGAACCAGCCCTCTGTATTAACCCTTGCCTTTCCCCTGATTCTGTACGGGGCTATTGTTAAATCGGTGTTCAGCGCAGTGATCTGTCGCCTGTTCGCCCGTTCGTCTCATCACTGACCTACATGTTTGGTCTCCATAGGTGTCCCTGGTAGGAATGAACAGGTCGCTGCACTTCTAGCAACATGGGTGCCAACAGCAGCACTATAAACGAACTGGCGGAGAATGACTACTTAAAGAAGCTGTCGGGAACCAAGGCCATTTCTGAGAATGAGCCCTTCTGGAACCAGCTGCTGTCATTTACCTTCAGTACTCCGACTAACAGGTAGGTGTTCTGCGTGCCACGGACCGTGCAGCCCCGCAATGTGATGTACACGTCATCTTTATATATTGATCTGATGATATATCCATGTAATGTGTCCATATTCCAAAGTTGTTCGAATCATCATAATTTTAAAGGCTATGGACACCTCTGGGGCATTTTTATGATTCAATTTTACCCCTTTTGGGCTAATAATTATTTTTCACTTCATCTTTCTTAATATTCTTCAGCCGTTTTTAAGATGCAAGTGTTAAAAATCTGCTTGGAGAGTGTCACTTCTCAGTCCTGTCAGCTGACAGCTCCTGTGAAGCCTTATCTCTGATCTCCCGACCTCATAAACACTCATTTAAGCCAACTGATAAGAGTTTAGCTGTAAAAAGTCTATTTTTAATGATAAGAGTATGGCTTAAATAAGTGTTTATGACATCATTATATCAGGGGCAAGGCTTCACAGGAGCGGTCAGCTGATGGGACTCAGAAGTGATACTCTACAAGCAGACTGATTTTTAACCCTTGTATCTGAAAAGCAGCCGAACATTTTTAATAAAAAAAATAAGTTAAGTCCAAAATGAGTAAAATGCAATCATAAAAAATTGCTCCGAAGGCATCCATAGCCTTTAAATGATTTTTTTTCACATTACACCTCCTCTTGTCTTCAGGTTTCTTGTGGAGACAGGTGGTCGGTGGTCAGTGTTACTATTGACGGCTATGTGATCAAAATGGTTGCAAATCTCCTGTCGTTTAGTGTATGCAGCCCCTATGCAGGTGCCTATATGTTTCCATCTTTCCAGCCTACAAACAGACCCTGTGTTGTCCTTTCCTGCATTCATACTTCCTTCCAGTCGCCCTCGACTTCTTTCTAGAGTGGGTTATTAGACATTGAGGGCGCCTGGACGGCAATGACACACATTACGGGGACATTCAGATGACCCTGTCTGAATTCTAGTGTTGTATTTCCTTACAAACCGATATGGCTCCTTCTGTAAGCCCATTGGCGACTCCACGTCCTCATCATAGGGTGCCAATGGGTTGTCAGAGTCCTCCATGTCTGTGAGCATATTAAAGAAGTCCTCCAAGTCTGGAAACCGCTTTTGATAGGATGGAGGTACAAAAAAAATAAAAATAAATGGCCTCAGAGGTGGCAGGGTTCATGTGCTGTGATCTGCACACATCACTGCTGAGGCCGTGTATGTAGATGGCACTTCATGCATTCGGTGAGGCGGGGGCTATAAGCAGAGGGGAAGGGAACTCTGCACCGAAACTGATCCGCTGGTGATGGTCGAGACTTGTTTAATTCCTACACCCTGCCTGTCCTTCCTGGTCTCAGAGAACCTCTTTAAGCCTTGTCTAATCAGTTTAACACTGACGGGCATAATGCATTGAAAGGGATGGGATAACAGAGCGAGGTATCCACTGGAATCAATCAAAAAGTTCTCATGTGTAGAGATGGCCGTCATATACTTGTTATGGCGCCTCTTTGTGTACATACTTGTTATGGCGCCCCCTGGTGTCACATACTTGTTATGGCGCCCCCTGGTGTCACATACTTGTTATGGCGCCCCCTGGTGTCACATACTTGTTATGGCACCCCCTGGTGTTATATGTGTGTCAGGCCAGGGGGACGCTGCAGCGGGCGAGTCGGGCCGAGGGGGCGCTGCAGCCGGCGAGTCGGGCCGGGGGGCGCTGCAGCCGGCGAGTCGGGCCAGGTGGAGGCTGCACCTTGCGAGTCGGGCCAGGGGGCGAGGCTGCACCTTGCGAGTCGGCCAGGGGGCGAGTCTGCACCTTGCGAGTCGGGCCAGGGGGCGAGGCTGCACCTTGCGAGTCGGGCCAGGGGGCGAGGCTGCACCTTGCGAGTCGCGTCGAGGCCAGGGGGCGAGGCTGCACCTTGCGAGTCGGGCCAGGGGGCGAGGCTGCACCTTGCGAGTCGGGCCAGGGGGCGAGGCTGCACCTTGCGAGTCGGCCAGGGGGCGAGGCTGCACCTTGCGAGTCGGGCCAGGGGGCGAGGCTGCACCTTGCGAGTCGAGGCTCGCCAGGGGGCGAGGCTGCACCTTGCCGAGTCGGGCCAGGGGCGAGGCTGCACCTTGCAGTGGGCCAGGGCGGGGGTCGGGGGGGCGCGCTGCAGCTGGCTGGTCGGGCCAGGGGGGGGCGACGCTGCAGCTGGCGAATTGGGCCGGGGGGGCGACGCTGGAGAATCGGGCCAGGGGGGGCGACGCTGCAGCTGGCGAATCGGTCCAGGGGGGACACTGCAGCGGGCGAGTCACGCCCGGGGGCCCTAAAACAAGTATACAACAGCAAATTGATTCCAATTGAACAGTTATTCAGGGAGCCACCCTTTTACATTGTGCAGTGTTTGTTTTATCTTTGTTTTTTCTGGTTTTATTGCTGGTCCCAGCTATTAGTTCGTAAGAGGTTTCCATGGAAACCATCATATAGAACCTTCACCCAGAACCACATCACTGCACTATAGTAGAGCCCACGGTGTATTGGGAAGTCTGTAGGATGCTGGGTGCGGTCTATACAGGATTTGCTGTGGTTTTTTTTTTTTTCGGTGGTTTTGCAGATAGAATCCACCACATGATGTATGTAAGATCCATGACGATTTTCCATGATTTTAAAGAGTAGCTGTGGATTTATTTTCATAAATGAATACTACAGGTAAACGTAAGAAACTTAGTAATGTATTTATCAGAGAAAGATATTTCCCTCTCCACCACCTCCCCTTCACTAAGGGCTCATGCACACGAACCCGTATTGCAGCCCGCAAACAGTGGGTCTGCAACATACGGGCACTGGCCCTGTGCACGCCGTATCACAGATGACTTCAATGGGTCCACAATCTGCAAGATACGGAGCGGTGCAGAGCGGAGGCAGGGATCAGAAGCCCACGGAAGCACTATTAAAAAATATAACGTCCTACTTTTTTTCCGGAGCGGACCGTCTCTTGCGGATCACAGACCCGTCCAAGTGAATGGGTCTGCATCCACAAACGGCGTGCGCATGGACGCTATCCATGCATTGTGGACCACAATTTGCCGTCCGCAGCAAGGGCATGGGGTGCACACTAATTCCATTCACTGCTTAGTTCTGCGTCCTCAAGATGGGCTGCCTGCTCACTATAGGATGAAATTACATAGAAGTCTGTGGAGACGGGAGGGGCTGCTGCAGACAAGCAGAGAGAGTGATTTACATGTAAACTGCTCAGTACTGCTATATAATGTCCTCCATTACTGCTTCTGAGGTTCTGCTACAGAGGGTTAGGAAGCAGAAGCCCCTGTTTCTCCATGTGCAGTGTATGGGCAGACATGATTCCATCTAGTCTCCGCCCACTAGATCTGAAAGAAATGAGAATTACAGACAGATTGAAGAGGGAAAAACTTCTAAAAATGTCATATAATGGACAGAAATAGTGCTGTTCCTAAAGCAGATTATTCTGAAAAATGACCAGAAACTACACTTACGCTTTAAATATTAATGATCCACCCTCGGATTACTTGGGACGGTCCTCGTATCTGACGGTTGGACGGGTCCTCGGTGATCTGACTGTTGGGACGGGTCTCGGTATCTGACGGTT
Source organism: Rhinella marina (assembly GCA_900303285.1). Classification (NCBI taxonomy): domain Eukaryota; kingdom Metazoa; phylum Chordata; class Amphibia; order Anura; family Bufonidae; genus Rhinella; species Rhinella marina. The sequence goes on from ONZH01000420.1 coordinate 10,402, forward strand.
GGGAGCGGGTCCTGCGGTATCTGATCGGTTTGGGACGTGGGTCCTCGAGTATCTGACGGTTGGGAATGGGTTCTCGGATATCTGACGGTTTGGGATGGGTCCCGGTATCTGACGGTTGGGACGGGTCCTCGGTATCTGACTGGTTGGGACGGGTCCCTCGGTAATCCTTGGACGGGTCCTCGGTATGACTGTTGGACGGTTGGGTACGCTGTTGGGACGGGTCCTCGGTATCTGACGTTGGACGGTCCTCGGTATCTGACTGTTGGGACGGGTCCTCGGTATCTGACGTTGACGGGTCCTCGGTATCGGTTGGACGGGTCCTCGGTATCTGACTGGGGACGGGTCCTCGTATCTGACGTTGGTCTGGTACTGCTGTGGGATCGGGTACTGTTGGGACGGGTCCTCGGTATCTGATTTGAGGGTCCTCGGTATCTGACTGTTGGGACGGTCCTCGGTATCTGACTGTTAGAAAGGTCCTCGGTATCTGACTGTGGGACGGGTCCTCGGTAACTCCTCGTACTGACCTCGTATCCTCGGGTCCTCCGTATCTGACTGTTGTCCTCGCTATCTCTGACGGGTCCTCGAATCCTGTAAAAGGGTCCTCGGTATCTGACTGTTAGAAAGGTCCTCGGTATCTGACTGTTGTCCTCGGATCTGAATCGGGTCCTCGGTATCTGACCCTTGGGACGGGTCCTCGGTATCTGACTGTTGGACGGGTCCTCGCGTATCTGACTGTTAGAAGGGTCCTCGGTATCTGACTGTTAGAAAGGGTCCTCGGTATCTGACCTGTTAGAAAGGGTCCTCGGTATCTGACCCTTGGGACGGGTCCTCGGTATCTGACCCTTGGACGGGTCCTCGTATCTGACCCTTGGGACGGGTCCTCGGTATCTGACCTTGGACGGGTCCTCGGCATCTGACCCTTGGGACGGGTCCTCGGCATCTGACGCTTGGGACGGGTCCTCGGCATCTGACGCTTGGGACGGGTCCTCGCATCTGACGCTTGGACGGGTCCTCGGCATCTGACGCTTGGGACGGGTCCTCGCATCTGACGGCTTTGGGACGGGTCCTCGGGCATCTGACGCTTGGGACGGGTCCTCGGGCATCTGGACGCTTGGGACGGGTCCTCGGCATCTGACGCTTGGGACGGGTCCTCGGCATCTGACGCTTGGACGGGTTCCTCGGCATACTGACCTTGGGACGGTCCTCGGCATCTGACGCTTGGGACGGGTCCTCGGCATCTGACCTTGGACGCCTCGGCATCTGACCCTTGGACGGGTCCTGGCATCTGACCCTTGGGACGGGTCTCGGCAATCTGACCCTTGGGACGGGTCCTCGCATCTGACCCTTGGGACGGGTCCTCGGCATCTGACCTCCTCGGACGGGTCCTCGGCATCTGACGCTTGGGACGGCATCTGACGGGGACGGGTCCTCGCATCTGACGCTTGGACGGTCCTCGCATCTGACGCTTGGGACGGGTCCTCGGCATCTGACGCTTGGGACGGTCCTCGCATCTGACGCTTGGACGGGTCCTCGGCATCTGACGCTTGGACGGGTCCTCGGCATCTGACGCTTGGGACGGGTCCTCGGCATCTGACGCTTGGGACGGTCCTCGCATCTGACGCTTGGACGGGTCCTCGGCATCTGACCCTTGGACGGGTCCTCGCATCTGACCCTTGGGACGGGTCCTCGGCATCTGACCCTTGGGACGGGTCCTCGGCATCTGACCCTTGGGACGGGTCCGATCGCCCTTGGCATCTGACCCTTGGGACGGGTCCTCGGCATCTGACCCTTGGGAGGGTCCTCGGCACGGGTCCTCGGCATCTGACGCTGGGACGGGTCCTCGCATTGACGCTTGGGACGGGCCTCGGCATCTGACGCTTGGGACGGGTCCTCGGCATCTGACGGTTGGTGATCCTAATGCTGGCGCCCCCACCTATCAGGATGGGGTATAACAAGCACAGCGCTATATATTGTATAGTGGCTGTCCTTGATATTGCAGCTCAATCCCATTCATTTCAATGGAACTGAGCCACATAAAGGTTATGTGGCCAATGGATGTGGCGTCCCAGACCAAGGATGGGGCCGCAGCGCTCATCTGATCCCTGTGGCCCCTCCCAGCAGCTGATAGACATTGGTGCTGGGAGCTGGAGCCCCACCAGGCAGATATTGATGATCTATCCTCTTTGGCTTAGTGATCCCAATGAAAGATACAAGACCCCCCCCCCCTCCCCACCATTATAAATGACCAGTATACCGCACGCAGATTACCGCTAATTGCTGGGCTGCGCCTGTATTTTCAATCTGGTAATCTGCATGCGGTTACCCCGGCCTTGCTGCGCCGTATAGCTGCACTCTAATAGGATATCCGGACAATCCCTTTACAGGCGAGAATCCGATCTCTCCAGTTTATCTGCACTGCAGTTCTGTAATGATGGATCCTTGTCTGCAGAATGCTCTGAAGCAGGAGCGCAGCTGTAATCACCGTATCCACGGCTTATCTGCACATTAACAGGGATTTTTACGGCTTTATGACTTGTATCTATAAAGCCCTGCCATTGATGCCCTTTTCCCCATTATCTGATTTTGGCTATAATGATGAGAATAAATACCATCTAAAATGACACGGAGTCTGCCAAGTCCAACATTACCTTGTGTGATAGTTTATAGTATTGCCTGCAGTAAGGCATGTGTACACTAGATGGCGATCTTACAACACAAATGAATTGATGTTTGCAGACGGTGCCCCCTTATGAACAGCTCTTCTTCCTATAGACCGATTGTATTTAATTGGGGGCACAGATGTCATGATATCTCTGCGGTGTACCTAGTGAGGATCACCTTGTCCGACTGGATTTCTTTAGAAAAGCTGCGTCCTCTCTCCTGACATGTCTGTTGTAGTAAATACTTGTATTCCCCATGTAGTAAGAATTGTACAGCATCCGTTTTGATTACTGTGTGTTGTGCTGCTCCTCTGTTGTCCCTCCTGGAAATAGATGAATAAATTGACAACTGGGTGTTACCATTCCACCTTGTCATGGGCGTGTCCCCACACAGAACTGATTACACTGTGTCAGTGGTACAACATATGTCAAGCTAGTCAAGAATTTCTAGGAGGAATAACAAGAATGGTACAATAAAATGCCATAAAGTGTTGGCAGGACACATGGGACTCAAGCCCGAGCCAGGTTAGAGTTAGGCCTCATGCACACAACTGTATGTATTATGCGATCAGCAAAAAACGGATCTGCAAAAAATACGGATGACATCCGTGTGCATTCCGTATTCTGCGGAACAGAACAGCTGTCCCCTAATAGAACAGTCCTATCCTTGTCCGTAATACAGACAATAATAGGACATGTTCTACTTTTTTCTGGAACAGAAATACAGACATACGGAAATGGAATGCACACGGAGTACCTTCCGTTTTTTGATGGACCCATTGAAATGAATGGTTCCACATACACGGAACGGACACGGAAAGAAAATACGTTCGTGTGCTTGAACCCTTAGGGGACGTTCACCTCTCTTTCTGTACGTACGGAAACAAATTGCTTTTATAGGAGTTTATAGGAGACCAGCTAAGCATGGTTGCATGCTGGGAGTTGTAGTTGTTGATCCTTGTGATAGACTATAATTGGGCAAACATAGCTCAGAAGTGCTTTCTTTTGACTGCGTTTGTCACTGTCTTAGGGCTCATGCACACGAACGTATTTTCTTTCCGTGTCCCGTTTTTTTTTTTTTTTGCGGACCATATGCGGAACCGTTCATTTCAATGGGTCTGCAAAAAAACCCCCTCAAAAAACGGAAGTTACTCCATGTGCATTCCATTTCCGTATGTCCGTATTTCCGTTCCGCAAAAAAACAGAACATGTCCTATTATTGTCCGCGTTATGGACAAGGATAGGACTGTTCTATTAGGGGTCAGCTGTTCCGTTCCGCAAAATACGGAATGCACACGGAAGTCATACGTTTTTTTTTTTTTTGGCGGACCACAAAATACATGCGGTCGTGTGCATGAGCCCTTTTGTGTTTTTTTTTTTTTTCTTTGAAGGACAGAATAGTGGAGTACACTGCTTTTCTTTCCTTCAAAAAAAAAAAAAAGTATAGAAATGTACAGTTTTTTTTTGTACTTTGCAGTCAATAAGGTACGACTGGAAATTGCTTTCCCTTTCAAATAAACATATACGTGTTTTTCAGATGATGCCTTGAAACGTATATTTTAAAAAAAGATCACAAAAACATACACTTAAAAAAAAAAAAGAAAAAACATATTGAAACGTATTCACGTCCATCAAACATCTATGTAAAAAGGATAACAAAAAAATTGCATACACTTCTTTTTTTTTCACGTTTGTCTAACGCATAGGCAAAAAGGAGACGTTACTGATCCCTAAAGGTCCTTTTACATGGGCCGATTATCGGCCGAAAATTCGTTCCTAGGAACGCTAGTGCCGATAATCGGCCCGTGTAAAAGTGGCCCTAATCAGCCGACGAACGAGCAAAACGCTCGTTCGTCGGCTGATTGGATCTTTTGTAGAAACCAAAAGATCCAATCTGTCGGGCGCACATCGCCCTGTGTAAACAGGCGATGTGCGCCTGACAGTATGGAGCTTCCCGGCCGCACGAGCGATACAGCGATCACTCGTGCGGCCGGGCGCTCGATTCGTCGGGCCGTGTAAAGGCTCCCTGCCCGAGCGCCGATATCGCTGATCGGCGCTCGGGCAGGGAGAAGAATCGGCCCGTCTAAAAGGGCCTTAAGATGGCGGCACCACGGGAGGCAATGAGGTCACATGGTGTCACCTTCATCTCCTGGATTACTGGAAATGACAGAGGAAATATTCTGTAGAAACGCTCATGTACTGCCTGTAGTGGTGGGCGGCAGGGGGCGATCCATGGGACCAGTATGACCATAGTTATGTAGACCCCACCATGCTATGTTCTATGAGTCTACTACGCCTTTTCGTTGCGGTATTGCATGCCGTAGCGTGGGAAGTAGATACCATATCCTCTAAACTATACGATTTTGTACAGTACAACAGTACATCAGCCTCCACAGGACAGTTAAAGGGTTATTCCCATCTTAGACAATGGGGGCATATCGCTAGGATAAGCCCCCATTGTCTGATAGGTGGGACCCGCACCTATATCGAGAACGGAGCGGGGAGCGCTGTGTCTGGAGGACCCCAGGTTTCCCAGGGTCCGGCCACCACCAGGCGCAGCTCCCTGCTGCTCCTATAGAAATGAATGGTAGTGCACCGCGCACGTGCGGCCACCGTTCTCATACATTTCTGTGGAGCTGACGGAAATAGCCGAGCTAGTGCTCGGCTATTTTCGGCGGCCCCATAGAAATGAATGGAGGGCGCACTGCTCCATTCATTTCCCGGATCCGTTCTTGATTTAGGTGCGGGTCCCAGAGGTAGGACCTGCACCTATGAGACAATGGGGGCATATCCTAGCCATATGCCCCCATTGTCTAAGATGGGAATAACCCTTTAAAAGCGAATTTTAGTGAAAAAAAAAAAGCCTACCCCCAAGCTGAAGGTGCTGTAAAACAATATGCGAACTTATACACGCCTCACCCATCCCACACCTCTGCCACTGAACCCTCTTCCTAGGATTAAAGCTCAGCCAATCATTGGCTGAGGCGGGTCATCACTGCAGCTAGTGATTGGCTGTGCTAGGATGTCGGAGGGAGGTGGACTGTATCAGGGAATCAGAGAGGTGAGTAAAAGCGTTTTTTTTCTTTTCCTTGGAATCCCCCTTTAAGGCAGCCATACACCCTGTATAATTGTCACTTTGATTGCTCGTACACTTTTGTTCACGTTTGTCAGTTGTCAGACACAGTAAGATTTGACATTATTGGAGAGGATAAGTGAGTAGTCCAGCTGCTGGGGGTTATTGTCCTGAAACGACACAAGGGTAAAGAACGTCCCTTGTAATGCGAGATCTGGGATCGGGGGGGATAGACCAGCACATTCTTGGAGCGGGGCCGACAATTGATCAGCTGAAAACCCTGCAATGTTTGCTTTCTCGCCGGCGTGCTGGCCGTGGTGTGAGGAGCCCGCTCTGGAGCCGCGCTGCGGTTAAATGCAGGGATTCACATAATCACATTTAATATTCGCTTCCCATCTTTACATCCATTCACTCTTTCCTTCCTTCCTTCATTAATGAAGCAGCTTTTCCTGCCGGCTTTGTGGTCAAGGCTAAACCAATATGCGGAGCGGGTAGAGTTGGTCAGGTGCCACCTCATGAATTCTGGCTGATGACGCTGGGGGACGCTCACCGCGCGAGCGGCTAATGGCGTCCTCATAACGGGCTAATTGTTCGGCTCCAGCCTTGAAGTGCGTGTCTTGCTCGCAGGACCGTATATCTAGCATTTCCTGGCCCCAACGCTTGTCTTACTCGAGCGCCCAAAATCTCGGCTTAATTGGGTCATTTGTACCGATCCTAGAGGGGGTTGACCCGACGCTTGGGAACGCGTCCGGAAACGTCACGGAATTTCCGTCATGTGTGAAGCCGTTATTTTTTTTATTGATTTTGAATCTCCGGAAACACTTCAAGGGTTTCTGTAAGAACAGGTTGTAGGACCTGATGTTCTTGGCCGTTGCTCACCATAGTTTTGGCGCCCAGTCGTCTGGAATATCTGCTGATCTGGCATGGGCAGTGGCTATGCTGTATTTCCAGGAACCTACCTGATAGAGACGGGGTGTAATTATGGACTAGGTCAACAACGGGTCCACGGCAGGTCATCGAGGGTCATCTGTATTAGGACTATCTCTTGGACAATATCTCACTGCCTCGTCTCAGCATAGCAGCTGATTGGAGCAATGTACGAGAGCAATAGTGATGCCCACAGTCAGTACTTTCGCTTTAAAGGGTATCTGTCAGCAGTTTTGTACCTATGACACTGGCTGACCTGTTACATGTGCACTTGGCAGCTGAAGACATCTGTGTTGGTCCCATGTTCATATGTGTCCGCATTGCTGAGAAAAATCATGTATTCTATATGTAAATGAGCCTCTAGGAGCAAAGGGGGCGTTGTCATTACACCTAGAGGTTTAGCCTTCTTGCACCATCTCCACTTTGATTGATAGGGCCAGGGGTGATCACGTTTTCACTGCCTGGTCCTGTCAATGAAGTGCAGAGAGCGCAGCAGTTGCAGAGAGAGCAGAGCCTCTAGGTGTAATGGGAACGCCCCTGTTGCTCCTAGAGGTTAATTTGCATATATTAGAACATCATTTTTCTCAGCAATGCGGACACATATGAACATGGGACCAACACAGATGTCTTCAGCTGCCAAGTGAACATGTAACAGGTCAGCCAGTGTCACAGGTACAAAACTGCTGACAGATGCCCTTTAAAGAGGTATTCCCATCTTAGACAATGGGGGCATATCACTAGTATTGCGGGTCCCACCGCTGAGACCTATATCGAGAATGGAGCAGGGAGCGCTGTGCCTGGAGGACCCCAGGTTTCCTGAGGTCCGGCCACCACCAGGCGCAGCTCCCTGCTGCTCCCATAGAAATGAATGGGAGCGCACTGCACATGCACAGCCACCGCCCCCATTCATTTCTATGGAGCAGACAGAAATAGCCGAGCCAGCAACCCGCACCTATGAGACAATGGGGGCATATCCTAGCAATATGCCCCCATTGTCTAAGATGGAAATAACCCTTTAAAGGGCTTCTGTCATCAGGAACATCGTTATTAAACTGACTGACTTTAGACGTGTGCTAATGTCAGCTGAAGCTAACAGTCTTCTTCCCTTCTTTCTATGTGTCTCCGTTTTTGTGAAAAATTATCTTTTATTTTATGCAAATGATCCTCTAGTAGCAATGGGGGTGTTGCCCCTACTCCTAGAGGCTCCATTCTTCCTCCTCTGGCCACGCCCTCATCATGTTGGGGCCAGGCAGTGTTCACATCATTCGGCCTGATCAACAATCAACATGATGAGGGCGTGTCCAGAAGAAGAAGAACAGAGCCTCCAGGAGTAGGGGCAGCACCCCCATTGCTACTAGAGGATCATTTGCATAAAATAAAAGTTTATTTTTCACAAAATCAGAGGCACTTTGAAAGAAGGGACAAAGACTGTTAGCTTCAGCTGCCATTAGCACACGTCTAAAGTCAGTCAGTTTAATAACGATGTTCCTGATGACAGAAGCCCTTTAAGCGGTTGCCAAGAACCTGCTGTGTAATAATCGGTGCTCCGGCCTGGAAAAGAGCCCTGGCTGCCTGAGAAGAGTCACGGCTATTCATGAGCTTCTTCTCTCTCCGCCCACCTGCTCTCCGCCCACCTAGGGAGAAAAACTAAAGAAAGATCTGCCAATCATCAGCAGGTGGGCGGGGAAAGCTGAAGATCATCAATACCTGGGACTCTTCCCAGACAGCAAGGACTCTTTCCCAGACCCATGGTGGAATTAGCATACAGCAAATTCTTAGCAACACTTCATTTTATCTCATGAGTGACAGACTGGTGAAATCAGCTTATGTAAGGGCAATATAAGATCGATAACAGGTTCCCTTTAATCACCTAACTGTTTTGCCCGAGTCCAGTTCGGGCAGTGTGAAAAGTAGCTACCTGGAGGGGGGAGGGCTGCTTTAGATGGTGATATCTCCTCAATGATAGCAGCTAGAAACATGCAACTGGTCTTGTCTGAAAGCTGACAGTCCATGACAGCTGAAGTCCAAGCAACAGAGGAGAAATCACTGTTAGAAATCAAGTCCGGAGTAATCGCGAGTAGTTTTTTACTTTCATTTTCAGCTGCCTTCACAGCATACCGATTTCTGTCAGTGATATCTTTTGATATCATAAACGTTTTGGTATTGTCTGAAAGCTTGGAATGTCTGCTTTCAAACAAGATCAGTTGCATGCTTCTAGCTGCTACCATTCAGGAGGTAGCAGCATCTAAAGCAGCGCTCCCCCTCCAATTAGCTACTGTTCCCACTGCTGGAGCTCCACTCTGGCAAAACAGTTAGGGGGTTAAGGTGGATTTACACGGCCCAATATTTGTGCAGATTAATGGGAATTTAAGTTCCTTCTTACGCTCGTTTCCAATTCTAGATGTTTGGAACAACTAAGACTCTTCCTAGAGCTGGCTGCCCCCACCAAACTAACTAATCACGGGAGGAGGACCTTGGTAAGAGAGGTGACCAAGAACTCAATGACCACTATGACTGAGCTCCGAAGATCCTGTGAGAAACTTCCAGAAGGTCAACCATCACTGCAGCACTCCACCAGTCTGGGCTTTATGGCAGAGTAGTCAGAGTGAAGCCTCTCCTCAGTAAAAGTTTGCAAAAAAGCACCTAAAGTACCCTCAGACTGTGAGAAACCAGATTCTCTGGTCTGATGAAACCACTGTACACTTTGTTCTCAATTCTAAGCATGATGTTTGGGGGAAACCAGATTCTGCTCATCACCTGCCCGATACTATCCCTACAATGAAGCATGGTGGTGACCGCATCATCATGCTGTGGGGGTATTCTTCAGTGGCTGAGGCAGGGAGACTAGTCAGAATTGATGGAAAGCTGGATAGAGCAAAGTACAGAGATATTCTTAAAGGGTTATTCTCATCTTAAGACAATGGGGGCATATCGCTAGGATATGCCCCCATTGTCTTATAGGTGCGGGTCCCACCGCTGGGACCCGCACCTATATCCAGAACGGAGCGGGGAGCGCTGCGCCTGGAGGACCCCAGGTTTCCGGGGGTCCGGCCACCACCAGGCGCAGCTCCCCGCGCCGCTCATAGAAATGAATGGGAGCCGGGCCGTGCATGCGCGGTGCGCTCCCATTCATTTCTATGGAGCCGGAAGTAGCCGAGCCAGCGCTCGGCTATTTTCGGCGGCCCCATAGAAATGAATGGAGGACGGCTGCGCATGCGCAGTGCGCCCTCATTCACTTCGGGGGCTCCGTTCTGGAAATAGGTGCGGGTCCCAGCGGTGGAACCCGCACCTATAAGACAATGGGGGCATATCCTAGCGATATGCCCCCATTGTCTAAAATGAGAATAACCCTTTAATGAAAATCTGATCCAGAGTGCTGTGGACCTCAGACTGGGCAGAGGCCTCTCCTTTCCTAGGAACAGCTCTGTGAATGTCCTTGAGTGGTCCAGACAGCCCTGACTTGAACCCAATGGAACCTCTGTGGAGAGACCTGAAAATGGCCGTCGCCGATGGTCCCCCATCTGTCCTAAGAGAGCTTGAGAGGATTTACAGAGAAGAATGGCAGAAAATCCCCAAGTCCACACGTGCAAACCTTGTGGCATCATGCCCAAGAAGACTGGAGGCTGTAATCACTGCTGAAGGGGCCTCAACAAAGTCCTGAGTAAAGAGTCTGAAGACTTATCTCAGTGCAAGATTTTAGTTTTTCCTTTTCAATAAATTAGTAACGATTTCTAACATTCTGTTCTTACTTTGTCATTATGAGGTAACAAAATGTGAAAAAAGTGAAAGGGTCTGAAGACTTTCTGAATGCACTGTATACTGCCTGGTAAAGTAAAACGAAGCAGAGGGTGTCATCTCTCCTGTACTTGCTACCCTTCACATCCACCACTGTTAAAGGGTTTCTTCGCTTTGGACAATCCCTAGATGAAAGCAGATCACAAAGTGTCCCCCTGCTTGGTCCCTAGTGATCAGCTATAATCTGTGGAGGAACCTGGTGCTCAAGTTCCCTGTAGCACCACCGCAGGGGATGCTAGGTATTGCACCGTGCCCATTCTGATCAGTGGATTGTCTGTGTCGGACAGGTCCTCCAGAGTGAGAGACACTCTTTGTATCCGCTCTTCACTAGCAATGAGATGAGGATCCTGAACAGAGGACCCCCCCTCTATTACTGGTCGACCCCTGTAATTAGGCCGGGTGCAGACAATGGCTTATTCTGCAGCTCATTACAGGAGGACCGTGTTTTGTAAGCCAAAAATGAAATTGTTTTCAGCTACAAGTAGCCCTTAACCTTGCTCAGGCTTTGACATACTGCAGCGAGCGTTCATTATATTCCCTTTCATAATTCATGTTTTATTTCCGAGGCCTTTCTCACATTTTTATATTTTCGTACCCAAAAATACATCCTGCCGCTGCCCTGGAATAATGTAGCCATGGTTCGCGGTTGTTCCTTCCCCGGTGATGGCTCCCTCGGCACCGTCAGACATTGACGTCCACTCTAGTTAAAACATCAGTTCGTTTTTTTGTGCATCCTGTGCCTGATTTATGCTGCATTTCCGATGATAATTCACAGTAGAGTTCCCCGTTCCAAAAGTGTGACAACTCGTAGCTTTGCTCTTTGTTATGCTGCTAGACATTTGGTTTCAATTAAGGAGACGAACATTCAGCCAGGGCCGAAGACCACCTTAGAGATAAAATTAAGATTTCCAAGAAACATAACCAGAGAGCGAGTTTAGACGATCGGAAATGAAGAGAATGAAAGAAATACACAGTCCGGTCCAAGAACGAGGGATTATGATCTCCGAGAGCTCAAATTGCATGATAAGCCCATGGAAGATGTTGCCTTAGACCTTGTGTCTACCACACATCATTTTTGTCTCTTTCTCCTCGGTTCCGGACACTCCTTCTCCCGCCCTGCCTTCAGGGTGGCTCCCACAGTCCTTCTTAAAGATGGTCCTTTGTTTTAGAAGATGGTTGGCAGTCAACAACTGACCTCCACACACAGCCTCTTATTTTTCTTCTAGTGTCCCATATCTCTCCTTATTGACGGAGATGTTTCTCCGTTTCCAACAGGCAAGACTTTGTTGACTTAGCCCTGCTTCGTTGAGCTTGGTTGACCTTGGCAACTTCAATCTCATAAGCTCACCAGGCATGGCCACATGTTTCTATAGAGCTCATGGTCAACTAGATGACATCCGGCCATACGGCTCCTCATGGTAATCATTTGGCCGGATGCTCGCTCCCCGAAGCCAGTTTGTGTGGTCGGACTGTGTTTTCCTTCCTCCCCGATGGAAGGTTTTATTTTTCCAGGTTCTTTATTGGTCAGGAGGTTACTTGTAATCACATACAGTATGATTTGGAGGCAGTTGCCCAGTTTTTGCTGTCGGTATTTTGAGGTTATAAGCCTCTTTCATGGCAGAACTATGTTTCTGTAATGTTAAGAGCTCATCGACTGAAATTGACTGTGGTAAATTTTGGATTTAGAGAACGGAACAGCAACTGAAATGCTTGACTTGAGCATTGCCAACTCCCAAGCCCTACCTTGCCCTCGGCTTGGTGTCAAGTTGGCCTTCAGCAGAAGACCCAAGCCATTGGAGACAGACTGGTTACTGGAGATGTTCCACTTGACCTTACACATGACACCGATCAATGTCGTCTGAACCTGACGTGTAGAGGACCTTCCAAGACTCAACTCTCACCAATGGCAGATTTTGGGGGAGGATTAAACAGTTGAATTTCAACATGTCCTATGGTTCCTTGGGAGATATTCCACCTCCAGAAGAGACTGGCAGCAGCTTACTTCCCCCTCCTTATTCAGAATGCACATGCTTAGCTGAGCATGCATGTGTTTTCGAGGGGTCAAGAGGCATAGCTGTTGGCTCGTTTGTGTTTCCAGCTTTAGGCAGTTTAACACAATTTCTAGTTTCACTTCAATGTATTTTTTGTGCCTGAGTTTGTCGGCCTGACCTCGTGTCTAATTATCAAAACTGACAGCACCGTAGATCCAGTGAGGCCAGGACCCAGGTCTCGCTTCCACCTAATTTGCAGTCCCCTGATCCGTCCCTAGTAACAGACACAGAAGACAGTTTACAGGAAATGGGGGGGGGGGAATGTAAGTGCTAGCTGAGATTCTGAACCTCATAAAAGAACTGCTTCTACGCTGCTTCTGAATTCACTAGAGAGTCCTGCCTTTCTGTAAGTTTTATGTTCTGTGAGCTCCAGAGCTGAAAGAAAACCTAGTGGGAAGTAAGGCTACTTTCACATTAGCGGCAGCACGGATCCGGCAGGTGAAGGGTGCTGCCGGATCCGTGCTGGCGCAGGGACATGTGTGGGGCCGGAGCCGCGCTCTGGCCCCACACATGTCACACAGTACATACACACATACACACACACATACACACACAGACATGTACACATACAAATATACATACATACTTACATGCTCCCGGCAGGTCTCCACAGTACAGGAGCAGGACGGCGCACACATAGGAAGATTCCCCACAGCGCCCTCTGCTGCGCGCCGGGTGGAATCGTCCTATGTGTGCGCCGTCCTGCTCCTCCTGCGCTGTGAAGACCTGCCAGGAGCATGTAAGTATGTATGTGTATTTGTATGTGTATATGTCTGTATATGTTTATGTGTATGTCTATGTCTGTATGTGTCTATGTCTGTATGTGTGTATGTGACTGATCCGTCATGAACTCCATTGAAAGTCAATGGAGGACAGATCCTTTAACCAGTGTGTCACACCAAACGGATCCGTCCCCATTGAATTTCATTGGGGGTCATTCCGGATCCGTCTTGGGGCGGATGCCTGGACCGGAGAGCAAGCCGCAGCATGCTTCTAGGAGCATTCCGTTGTCTTCAGTTCAGTTTTGTCCCCATTGACAATGAATGGGGACAAAACTGAAGCGTTTTATTCCGGTATTGAGCCCCTATGACGGAACTCAAGCCTGGAATTATAAAACGCTAGTGTGAAAGTAGCCTAAGGGAAAGAAGATCACAGCAGTACAGTGCTGGCAGATTTCACAGAAAGAAGACCCCCTTGCTTGTGAGAGAAATGCATTTAGCTGTGCAGCTGAATAAGGGATCCATAGTGTGAAAAAGACATTAGGAAAGGCCAAAAAAGACCTAATCCTTAACGGTTATGATTCTAAAAAGAAGCACAGCCATTATGCAAACTTTTTTTTTTAAAGGTACACTTTAACGTTTTCAAGGTCTCTGCTTGCTGACATTTAATAGCATCCTTTCAGGGAATACAATCTGTTCTGGTCATGTGATGGCTACAGAGGTGCACAGCTAGTTACAAAACATAACTGCACATGGGAGTCAAGCACTTTTGTGCTCATCAAATGACCAAGACACAGCAAGAATCACAGCAAGCAGAGATCTTGAAAACCAGCTACTGATCAGCTGATTTGGTGCTGCGGCCACTTCAGCTTTTCCAGGGCACTCCCGTCCACCTGCTGTGCGAGGGACATGAACTCATTCAGGCGAAACCCTATTAATTATAGGGGTACACACGGATCTGATGTGTGAAAGCAGACTCTGCACGCCAAACCTGGACAATCCCTTTAAAATGTTCTTTTTGTGTGCCTTCTTTCTCATTACTATGTCGGCCTTTGTGCAGAGTGCGCCTGCTTACACTGAGTGCCGTGTATATCTGTGATTGACATTGTTCTTATCTCTCGTTTCAGCACTGACTGCAAACTGTTGGAAGAAGCGACCATCTCAATTTGCAAGTCGTTAAGTAAGTTGTCCGTGTGCACGGTGTAGTACAGATGAGTTATAGAGGCCTGGACCAGCTGGAGGTCCTGACCGGACGATCGGCTGCTGTGACAGTGATTTTACATTCATCCATTTCAGGACTCGACCGCATCCATTTTGCTGTCTGCAAATCGCGGATACACAAAACACAGATACCGGCCGAGTGCACTCTGCCACTGCTGCAGAAATGTCCTATACTTGTCCACAAAACAGACAAGTAGAGGACATGTTTTATCTTCTTTGCAGGGCTGCAAAAACAGACATACGGCACACTGTCCACATCTTTTGCGTCCCCATTGAAATGAATGGGTCCGCATACGGTCATATGCATGGGACCTAAATTAACTGATTCACACTGGGTCCTGTGCTGTTGGTCACACATGCTCACACACGCACTGAACTGGACACGTTCTGAGAGAGAATCAAAAGAATATCGGTTGGCGCCTTAACAATAATGTAACATTAGGGGGTGCCATAGCAAGTATGTAACAGCAGGGGGTGCCATAACAAGTATGTAAGAGCAGGGGGTGCCATAACAAGTATGGAAGAGCAGGGGGTGCCATAACAAGTATGGAAGAGCAGGGGGTGCCATAACAAGTATGGAAGAGCAGGGGGTGCCATAGCAAGTATGTAACATCAGGGAGAACCATGACAAGTGTGCAACACCAGGGTGCGCCCTAACAAGTATGGAAGAGCGGGGGGCGCCCTAACAAGAATGTAACATCAGGGGGAACCACGACAAGTATGTAACACCAAGGGGCGCCATAACAAGTATGGAAGAGCAGGTGGCGCCATTGACACAAATATGGAACAGCAGGGGGAGCCATGACAATTAATGGAGAGGCAGGGGGCGCCATAACAACCAGTATGGAAGAGCAGGGGGCCACCATAAACAAGTATGGAAGAGCAAGGTGGCGCCACAAATGTTATGTAACACCAGGAGGGCACCATAACAGTTGGTAACAAGCAGGAGACGCCAAAACAACAGGTATGTAAAGCAGGTGGCGCCATAACAAGTATGTAACAGCAGGGGGCGCCATACAAAGTATGTACCCAGGGGGCGCCAATAAAAGTATGTCACACCAGGGGGCGCCAATAAACAAGTATGTAACACTCAGGGGCGCCACAACAAGTATGGTAATCACCAGGGGGCTGCCAACAGAAAGTATATGTAACACCAGGGGGCGCCACAACAAGTAGTAGCACCAGGGGGCGCCACAACAAGTATGTAACACCAGGGGGCGCCACAACAAGTATGTAACCAGGGGCGCCACAAAAGTATGTAACCAGGGGCGCCACAACAGTATGTAACACCGGGCGCACAACAAGTATGTAACACCAGGGGGCGCCACAACAAGTATGTAACACCAGGGGGCGCCATAACAAGTATGTAACACCAGGGGGCGCCATAACAAGTATGTAGCACCAGGGGCGCCACAAAAGTAGTACCAAGTAAGTATGTACCAGGGGGCGCCATAACAAGTATGACACCAGGGGGCGCCATAACAAGTATGTAACAGCAATATATCTAAACCCTAGATCAATTTTTAATTATTCCAATTAAAAAAATTTAAATTTGTGTTACAGCCCCTCCCCCTGTGCCCCATAAGAGAACCTGGATGTAGTAGTGGGTTAGTGGTCCTGCCCCTCCCCTCCGATGGACAGCTCTGCCTACAGAGGACCCCGTTACATAATGCATTATACAGGCAGCCCATTGATTTTGAGGGGCACTGTGTACCACATTAGTTCTCCTGCTGGGTGTCCAAGTAGCAGGACACCATGAACAGCTTATAGTTTGGGGGGGGGGGGGACCCCTGCGACCAGAGGCAGTGAGGTCAGGGGTATAACCGGTGGTCAGAGAAAGAAGCCCGTAGAAGGGTTTGGCCCATGCGCTACATTTATTGCCTATCCACCGGACAAGTGACAGTGTGTGACACTGGGACCTCCACTCATCATGTGGAGTGGGGTCAGTACTTGTGTCCATCGCTCCATTCCCTTTTATAGGACTGTCCAGTACAGCGCTCAGGGGTCTCCTGCAGTCCCACAGAATTGAATGGAGCAGCAGTCGTGCATCTCCCTGCTATTCACACAAGGGGACTCATGGACCCCAGTTCTCATCAGTCGGGGTCCCAGCGGTCAGACCCCCATTTATCACATATGCTGTGGATAGAAGATTTATCGCTTATCCTGTGTGTTCAGGTTTCTGTGTCCTCCGCAGAGTGGAGGATGATGGTTTATTTTAGTTCCTCCTTATCTTCATAGTCTACGGTCTAATCTCTGCATTTTCTCTCTAGTTGAGAACAACCCCAGAACAGGAAATCTCGGCTCTCTAATTAGAGTATTCCTGTCAAGGACGAAGGAACTGACGATATCAGCAGAATGTCAGAAGTAAGTGAACGCACTGACAGCAGATAAAGCCTGGTATATATACGAGCCATAAAACGGTCAATGATCTCCATCCAAACCCCCTGTCCTTGTACGTGGACACCTTCCATGTAGAGAAAACCTCTCCTGCCCTGTGTTTAGTTTTTATAGCGTTCCCTACGTTTTTAATTTAAAATTAAAAAAATAAATAAAAAATAAAAAGTAAGTCTCCCTAACGTGCAATCATCTGATCACTTCTCCCTAAGACTGCAATAATTTACCATTACAGCCTATGGGAGATTCACTGTGTTCCTATAAAGATCTGCCGCAGGCAGGGCTTCATAGGAACCTAGCTGTGACGAGCCTTGGTGCCATCAGAAGGCCTGAGGCTGCCATTGCAACTGAATGGCTCTCTTTGTCTCTGCGTTTGGGCCACGGGAGCACGACGTTCCCGAGATTTCACTGCTCAGATGCTATGGACGCAATTGAGGGAATAAATGTCTGTGATCGGCATTATCGACAATCACGGACAATACCTCTGGGTGTCTGCTATGTAAAACAGCAGGCACCCTGGTGGCTACAGCTCCTGCTCAGCTTCTTTGAAGTTCAGACATCCTTCAGGGGTTAAAGGGGTTTTCTGAGACTTAACTACTGATGACCTATCTTTAGTATCAGTCATCAGTATCTGATCGGTGGGGGTCCGACACCTGGGACCCCTACCGTTCAGCTGTTTGAGAAGACAGTGACACTTGCAGTAATGCCATGGCCTTCTCTCTAAGCTTTTCCTAGGCCAGTGAGGTTACGTTCATCAGTCACATGACCTAGGTGGAGCTCAGCCCCACAGAAGTGAATAGGGCTGAGCGCGATACCAAGCACAGCCACTATACAATGGACGGCGCTGTGCTTACAGGAGAACTACTCTGACAGACACTCCTCTAAGGTGTATGGGGGCCTTCAGTAGACCCAGAACAGCTACGTCAGTGACTAGTCTTCCCCACTAGGGGCTGTTTTCTGGTACCTGGTTCTTCTCTGGATGGCGCGGTTACAGTGGAAAAGTGCAGCAAAAAAAAATAAGTAGTGTGAATGTCCTCTCAGAAGTCGTTAGGATTGTGGAGGGGAATTATACTATGTAAAAAAATAAATATATGCAAATCTGAGTAAAAAATGAATTATAAAATCATAGATAAAGGAAAAAAGCATTGCTCCCACACTGTTGATGTTGCTTTCACCGAGTATCGAGTTTGTACGCCAGTACAAAACTTGAGATTTTTGAGGCAAGTGCCAATTTGCTGCAAAAATTGTAACTTTTTCCCCATTTCTGCCTCCTTTGCCACTTTTACAAAAAGTGAGTGGGTCTGGAAGAAGTGGGTTGCAGGCGGGACCACCGCGGCCTTACTGACTTCACAGTCTGTGAGCCTGAAAAGTGGTGCACAGTAGACCAGAAATGTACGCCAGCTCCCCTGCTGGCCTTGTAGATTCCTATTTCTGACGCACGGAAATCGAGCGATGCATCAAAATGATTACCTTAATAATTCCTATATTGGACTTTAGCGGGGTTTGCCATTAATGGGTTTGTGTCACCTAATCCAGCAGCAGTGGTCGTGCTTGCACATTATAGGAAAAAGTTCTAGTCTCTCTGGTGGCCGGGAACGTGGGAGCGCACATAGGCCAGTGCTTTTTTTTTTTTTTATAGTGTGCAAGCACGGCCACTGCTGCTGGATTGTAGGGTGGTCGTAACCATGGAAACGAGCAGAGTATAATGCGATGGGAAAATGAATCCAGCCAGCAAAGGAAGCAATATGGACAATCACAATACATTAGTAAGTGGCTTGTATTCACTTTCTCTACATGATAAATGCCATTTACTGATGTGACACAACCCCTTTAAGGCTAGCGTAAGAAATGCCAGCCTCAATACTTTACCCCTCTATATATGTCGAAAGAGACAAAACATAACCCATTCATAAACCTTTAATATTAATTTGCAAATTAAAGAAAAAAAATCAGCTTTTGTGCACTTCACCCTGAATAACAAAAACTAATCTGATACTGTGACCTGTCCTGAGGATAGGCCATCAATATTTAAATCCTGGAAAGCCCCTTTAACCCCCTAACTGTTTTGCCAGAGTGGAGCTCCAGCAGTGGGAAAAGTACCTAACTGGAGGGAGGAGGGCTGATTTAGATGCTTCTACCTCCTGAATGGTAGCAGCTAGAAACATGCAACTGATCGTGTTTGAAAACAGACATTCCAAGCTTTCAGACAATACCAGAATGATAGCAATATGTTCAGGACAGAGAAAGATATCACTGATATAAATCGGGATGCTGTGAATGCAGCTGAAAAATGAAAGTAAAAACAAACCGTTTTACTCGCGATTATTCCAGACTTGATTTCTAACAGTGATTGCTTGGACTTTAGCTGTCATTTTGGTATTGTATGAAAGGCTGGACTGTCAGCTTTCAGACAAGACCAGTTGCATGTTTCTAGCTGCTACCATTAAGGAGATATCAGCATCTAAAGCAGCCCTCCCCCCTCCAGTTAGCTACTTTTCACACTGCCAGAGCTGGACTGGGGCAAAACAGTAAGGTGGTTAAAGGGACACTATCGCGAAGAAAAAATTTTTGATATGTTTTACAACATAACAAAAGCAGGTTTTAACATAATGTATTTTTCAAATTGTGTAAATGTTTTTTTTTTAATTCAGTTTTCTTGCCTTACATGGGGGCTGCCATGTTGGAAGTAAAGTGTGACAGTCTGGATTTACAACACAATGGCACCTCAGGCATGTACATAGGCTTCCTCAGTCGCTGCTGACCCTATAGAGAATGAATGGAAGATGTGAGCCCGCCCCTGTGATGACACCAGTAACACACAGCCAGGTCCTCCCTCCTTGCTGCTGGGGACTCAGAAACAGAGTAGATGGAGGTTCTTGGGGCTGTAGGACCTTAGTGATGTAATCGGCCATGTGACCAGTGGGGGAGGAGACTGAGGAGCAGAGATCTGTGTTTTTGTAATGAAGCCATTGTCTCATCTTATCTTGCTGAAGCAGTGATGTCACCGCTGAAGGTGTGAATTGGTGATGTCATTGGTACCACCCACTTTTTTGCAGCATGCCTACTTACAGGTTGCTCAAAGCCTCATTTGGCCAGCAGAGCTCCCCCTGGTGACCAAAGATGGTAAATATGGTAAAATCTAATATTTATTTATAATATTTCACACATTGGAATTTTTATTTATTTATTTATTATTTCTTACAAATATATAATAGATTTTTTTAGCATAAATAAAATATAGAACAGGTTTTTGTGATAGATTCCCTTTAAGGGCCTGTCGGGAGAAAGGTGTAGATAAAAGGTATTTCTTTCTTGCAGTCAACTCTTCATCTGGCAAGCCCACAACGCCCTATTTATAATCTGCTGTCTACTGAAAGTCTTCATCTCCCAAGTGTCTGAGGAAGAGCTGCTGCTTCACTTCTCTTATCAGAAGAACGACCCTGGATCATATGGTGAGTGTTATATATTCATTATTGTATATTTTTGAATCCGGTCTGTATCTCCAATTTGAAGATCGTTTAGTTTTATGTCCAAAATTCTGTCCTGATGGATTACATACACTTTATAGGGACAGAGCTCCAAATCCTCTACTTCCTAATCAGTCATGGTTATTATATTAAAATTCTGTCTGCCTGTCACCACCACTAGGGGGAGCTCACTGCTTCAAGAGTTATACAGCTCACATTTCCGCAATCTAAAGGGATATGCCATGATTTTACTATTGACGGGACATCCTCAGGATAGGTCCTCAATATCTGATCGGCGAGGATCTGCTACCCCACCGATCAGCTGTTACCTTGTAGCTTTAGTGCAGGAAGTACGCCGCTTTCTCCGTGTGTAGTATATAGAGCTGGTAACTAAAGCGCTGCTCCCATTGAAGTGAATACTGCAGTAACCAGCTGCATCCACTTCTGTATTGTTCCAGCCCCAGAGCTACAAGGAAACAGCTGCTCGCTAGGGGTAAGGGGTTGTCACACTCCCACTGATCAGATATTGATGGCCTATCCTGAGTATATCAATTGTAAAATCTTGGAATACCCCTTAAAAGAGTATCTTTCATGTTTTGTTTTGTTTTTTAAATTTATACATTAGTATATAGTCCGGCTCCAGGAGGTGCCATTGTTTTTTTTTTTTTTTTAATTGTCCCCCTCTGAATAAGGACAGCTGGAGTGGTCTGCTGCAATAGGACATCGTCACAGCCAAGGAGAAGGAGACACCCACTGAGGAGAGCTGAGGTCTTCTTCCTATACTAGGGATCAGCAACCTTCGGCACTCCAGCTGCTGTCAAACTACAACTCCCAGCATGCACACTTTCTTGGCCGTTCTTGTAACTCCCAAAGAAGTGAAAGGAGGATTCTGGGAGTTGTAGTTTTAGAACAGCTGGAGCGCCGGAGGTTGCTGATCCCTTCCCTATACTGATTCTTATAATTAGCATATTAGACAGCAGAACACAGTGAGGGGCACAGCATCGCGTCAGAGGGGACAATTTGAAAAAAAAAAAAAAAAATCCAATGGCATCTCCTGGAGCTTGACTATATACTAAGGTATCAATTTAAAAAAAATCAAAAAAACCTCACAATGAATATACTTAGCTGGCTCCCCACTCCCCCCACCGCTCCTGGTCCCTGCACCGCCGCTGCTGCTTGTCAGGGGGGAGCAGCCAATGGCAGGCAGTGACAGGGACGAGCCTCCGTAGCGTCACCCGCTATGCTTGGAAGGCTCATCCCCGTCCCCGCCTGCCATTGGCTTCTTCCCCCAACAACGGATGTTTTCATCATCCTATTTTCCTATTCTAACAGCTTTTCGAAGCCAGCTACTGCGCCCTGTTTAGCGAGTTCAGCTATTGGCCATAAGGTATCTCAAAGCAAGGTTAGCTAAAAAGAGGGGCAGTACTGTGTATATTAGTGTAGTAGAAACCCCCGGCCCCCTTCTGCCATCCCTGGACATCGCCGATCAGTGATCCAGCAAGTTTGAGTCCAGTTTACCTGATGCTTTTCTGTACCAAAGATGAGCGGCACCAGATTTGCCTTACAGCTGCTCATCTGCCAGGTTAATGGGCAGTTTGGGGATTATGGTCGCTTTATTTTTGTTGCGGTACCTTTACTCACATAACGCGCAGTGCACATATACAGCACTGGGCGGAGGATTCTGGGAAGATGATGGTCAAACCAATCCAAAGAGTGACGTCAGCTTTCCATCAAAAGGACTTGAACATCCCATCTTCTATTGACTGCCGACGCTCTTTATCTGTGGTGCAGCAGCCATCGTCTGCAATCCGAATCATAGTTTAGTAATGGTGTTATTCCATAAATGAACTGCAGGTGGCAGTAAAACGTGTGCAAATACATAAGTACACTTTTAGAGATTGAGTGTTATCACAGGAAAACTAGGTTATGTTTTTCATTTTGTTTCTTGTTTTTTGTGCGATAAATTTAGGAGGAGCATTAGTGCCTACGGGGATTCTGTTGGATGGAGGGGGAAAGATATTCTTAAAGGAACGTGTCATCTCCTTTATGCTGCCCTCACTGAGAAATCAGCTGTCTCTTATTTATCTGCCAGGACCACTGCTCCTGAGAATTTACTCCTTAAAGCAGCTCTGTCACAGGGATCAACCCTAACCTACCAGACATATAGCCTGGTACGGTTGATGACTCTGATTAAAGCAATACCTGTCTGATGTCTGTCGGCGGTATTGTTGCGGAGAAAAATGAACTTTTATAATTATGCAAATGAAATATTTGAGCACCGGGTTGCCGGGGTAATGAGGTTTGAGCACCATTCCAGCGACGCCCCTAGTGCTCCATAATGGCGCCCCTCTGCTTTTCATCAACGCCCCACTGCCTTTAGATTGACAGCGATAGACCGCTCTTTTGTCCAGTACGGCCCGTGGGCACATCTTCACTCAGTGTGATGAAAAGCAGAGGGGCGCCATTATGTAGCAACCGGGGCATTGCTGGAGCGGTGCTCGAACCACATAAGCCTGTCTCCTGGTGCTCGAATAGTTCACTTGCATAATTATAAAAGTTGATTTTTCTCTGCATTAATACCACCAACAGACATAAGACTATTATTGTTTTAAGGTAGGGTTGATCGGGGTGACAGAGTCGCTTTAATGCTGGAATCACTTGCCGGAGAAGAGTCCGACTTCATGAGTTCCCCATCTCCCCGCAAAAACTATCCTTAGTTTTCTCCCTAGGAGAGAGCTCTCAATCATCAGCAGAAGGGAGGGAGTGAAGGAACTTATGGAAAAGGTGACTGACCACTGATTTCAGCATGTCTGTCCTTTCTTTATGCTAAGTGAGGCTATCATCAAGGAGGTGATAGGTTCCCCTTAAACGCATCTAGAGAAAATTGCTGAATCTGTGTGTCCAGGATGCTGCTGTCTTCACTAATTTTCACATATTAGCACAATTTTTTTATTCCTGGATTCGTTTCTCCTTACACAACCCATTGAGGAATCTCTCTTCTCTCCCTTGTGTTGACACATTGAAGCTGAGTAGTGTGTGATTCCACCCCCCATCCCCACCTCTTCCCTGCAGTCTGCAGTAGTTCCATATCCCGTCTCTACTCTCATACACAGCTTATATGATTCGCACCCTTAAGAAAATTGCTGGATGTGTGTTCAGGATGCTACTGTTTTCACTAGCTCTCATGTATCAGCGTAGCTTTATTCATGGATTGTTTTCTTCTTCCATGGCTTATGAGACCTCTCCTTTCCCTTGTATTTACACACTGATGCTGACGACTGTGTCATTCCCCCTCCTCTCCCTTGCAGTCTATAGTAGTCTCTTTCCTCTCTACAATCATACACAGCCTATATGATTAACACCGTTAAGAAAATTGCTGGATTCAGGATGCTGCTATCCTCACTAGCTTTCATGTGTCAGTACAACTTTATTCCTAGGTTGGTTTCTCCTTCCACAGCTCATGAAGAATCCCCTTTCCCTTGTAAGACATTGATCCTGAAGACTGTGCCTTTTCACTCCCCTGAAGTCTGTACTGTGGTAGTCTCTCTTCTCTCCTCTCTGTACTCATTCCTAACCTATATAATTGCCCCCCTGCAGACTGCCTTGTGTGTACTTTCCTCACCATTTTCAGCCTATTTGATCTTCCCTCCCTTAAGAATTAAATGATTTCCCTCCTTTCCTCACTCTTGTTTTGTACAAGATCCTCCCCCTCCCTGCTGCCTCCTTTACCACTGAGAGAAGGAAGGGGAAGAGCAGAGCGTGAGGATACAGCCAGGAGCAGTGTACTATTGGGTCTTTGTCAGAAACAGCAGGACAACCAGCAATGTACAGGAGTTACACTCACACTACAGCAGCAGAGTGGTAGCAAATGTTAATGAGGACTGTTCAGAGAGATGTTTAAATTTGCATTTAGAATGCAAATGACCAATGAAACGTCATTGAAAGGGTGTTTGTGGCCTCAAAGGGGTTGTCCCCATCTTCTCACAGCTTTCCCTAGGCAGTGATGACTCTTTCATCGGTCACATGACCTAGGTGCAGCTCAGCTCCATTGAATTCAATGGTGCTAAGCTGCAATACCAACAGCAGCCACTATACAATGTATGGTACTGTGCTTGTTGAACTACTGCGAGCGCCGATGCCTTCACAAATAGCTGATCCTGGGTATCGGACCCCCACTGATCAGATACTGATGAGGTAAAAAACCCTTTAAAGAGCAACTAAACCTTTACATGAACCTTTAATGTGTTGTCTCTAATGCCCTAATAAAACTTTTTGTAATATACTTTATTAATTCATTTTGTATTTTTCTTATACTTTTACTTCCCTAAAGCGCACCATTCACTGTGTGCTTAAAACTCTCCGTACACCGCTGAGCTGAGTACACATTTTATGAATGGGCAGCAGCAGTTGCAGGGAGTGTAGGCAGTGTGTGCCCCCTGCAGGATTACTAACTCCTGGCATAGCACAGGGGTTCCCTGTACCCATGTACTATGTCAGGATTAGCTGAGCGGAGCGGGCTCCTGCTAAGCTAATCCTGACATAGTACAAGGGTAAAGATTCAGGGGCGGAGTGGGAACTAAAAAGTGGCCCTGGCAAAAATACTAAAAGTGGCCCCATTTTGTAGTCGGGTCCAAATTGATGGAAGGCAGGGCCAGTAATACCATATTGTGGCACATTATACCGCCCCAACAGAGCCAAATACCACAGTCCATCACAAAATACTGCCAGCAGCACAAAATACATCCCCAAAAACTTCCACTGGCTGGCCGTGAGGAGGGTTCAGGTGGCCCCCTGGGCATCGGCCAACCGGGAAATTTCCCTGTAAGGTCTATGGCCAATCTGCCCATGCCAGGAGTTAGTAAACCTCCGGGGGGCACGGGCAGGAGCAGCAATATGTGCTCCTGCCCGTACTCACAGCGTTGCTGTAGCCCCATTCATAAAATGTGTACTCCCTGCAACGCCGAGTTTTAAGCGCACAGTGAATGGTGGAAAAGTGTAGTAAAAATCGAAAATTGATTAATAAAGTATATTACAAAAAGTTTTATTAGGGCATTCGGGACAACATATAAAAAGTTTATATAAAGGTTTAGTTACTCTTTGCATTACAATACTACACATGCAATCGCTGTACATTTCAATACGGGTTGAAATAGTAAACATTTCAGTCCTGAAAACCCTTTGAAGATGATGATGATGTTGTTGGACTGGTTCAGTAGACTCCGTTTACAGCTTAGGAAGTGGAGGGCGAGCCCCTTTTCCCAGGTCACTTTATCCCATCCTGCAGAGAATAAGATAATACGTGGTACTGCTGGCTACGCACAGCGGTCCCGGCTCCAGCCACGGTCCACAACTGTTTACATTGGGAGGATTTTGTGCTCCGCATCATGTAAGAAATCAGCCGACCTCTAGCCGGTCATATCGTATTGTAGAGGAAATCCATGGAGTGCTCAGGGCGCCTTATTGTGAGCAGTACAATGCAGCCCCTGCTCGATTAACTCTATTTACTGCTTGCGGGGTGATCTCAATTCTGCAATTCGTAATTTGTTTGCTTTCCTGTAGGGCAGCGGATTGTTTTTCTTGCTTTTTTTCATTTCCTTACATCCCGATAGAGTTGCTTTCCTCCTTGGCGCCCAGCGATGATATCGTCCAGAAAAAGACTCTCAGAAAGTTCTGTCTCTGGAATGACGCCCTGTCTATAAAGTCTCAGGGGCTGCCGGCGAGATCTGACCAGGAAAAGATGCCCGACCATTCATGGTTTATCAGTTTGTGGGAAAGCTGGGTGACTACCGCCACATACCTTTCAGCCATTGTGCTCCTAAATAGACACCTTATGTTATAGTCAGTTTTTATCCTCTTTGCCGCTTCCGTAATGACAGAACATCCACAGCATATGTGCCTCATGTGAACGTACCCTAAAAGTGACAACATACCATATTTTTCTGACTATAAGACTCACTTTTTAGCGATCCCTGATTCCTATATCTTGCAGTCAAGGAAGGGTCATCAGATCCCCCTGACTGCTACTTCCGTGGTTGGGCAGAGCGTCCTAAAGCACTCTGCCTGATCATTGAGAGAACTGAGTGGCTGTGCATATGGGAAATGAATATTAAATCGTTCATTAAAGGGGTATTCCCATCTTAGACAATGGGGGCGTACCCTAGCGATATAGCGATATGCCCCCATTGTCTAAGATGGGAATACCCCTTTAATGAATGTGTTAGACAATGGGGGCATATCGCTAGAGTACGCCCCCATTGTCTCATAGGTGCGGGTCCCACCGCTGAAGCGCTGTGCCTTGAAGACCCTGGGTTTCCCACGGTCCGGCCACCACCAGGCGCAGCTCCCCGCTGCTCCCATAGAAATGAATGGGAGCGCACTGCGCATGCGCAGCCACCGCTCCCATTCATTTCTATGGGGCAGACAGAAATAGCCGAGCCAGCGCTCAGCTATTTTCGCAGCCCCATAGACTGGGGCGGGCGGCTGTGCATGCGCAGTGCGCCCGCCTCAACTTTCCTTGCTCCATTCTCCGTTCCACCTCTGGGACCCTCACCTATCAGGCAATGGGGGCATACCCTAGCGATATGCCCCCATTGTCTATGATGGGACAAACCCCTTTAAAGGGGTTTTCCATCTTACCAGTCCCTAAAGCAAAGGCGCAGCGCCTCCTTTGGCATCTTCTCTGTATAGCACCACCTCTTTGTCAAGCGGCACACAGGATCCCTAGAGGCAGGGGCTCCACCGTCACTTGTAGTACGCTTGGCACGCTAATGTCCGCCTGCTGATAGATGCTTGTCACGGGGCAGGCAACAGAACAAATATGACTGGCAAATCCATGGTCTTAGATTATCATAGACTATAAACACAGAGGTCCACATCAGGCCTTAAAGGGGTTTTGCCCACCAACCAAATTTATCAGGATAGGTGTAGAATGTTATGATTGCTGGTGGGACAACCACTGATTACGAGAATTGTCGCCTGTGTGAAAGGAGCAGTAGTGTGCTTGTGTGACCACTGCCTCATTCACTGCAGCATTCGGCAGTCCCATAGACACTGAATGGAGCAGTGATCATGCAGTGGATTTGGGGACCCCTTCACGTGATTAGTGGGGGTCAAAGGGTTTGGACCCCAAGTGGTAATACATTTATCGTCTGTCCTTTGGATGGGTGCTTAATGTTTGTGGGTCAACCTCCTTAAAGTTTAAGTCCGACTTTGCAAATAGTCTTAAAGGCGTTATTCAGTGGTTAATGTAAAAAATGAAAATCAGACATCATATAGTACATGGCAATCTCTTCCTAACAAAGCTAGAACCAGCCCTGTACCTCACATGGATCCAGAGATCTCCATATTCATTGCTCTGCTAGATTTATATCAAGCTGGCAGCTCAGGGGGCGTGTCTTATCTGCTGCAGCTCAGGGGGCGTGTCCTTTCTTCTCCTGCTGGTGGCAGTTGAGGGAACTCAGCATGTAAATCAACCTCAGTGAGCAGGACAGTAAATTTAGAAAAAGGGCAAACAGCAGGTGGCGCTATACTGATAGACTTCGGTGAATAACTCGGTGGCTATACTAAATTTTTTATTACGTGCAATTACAAAAGTATTCAGACCCAGGTGCTGGTTCAAAAAATGTGGAATATTTTTTTGTGGGACAACCGCCTTAATTAAAAATATCCTGTTGATTTGTGTTTAAAGGGGTTGTCTAATGATGGATTATGGGGGCGTATCCCTAGGATATGCCCCCATTGTCTTATGGGTGCAGGTCCCACCTCTGGGACCTGCACCTATATCCCGAACGGAGCCCCGCAAGGTGGTGGCTGGCGGACTCCGGTCCGGCCACCACCAAGCCGGTTCCCCATAGAAGTTAATAGGAGTGTACTGCGCATGCACGGCCCACGCTCCTATTCATTTCTATGGGGCTGACGGAAATAGCCGAGCCAGTGCTCGGCTGTTTTCGCCAGCCCCGTAGAAAATGAATGGGGGGCGACTGCGCATGCGCAGTGCGCCCTCCTTCACTTTCGGGGCTCCGTTCTGTATATGGTAGCAGGTCCCAGCGGTGGGGTGCAACGATATGCCCCCATTGTCCATCATGAGATAACCCCTTTAAAGGTCCTATGCAAACTTGTATCTCCATGGTAACAGACTACAAGCAGTCACTGTAGTCTGGTCAAGCAGTGACTTCTCTTCCATATCTCTCTCATATTTGGGTGGTCTAGTTAAAGCCATTTACACAATAATGTCTGAGGCTGTCAGGACATGCTGGGAGTTGTAGTACTGAAAGGGCCACAAGTCAGAGACCTTTTCCCTGGGGCATTTTAGTCTTTTGTCAGCTTTGGCCCAGATTCAAGTTTCGTGGGGCGACGTGTGCGCTCCGGCTCATCTTCTCGCCCTTAAGCACACACAGACGGCTCTTAGCTGGCATTGCCGGTGCCCAGTGAATCGAGGTCATTTACTTAACGTGTCTGTAGTCAGGGGGCGCATGTCACGCTCGCTTTGTGCACAGCGCGGTATAAAACAACACGACCAGGGAAGTTATTCCTACCCCTCTCATTCTGGCCATTGAAGAATTAGAAGCCTTTGGGCAGCCCCCTCCCTCTCATTCTGGTATTTTCCTTACCCCCCTCTCTCTCCTGAGGGAAATCCACTCTCTTTAATTCCTATTCAGTTTTTGACAGCAGTGAAATGCTGATCTAGAGGAAGCGTCTTATATATAAAAAAAAATAAAATCACCGCGGAGAAGGAACAGGGGCCCCTGCCCTGCCAGCTTTCCACCGCAAACATTTTTTGGCAAAAGGAGCGGAAGATGGCACTCGAGGTCAGGCTGCGATGGGCGCAATAAGCACCCGAATGGAAAAACTATCCCGCTGAATCATGCAGAAAGTGTTACTGGATTAAATCAGAAGACACAGAGATGTGTCAGGAGCGGCCGCCCGGCTCAATGCTCCATTTGTTTCCAGGGCACACATTGATCTTCTGTTCGGGAGCTGACACCAGTCTGAGGCCCTAATGGAAACCTTGTTATTAAATAGAAGCACTTGTAATTGTACTGACGCCTGCGATACTACCCCCGAGCACAGCACCATATGACGGAATAACCCGGGCTTACCTGCCAATTAAGAACAGATTACTCTAAGGAGTTATTGTAGGCGATATCAGAGCAAGTAATAGTCATATAATGCCTGATCAGTTCTCTCTACTCTTATCTGTAGGGGGCAGTAGTTATATTCTTGTACATAGGAGCAGTATTATAGTAGTTATATTCTTGTACATAGGAGCAGTATTATAGTAGTTATATTCTTGTACATAGGAGGCAGTATTATAGTAGTTATATTCTTGTACATAGGAGGCAGTATTATAGTAGTTATATTCTTGTACATAGGAGCAGTATTATAGTAGTTATATTCTTGTACATAGGAGCAGTATTATAGTAGTTATATTCTTGTACATAGGAGGCAGTATTATATAGTAGTTATATTCTTGTACATAGGAGGTATTATAGTATTATATGTCTTGTACATAGGAGCAGTATTATAGTAGTTATTATTCTTGTACATATACATAGGTAGCAGTATTATAGTAGTTTATATTCTTGTACATAGGAGGCAGTATTATAGTAGTTATATTTCTTTGTACATAGGAGCAGTATTATAGTAGTTATATATATTCTTGTACATAGGAGCAGTATTATAGTAGTTATATTCTTGTACATAATAGGAGCAGTATTATAGTAGTTATATTCTTGTACATAGGAGGCAGTATATTATAGTAGTTATATATTCTTGTACATAGGAGCAGCATTATAGTAGTTATATTCTCTTGTACATAGGAGGTATATTAGTAAGTTATATTCTTGTACATAGGAGCAGTATTATAGTAGTTATATTCTTGTAATAGGAGCAGTATTATAGTAGTTATTATTTCTTTACATAGGAGCAGTATTATAGTAGTTATATTCTTGTACATAGGAGCAGTATTATAGTAGTTATATTCTGTACATAGGAGCAGTATATATAAGTAGTAATATTTCTTGTGTACAGGAGCAGTATTATAGTAGTTATATTCTTGTACATAGGAGCAGTATTATAGTAGTTATATTCTTGTACATAGGAGCAGTATTATAGTAGTTATATTCTTGTACATAGGAGCAGTATTTATAGTAGTTATATTCTTGTACATAGGAGGCAGTATTATAGTAGTTATATTCTTGTACATAGAGGCAGTATTAGTAGTATTATTCTTGTACATAGGGAGCATTATAGTAGTTATATTCTTATAGTATTATTTATTTAGGAGATATTATAGTAGTTACATATTTTAAGTTATTATAGTTATATCTTGTAGCATAGGAGCAGTATTATAGTAGTTATATTCTTGTACATAGGAGGCAGTTTTATAGTTAGTTATATTCTTGTACATAGGAGCAGTATTATAGTAGTTATATTCTTGTACATAGGAGCAGTATTATAGTAGTTATATTCTTGTACATAGGAGCAGTATTATAGTAGTTATATTCTTGTACAGGAGCAGTATTATAGTAGTTATATTCTTTGTACATAGGAGCAGTATTATAGTTATATTCTTGTACATAGGAGCAGTATTATAGTAGTTATATTCTTGTACATAGGAGGCAGTATTATAGTAGTTATATTTCTTGTACATAGGAGCAGTATTATAGTAGTTATATTTTCTTGTACATAGGAGCAGTATTATAGTAGTTATATTCTTGTACATAGGAGCAGTATTATAGTAGTTATATTCTTGTACATAGGAGGCAGTATTATAGTAGTTATATTCTTGTACATAGGAGCAGTATTATAGTAGTTATATTCTTGTACATAGGAGGCAGTATTATAGTAGTTATATTCTTGTACATAGGAGCAGTATTTATAGTAGTTATATTCTTGTACATAGGAGTCAGTATTATAGTAGTTATATTCTTGTACATAGGAGGCAGTATTATTAGTAGTTTATATTCTTGTACATAGGAGGCAGTATTAGTATAGTTAGTTATATTCTTGTACATAGGAGGCAGTATTATAGTAGTTATATTCTTGTACATAGGAGCAGTATTATAGTAGTTATATTCTTGTACACAGGAGCAGTATTATATAGTTAGTTATAGTATTATTATTATAGTAGTTTATCTTGTACATAGGAGCAGTATTATAGTAGTTATATTCTTGTACATAGGAGGCAGTATTATAGTAGTTATATTCTTGTACATAGGAGGCAGTATTATAGTAGTTATAGTTATATTCTTAGTACATATATATAGTACAGTATATTATACTAGTTATATTCTGTACATAGGAGCAGTATTATAGTAGTTATATTCTTGTACATAGGAGCAGTATTATAGTAGTTATATTCTTGTACATAGGAGCAGTATTATAGTTAGTTATTATTCTTGTACTAGGAGTCAGTATTATAGTAGTTATATTTCTTGTACATAGGAGCAGTATTATATTTAGTTATATTCTTGTAATATAGGAGCAGTATTATAGTAGTTATATTCTGTACATAGGAGGCAGTATTATAGTAGTTATATTCTTTTACATAGGAGCAGTATTCAGTTATATTTATTTAGTAGTAGTTATATTCTTGTATATAGGAGGCAGTATTATATAGTAGTTATATTCTTGTACATAGGAGGCAGTATTTATAGTAGTATATTCTTGTACATAGGAGCAGCAGTTTATAGTAGTATATTCTTGTACATAGGAGCATATTATATTATTATATTCTGTACATAGGAGGCAGTATTATAGTAGTTATATTCTTGTACATAGTATTATAGTAGTTTATTCTTGTACATAGGAGGCAGTATTATAGTAGTTATATTCTTTGTACATAGGAGCAGTATTATAGTAGTTATATTCTTGTACATAAGAGCATTATTATAGAAGTTATTCTTGTATAGTATTATAGTTATATTCTTGTACATAGGAGCAGTATTATAGTAGTTATATTCTTGTACATAGGAGCAGTATTATAGTAGTTATATTCTTGTACATAGGAGGCAGTATTATAGTACTTATATTCTTGTTACATAGAGCAGTATTATAGTAGTTATATTCTTGTACATAGGAGGAAGTATTATAGTAGTTATATTCTTGTACATAGGAGGCCGTATTATAGTAGTTATATTCTTGTACATAGGAGCAGTATTATAGTAGTTATATTCTTGTACATAGGAGCAGTATTATAGTAGTTATATTCTTGTACATAAGAGCATTATTATAGAAGTTATATTCTTGTACATAGGAGCAGTATTATAGTAGTTATATTCTTGTACATAGGAGCAGTATTATAGTAGTTATATTCTTGTACATAGGAGCAGTATTATAGTAGTTATATTCTTGTACATAGGAAGCAGTATTATAGTAGTTATATTCTTGTACATAGGAGGCAGTATTATGTATAAAATATAAGTATATTCTTATCCATACATAGATTTTATTAATAAAATTTTTAATGATTTCTCTGAGGCTGATGCTGAATTTAGCAATTTTAGTCATTAATATGCTTGAAGGAAATTATTTTAAGAGAGGGGAGATGTGTTCTCTTTTCGTGTGTGTTATCCCCTCACAAATGCTGCCATCTTACCCTTGTCTCGTTTGTTTATATAATTTATTCCTGGCTAATATCATGGATGTGAAATGCAGAGATGTGAACCCCTTAGAGCTAAGGACAAGTCCTGGATGGCTTTATGCACCTCTGTATCCATTTTTTAACTGGATCCTGTAAAAAAAAAAAAACGGATTCTATGTATAGCTGAAGCAATAGGATCCTGTTTTTGTTTTCTGTCTCTCTTCTTCTGACGGATCAGGAGAACGGAAAGCTAAACGGTGATGTGAATGGACCCTTAGCTGAGGGGTTCCTAGGATGCTCTTCACTACAGCTGTGTCATTTGAAGTAGGGGCCACCCTTTAATATGACATTTGATCATGATTGTGGTAATGAATTGTCTAACTGTCCCGTTTTTGTTCTTTTTAACAGAATCTGACATCGAAGACCTTCTGGAAGAACTGCTGCTTTGCCTCATTCACCTGATTGTTGAAGTTCCTCTTCTGTAAGTAATTCTCTTTGTGTCCTGTCAATTTACAGTAGACTGGATTTATACATTGAGGCTGTGGGCTGGCAATGTGCCACATGGCTGTGAACACTTTGTTGTTTCTGACATCGCCCCTCAACGAAAACTCTCCCCAATTTCCTCTCCGCTTTTGAAAAGTTTTGAAAAATGTGAACATTTGTAAAGTTGTTTGCAAATATGAGTGAAAACCATTTCAGGTGACTACCTCTTGAAGCTCATCAAGAGAATGCCAAGAGTGTGCAAAGCAGTAATCAAAGCAAAAGGTGGCTACTTTGAAGAACCTAGAATATAAGACATATTTTCAGTTGTTTCACACTTTTTTGTTAAGTATATAATTCCACATGTGTTAATTCATAGTTTTGATGCCTTCAGTGTGAATCTACAATTTTCATAGTCGTGAAAATACAGAAAACTCTTTGAATGAGAAGGTGTGTCCAAACTTTTGGCCGTAACAGGGGTAGTGGTGAGTAGGTGTAATTACACCTAACTGTCCCATTCATTTCTATGGGAAGAATCGCTCCCATACAAGTCTATGGGAATAAGCCTTCCCAATGAAATGAATGGGGCGGTGAGATGTAATTGCACCTACTCACCACTACCCCCGTGTCGGCCAGCATGTAAACAGTGAAGAGGAGGCAGCGCTGAT
Organism: Rhinella marina; assembly: GCA_900303285.1. NCBI lineage: Eukaryota > Metazoa > Chordata > Amphibia > Anura > Bufonidae > Rhinella > Rhinella marina. Next base: position 44,440 of record ONZH01000420.1, read on the forward strand.
ACGGCCCGCGCCTCTTTTTCAAACAGCTGATCAGCGGGGGGTGCCGGGTGTCGGATCCCCGCCGATCTGATATTGATGACCTATCCTGAGGATAGCTCATCAATATATATAACTCGCAGAACCCCTTTAAGTTTGTACTGTAGACAAGGCTACGTTCACATCTCCAATAACCTGATCCGGCAGGCTGTTCCATCAGATCACTGGGTCCCGCATTGCCGCATTCTGCGATCCCATTATAGTTTATGGGGTCTGGCGTTGAACCGCAGAATCCGAAAATGTTGAATCAGGTGAACTCTGGTGGTAGATTCTCTGCCGGATCAGGTTAATGGAGGTGTGAACATAGCCTCAAAGGGGTATTCACATCTCAGACAATGGGGTCATATCACTAGGATATGCTGCCACTTTCTGATGGGTGCGGGTCCCGAGAATGGATCCCTGAAGGTTGTGGCCGGAGGACCCCGGGTTTTTCAGGGTCTGGCCACCAAGCTCTTTCCCCATAGAAGTTAAAGGGAACACACCGCGCTTATGCGGCCACCGCTCTCGTTCAGTTCTATGGGGCCGGAAATAGCCATGCCTGTGCTTGGCTATTTTTGGCGGCCCCATGAAAATAAATGGAGGGTGGCTGTGCATGCCCCTTTAATGGCAAATTTTGTTGCAAATGCCGTCTTGCAGCAAAATTTGCGACTTTTTGCCATTCCCCCCCCCCCCCCCCCCCCCCAATTTCAGACTACTCTTGCCATTTTAAAAGGTGGTATTAAAATCGTCATGCTTCAGCAGGATAATGAGTTTCTAGACAGGTCTGTCCTTGCGACTTTTTGAAAATGTTGCACAAAAATTTGCAAAAGCACTCCAGCTGGGAGGAAAGAGGAGGAGCATTATTAGACGGTTTAAAGATACGCCAGATCTATCAAGCATTAAGTTTGGCGCACTATAAGCTAAATGTAAGCGAAAGCAAAACTGACTTCAAAAAGTCCCAACTTGATACATTCCCCATCCATTTGTTTAGAATCTTCCATGGAAGGATGTAGATGATTGGCCCCAGTCCGGTGTGTGTCCCCGGTGACTCTAGACATTACCGAGGGACACCTGGATCTCATCTACTTTAACTGTCTTTTCATTTGATAACTTTAGCTCTTGGCTCATTAAAGAGGGAAAGAGAACGACCTATAATAAATCTAGTTACTCAAGTAAGAATATAAAAAAAACGATGGCGCTAGGAAGTAAAATCCACATTAAAGCGCTGTATTCCGCTATCTCTGGCATTCCCATAGAGAATGAATGGAGTGGCAGGGCGCATGCCCATCCTTGCCGCCCCATCGGATCAGGGGAAGCTGAACTGGGATCGGTGTTCCCAACAGTCGGACCCCCAGGGACCAGCTAGTTATACTACCATGTGGACTTAGCACAACTCCTTTAATATTTAACCCCCCAACTGTTTTGCCAGAGTGGCGCTCCAGCAGTGGGAAAAGTAGCTAACTGGAGGGGGGAGGGCTGCTTTAGATGCTGCTACCTCCTGAATGGTAGCATCTAGAAAAATGCAACTGGCCTTGTTTGAAAGCAGACATTCCAAGCGTTCAGACAATACCAAAACAACAGCAATATGTTCATGGCAGAGGAAGATATCACTGCTGTGAATGCAGCTGAAAATGAAAGTAAAAACAGGTTTCACTTGCGATTATTCCAGACTTGATTTCTAACAGTGATGTCTCCTCTGGTTCTTAGACTTTAGCTATCATTTTGGTCTTGTATGAAAGCCTGGATTGTCGGCTTTCAGACAAGACCAGTTGCATGTTTCTAGCTGCTACCATTGAGGAGATAGCACCATCTAAAGCAGCCCTTCCCCCTCCAGTTAGCTACTTTTCACACTGCCCGAGCTGGACTCAAGCAAAACAGTTAGGTGGTTAAGGGGTTATCCGATTTCTGAAACAGCCCCTCCCCTCATGTGCCGGGCCCCTCACAGGAAATAAACGCTCCCTGCTCCGCTCCTGGTCCCCGCACCGCAACTGCTGCTTCTTCCTGTACAGGGATGAAAACATCACCCGCGATGCTAGGGAGGCCCGTCCCGGTCCCTGCCTGCCATTGGCTGCTTCCGCCCGATACGGGGTGTTTTCATCCGTGTACATGCTGCGGTGTGGAACCAGGAGTGGCACATGGATCGGGGTTAAGTACATTACCTGTGAGGGGCCCGGCACATGGAGGAAGGTAGGGGGTTCAAAAATCGGATAACCCCTTTAATGTGAATCACCACTTTTGACGTCACGTCAATTCTTAAAGGGGTTGTCCAGCCATTTTTAAATGATGGTCTAAACTTACTAGCTGATTGGCGGGAATCTGACACTGATCTATGTAGCTCCAGAGCCAAAACTGCACAGCACTGTCAGCATTGTAGTGGACGGCGCCCACAACTGCAGCCCAGGTCTCATTGCAGTGAATAGGAGCCGGGCTGTAGTTACAAGCTCTGTCCACTGCAGAATAGCGGAGTCCCGTCAATCTGATATTGATGGTCTAACCTATGAATAGGCCATCAATATAAAAGGATTGGACAGTGTCTTTAAGAAGGGGACCCCAATAAACATCCCCCAGATCACCCTTCCACAAATAGCTGCGTCTGCAGACAGCCTGCCTCCGTAGCCCATAAATCCGCTCATCGCTGTCCTCACACCGCAGTCTGTATTCTCTTCAATTTATGTTCTCTGAGCCCGAATACCGAGAAGACGCCCTATTTTCTGATAAGCAGCAGTCAGATTTACTGTATGCTAAAAGTGTAAGGTATAAATACATTAATAATGTCACAGACGGCCCGTCCCGCTCCTCCACAATCCAGCCTGATAGACTGAAGTCTCAGCGGTGGGAGAAGGAGACAGACTGTCCGGCTCTGCTGACGGCAGATAAGAAACCACTAGATCTCCAAGAAAGCTGCAAGACCGAGCCCCAACTACTATTACCTTACATTAAACATGACCAGAAGGTATAAACACCATTACTCCATGGCGCTGCTGACACATACGTGATGTATGACCACTGCTCTGAATTACACATATGTTCCATAGAGTCAGCAGGAGATGGTCAGGTACTGAGCCCAGTCTGCTGGCTGATTATAGTCAATTGATGGAGAGCATTACAGCGCCATGCAGTGCCAACCACAGGGCCACATCCCTATATAGTGCCAGCCACAGGGCCACATCCTTATACAGTGCCAGCCACAGGGCCGCATCCCTATACAGTGCCAGCCACAGGGCCGCATCCCTATACAGTGCCAGCCACAGGGCCGCATCCTATACAGTGCCCAGCCACAGGGACGCATCCCTATACAGTGCCCAAGCCACTAGGGCCGGCATCCCTATACAGTGCCAGCCACAGGGCCGCATCCCTATACAGTGCCAGCCACAGGGCCGCATCCCTATACAGTGCCAGCCACAGGGCCGCATCCCTATACAGTGCCAGCCACAGGGCCGCATCCCTATACAGTGCCAGCCACAGGGCCGCATCCCTATACGGTGCCAGCCACAGGGCCGCATCCCTATACGGTGCCAGCCACAGGGCCGCATCCCTATACGGTGCCAGCCACAGGGCCGCATCCCTATACCGGTGCCAGCCACAGGGCCGCATCCCTATACAGTGCCAGCCACAGGGCCGCATCCCTATACAGTGCCAGCCACAGGGCCGCATCCCTATACAGTGCCAGCCACAGGGCCGCATCCCTATACAGTGCCAGCCACAGGGCCGCATCCCTATACAGTGCCAACCACGGGGGCCGCAGCATCCTATACAGTGGCCAACCACGGGGCCGCATCCCTATACAGTGCCACCACGGGGCCGCATCCCTGTACAGTGGCCAGCCACAGGGCCGCATCCCTATACAGTGCCAGCCACAGGGCCGCATCCCTATACAGTGCCAACCACGGGCCGCATCCCTATACAGTGCCAACCACGGGGCCGCATCCCTGTACAGTGCCAGCCACGGGGCCGCATCCCTGTACAGTGCCAGCCACAGGGCCGCATCCCTATACAGTGCCAGCCACCAGGGCCGCATCCCTATACAGTTGCCAGCCACAGGGCCGCATCCCTATACAAGTGCCAGCCACAGGGCCGCATCCCTATACAGTGCCAGCCACAGGGCCGCATCCCTATACAGTGCCAGCCACAGGGCCGCATCCTATACAGTGCCAGCCACAGGGCCGCATCCCTATACAGTGCCAGCCACAGGGCCGCATCCCTATACAGTGGCCAGCCACAGGGCCGCATCCCTATACAGTGCCAGCCACAGGGCCGCATCCCTATACAGTGCCAACCACAGAGGCCGCATCCCTATACAGTGCCAGCCACAGGGCCGCATCCCTATACAGTGCCAGCCACAGGGCCGCATCCCCTATACAGTGCCAGCCACAGGGCCGCATCCCTATACAGTGCCAGCCACAGGGCCCGCATCCCCTATACAGTGCCAGCCACAGGGGCATCCCTATACCAGTGCCAGCCACAGGGCCGCATCCCTTAGTGCCAGCCACAGGGCCGCATCCCTTTACAGTGCCAGCCACAGGGCCGCATCCCTGTACAGTGCCAGCCACGGGCCGCATCCCTGTACAGTGCCAGCCACAGGGCCCGCATCCCTGTACAGTGCAGCACAGGGCCGCATCCTGTACAGTGCCAGCCACAGGGCCACATCCCTATACAGTGCCAGCCACAGGGCGCCGCATCCCTATACAGTGCCAGCCACAGGGCCGCATCCCTATACAGTGCCGGTGCCAGCCACAGGCCGCCATCCCTATACGGTGCCAGCCACAGGGCCGCATCCCTATACGGTGCCAGCCGCATCCACTATACACGGTGCCAGCACAGGGCCGCATCCCTATACGGTGCCAGCCACGGGCCGGCATCCCTATACGGTGCCAGCCACGGGCCATCCCTATACGTGCCAGCCACAGGGCCGCATCCCTTATACAGTGCCAGCCACAGGGCCATCCCTAACAGTGCCAGCCACATACAAGGGCCGCATCCCTATACAGTGCCAGCCACAGGGCCGCATCCCTATACAGTGCCACAAGTGCCAGCCACAGGGCCGCATCCCTATACAGTGCAGCCCACAGGGCCGCATCCCTTAACAGTCAGCCACAGGGCCGCATCCCTATACAGTGCCAGCCACAAGGGCCGCATTCCCTATACGTGCCAGCCACAGGGCCATCCCTATACAGGGCCAGCCACAGGGGCATCCCTATGCAACAGTCCCTATACAGTGCAGCCCACAGGGCCGCATCCCTATAGCAGTGCCAGCACAGGGCCGCATCCTATCCCTATACAGTGCCAGCCACGGGGGGCCGCATCCCTATACAGTGCCAGCCACAGGGCCGCATCCCTATACAGTGCCAGCCACGGGGCCGCATCCCTATACAGTGCCAGCCAGGGCATCCCTACACGGGCCGCATCCCTACGGTGCCATCCACAGGCCACCCGGTGCAACCACCTATTACGGTGCCAACCACAGGGCCGCATCCCTATACGGTGCCAACCACAGGGCCGCATCCCTATACGGTGCCAACGGTGCCAACCACAGGGCCGCATCCCTATACGGTGCCAACACAGGCCGCATCCCTATATACGGTGCCAACCACAGGGCCGCATCCCTCCATACAGTGCCAACACAGGGCCGCATCCTATACAGTGCCAACCACAGCACATCCCTATACAGTGCAACACAAGGCGCTCCCTGCCAACCACAGGTGCATCCGTACAGTGCCAGCCACAGGGCCGCATCCCTATACGGTGCCAACCACAAGGCCACTCCCTATACAGTGCCAACCACAGGGTTGCATCCGTACAGTGCCAAGCATTTATTGACTTTGGGGATTAGGGATTGTCTCCTTAAGACATGGTCTGGCGTCCCGATCCTCTGATCCCTGTAATGAAGCAGAGCCGGCCCTACGTCCTGAGGTGTGACATGACAGGTACACACCATTCCAGTTACCAGCGCTTGCACATGTACGTGGCTCACACCGTCACAGTGACAGCTCGTAATGTCTTTGCTGTCACCAGCCGGAGCGAGCTGGTTGAGAGGAAATTCTCCTCCAGAGGCATCGGCGGGAACACATAATCCTTGGTATGCCAGACTGCACAGTGAAGCATTGGATGAATGCTAGAGATGTCCGCTTCTGCGTGTTTACCACCAAACGTCACGAGGACGGAGCTGCTGACATGTCACCAGTCCAGCTGTCACTGGGAGTCGGAGCCCCTGATATCTTCATGCCACCAGTATTTACCAGCATCATTCATCTTCTTCTTTCTGATGATTTATGACTTGTGTATCTGCAGACGTCGGCTTTGATCCTCAACGTTGAGACGTTGGATAAGGGTCGGAGGCCGCATGCAAGACCGTCTCCTCTAGGAATGCATGAAGCCCTGTAGGGGATGCTGGTTGCAAATACGGAGGATTGCTCTTGGATCAGTGTTGGACTGAAGAAGATGATTGCAAGGAACTCAAAGTGGTATTCAGATCTCGGACATTGACGGTATATCTCTAGGGTATGCCATCAGTGTCTGATGGGTGCCGGTCCCACCTGTGGATCCTGCTTCTATCTCCAGAATAGGCCCCTGAACTGAAGGGCGAGCAGCTGTGGCTTCTTGCCCACCGCTGTGGGAGTTTCGAAAATAAGGGAGCACTGGCTTGGCTATTTCCGACAGTCCCATAGTGGTGAATGGAGAGGTGGCCGCCATGCGGGGTGCCCCCTCCATTCTCTGCCATGGGACTTCTGAGAATAGGGGAGAACAATCACTCGACTGTTTATAAACCCTCCATAGCAGTGAATGGAGAGTGCAGTTTGCTGCCCTTTGCTTCCAGAGGTGGGACCCGCACCTATCTGATGTGTGGCCTTCTCCTAGCGATAATCCATCAATGTCTCAGAAATACGCCTTTAAAGGGGCCATAGACATTAGATAAATGTTGGCCGAACCTGCCGACTTCAGCAGGACTCTGCGGTCCATTTAATGGTTGAGACAGGCAGCGTTAGGGGCAAAGAAGGATTGGTCATGTTGGATTTCATCATGCCTGATCCATTGTTCTCATAGGAGGAAAGCTTCTGTCTGGGGAGCAGCAGACTCCCCTCTTCCCATTGAGAACACATACGTGCTCAGCCAAGTTGATTGTTCAGGATGCAGGTGTATGGGGAAGTTGGGAAGAATAGCTATTGGCCAAACGAGTGTTTGGTGGCCATCTTTACAACTGCACAGAACACGTAGCGATCAGGTTGCACCATTGATGGGTTACTTAGTGGAAATATTTGTTAACGGACATGAAACCGTTCTCGCCAGTTATCTCTAAATTCGGAATTGTCTTCTGTTGGACCTTAACCACCTAACTGTTTTGCCTGAGTCCAGCTCGGGCAGTGTGAAAAGTAGCTAACTGTAGGGGGGAGGGCTGCTTTAGATGCTGCTATCTCCTGAATGATAGCAGCTAGAAATAGGCAACTGGTCTTGTTTGAAAGCTGACAGTCCAGGCTTTCATAGAAGACCAAAAGTCCACTGTTAGAAATCAAGTTGGGAATAATTGCGAGTAAAACCTGTTTTTAATTTCACTTTCAGCTGCATTCACGACATCCCGATTTCTATCAGTGATATCTTCCTCTGTCCAGAACATATTGCTGATATCGTCTGAAAGCTTGGAATGTCTGCTTTCAAACAAGACCAGTTGCATGTTTCTAGCTGCTACCTTTCAGGAGATAGCAGCATCTAAAGCAGCCTTCCCCCTGCAGATAGCTACTTTTCCCACTCCTGGAGCTGGACAGTTAAAACAGTTAGGGGATTAAAGGGGTTGTCCACAGTAGGAAAAAAGCCCATGAGTACACCTGGCCATGGGTTCTACTCGGTATTCCCATTCAGACCCAATTACTTGACTTGAAGGAATGGAGATAAGCAGCTGCCAAAGACCTCTGGCACCGACATTTCTGATCCCAGCCTCCCCCCTCTGGAGAGTAGAAGCTGGCCGCCTACACATAGGATTGCGAATGGATCGTATCCAAATTCCAGTCAGTGGTGACGACTCCTAAGGTTTACGGTCTGCAGATGTGACGATCATACCCGTTTTCTATCAAACAGGTGCAAATATAACCAGATTTACATCATCAGGATCTAATAATCTAAGTAGGAGAGGTGATAAATGTGAGATTGTTGGGGGTGTGACCACTGGGCCCCCACTGATCCGCAGAACAGGGACCTCCTGGTTACTGTCAGATTTACAGTGGACACGTGGGCATCAGAAGATGGTATCCCCAACAAGCTTAAAGGGGTTGTCTCACTTCAGTAAGTGGTATTCATCATGTAGAGAAAGTTACTACAAGCCACTTACTAATGTATTGTGATTGTCCATATTGCCTCCTTTGATCACATTATACACTGCTCGTTTCCATGGTTACGACCACCCTGCAGTCCATCAGCGGTGGTCGTACTTGCACAATATAGGAAAAAGCACCAGCCTATGTGCGCTCCCATGGTGCCGGCCACCAGAGAGGCTGATGCTTTTTCCTATATTGTGCAAGCACGACCACCGCTGATGGATTGCAGGGTGGTCTGTAACCATGGAAACGAGCCGTGTATAATGTGATGGAAAAATGAATCCAACCAGCAAAGGAAGCAACATGGACAATCACAATACATTAGTAAGTGTCTTGTATTAACTTTCTCTACATGATAAATGCCACTTACTAACGTAAGACAACCCCTTTAAACATGTCTGATATGATTAAGCTGCAGTTCCAGACATGGCCACGAGCAAGACTGGCGCTGTTTCTAGAATAAAAAACACGAATGGCACTTTGTTATACAGATTTCCCAACCTCAAATGAGGTCCTGGTATATGGTGTACAGTAGCTGTAATGACGTAAACTTCCACCTCTTATTAGCATTTTGGGAGTCAGTGACTGATAATTTCGAGTTTAGAAAAATTTAAATTGGTAAATGGGCGATTAGAGACCCCATTGTGGCTGATGGGCCGACCATTTGTTCATTTCTCCTTGTTATCTGGACGCAGCCTCACTCGTACTAGCGACCTTTCTTGACAGCGTGTCTAAAGGCTCACTTTTTGGCAAGTTCAAAGGCGGTGGTCCTCCAGGGAAGCTCGGCCTTGTGCACAGTTCTCGGCAGTCAGCAATAATGGACCGACATCCTTGGCCCTCGGTTGTCAGAGCCGGAATGTTCTAATGAGGTCAGATAGCGGGATAGAGGTCTCCAGGGATGGATGGAGCAGTCAGTCACCCAGGAAGAGCTTCAGCAGTTTTACCATAACAAGCCTGAAGCCTCTTCTAATGAGGAGATCCCTGTGTAGAGGAGCCTCCTTATCTCAGGGAGCCTCATGTCTTACACATGTATATCGGTGAAACGGCGCCGTCCAAGTTGTCGCCCTGCGTATTGGAAAGCAGAGCTTCAGCACGCCTAGAAATCTACAGCTGAGACATCTCATTCTGACATATATTATGGGTCCATTATACGGTTGTGAAGGTGGCCATACATATTGGACAAATGTCAGCCGACCATGTATACGGGGGTGTTCTGACTTTTCCCCAGTGGCAGGTGTTGGGTGAAAGAAGGGTTAGACATGTTAAACTTCATAAGAGATGGCCCATCAGAGGCATAGTGTCCCTTGTCTGTACTGAGCACACATGAATGCTTGGCCAAGCCCAGAGTGCATGTGTATAGGGGGGGGGGCATAGCAGTCTTGACAGAGCTCTAAAGTGTACGGCCAGCTTTAGGAATTGTCATACATTAGGGGTCAGACAACGGTTTTCTGGGTGGCTTGTCTTTTGAGGTTTGTCTGTGAAGGTGGTTGTTCTGGAAGGTAGTACCCTTGGTACTTGGGGACTTGGTTCTCCTTAACCCCCTAACTGTTTTGCCAGAGTCCAGCCCCAGCAGAGGGAAAGGTAGCTAACTGGAGTGGGGAGGGCTGCTTTAGATGCTGCTACCTCCTGAATGGTAGCAGCTAGAAAGATGCAACTGATCTTGTTTGAAATCAGACATTCAAAGCTTTCAGACAATATTATTCCCGACTTAATTTCTTACAGTGATTTCTCCTCTGTTGCTTGGACTTTAGCTGTCATTTTTTAGCTGTCATAATTCAGGTCTTGAATAAAAGCCTGGATTGTCAGCTTTCAAACAAGACCAATTACATGTTTCTAGCTGCTACCATTGAGGAGATATCACCATCTAAAGCAGCCCTTCCCCCTCCAGTTATCTACTTTTCACACTGCCCGAGCTGTGAACAGTTAGGTGATTAAAGGGGTTGTCGTGGCATCCCCACCGATCAGCTGTTTGAAGAGAAGGCAGCTCTCGTACTAGTGCTGCCTTCTCTTCTAACAGCTGTTCGGCAGGGTGTCTTGAGTCGGACCCCTGCTGATCTGATATTGATGACCTATCCTGAGGATAGGACACCAATAGTAAAAAGTGGGCAACCCCTTTAAGGGAGCTCCGCTCTATATGGAGATTTAGTGACAAAGCTCTATGGGAAAATAATACGCAAATAGCTGTCTCCTAGAGAAAGAGAACCGTCTCGCTAGCGCCACCTTCTGGAAGCCTTTCCAATGTCATAAGCTAAAATGATCCGCTCTTGTCTATGGGATGATGGGAATACTTGTACGGAGATGTGCAGTATTATGTATTGTTTCATTGCTACTATTGATTGCCGTCATGGACGATGTGTTAGGAAATGTATATCCTGGAATGCTAGGAGTTGTAGTATCACAGAATAACGGCTTTTATTTCTGGTATTACCCAGGGCTCTAATTCATCCTTTGCACACTCTTTAGTTTTATAATCTCCTGTCATAAAGAGGATCTGTCACGTCTTCAGTGGTAACTACCTGCATTCCCCCTGTAAATACAATTCTTATGACACTGTGTTCTGCGCCATTCCTTAATTTTGTCTGCTAGAAATTATAAATGAATTGCCAGCAGCTTGCAGTAAAGATACAGATGGGTGCTACCAGTTGGGGGTGTGTCCCTGCACAGTCTGACAAGAGCAGCACTGATTGGACCGAGTCAGACACACCCGCTATTGGTAACTCCCAACTGTACCTTTATTGCAGACTGCTGGCAATTCATTTGTAAACTTCTAGTAGGAATAATAAAGGAATGACACATCGTAGAGTCATAAGAATAGATGCTCCAGAACTGCAATTACATGGGCAATGCAAGTAGTTACTAAAAATGACACGACAAGAGGTGACAGGTCCTCTTTAAAGGGGCACTCCTCCAAAGTTGATCTTCTGACCTGCCCTCAACACATATCAGAAGATCCCATGTACTTGAACCACCAACAGCTTCCAAAATGTAGCGGCTGTGATGCTAAAGTGCCCAAATCGCCCCTGGCACCTCTGAAACACTGGAAGTCACCATGCATTTAAAGGGATTGTCCTATCATCCACAGCATAGGTGATAAGTGTGGGGGTCTGATCGCAGGATCCCCTGCCGATCACGAGAAAGGGGTCACAAAGTTGTCTTCATGGGAAAATCCCTTTAAGCAGGAAGTTAATGAAAAACAATAACAGCGCCACTCCTGTCCACAGGTCGTGGCTAGTATTGCAGCTCAGACCCTTTCACTCTATTAGAACTGAGCTGCAATACCAGACACAACCTGTGGACAGGAGTGGCGCTGCTTGCGGAAGAAGGCGGCCATGTTTTTCTAATCTCGTACAACATATTCTCCGTAGGATCTGGTGATCTCATAGAGACGCGAGGTGCGTGGTTCACATGATTGATTTGCATCGTCCAATACGTCATCCCCCGTTGCTGATTTATCCCGTAAAACGTCCACCGCTGTATAAATAAAGCTGATTGATCTTCCTTTTCGACCCGGTTTTCAGTGCGTTTGTTGCTGGCGCCGGTGACCCCGGTGACATTCAGCGCCGTGTTCTTGCCCTCTCCCCCGCATGCTGATTGTTTTCTAAATGCGAGGTCAAAATACTAGGAAGCAGTCAGCGCTATATATCCTGTTTCTGATTGCAGTATATTGTGCGAGGGACAATGTATGTGTGCCGGCATTGACACGGTGCCAGTCATACCAGGCCATCCTGCCGTCAGGCGCTCGCTTCCTTCCTACTCCATTGACTCTTTCCTCAGATAGCCCCTCATTATTTGCCGTCCCTTCTATTTTAATGTCTTAGCCTTTCAGCTTTCCCTTTTATTCTATTTCAGGACGACTGTGAATACACAAGTCCCTTCTTAAGAAAATTCCATGTCGTCACTTAAAAAAAAAAAAAAAAAGTGTAAAATTGTTTTGAATTTCAAAAGGGAAAAAAAACTGGAAAATATTTTTAAAAATGTGCAAAATTTATTAACCCCCTAACTGAGTCCAACTCCAGCAGTGGGAAAAGTACTTAACTGGAGGGCTACTTTAGATGCTGCTACCTCCTGAATGGTAGCAGCTAGAAACATGCAACTGTTCTTGTTTGAAAGCAGACATTCCAAGCTTTCTGAAAGTACCAGCAGAGAAAGATATCACTGATAGAAATCGGGATGTTGTGAATGCAGCTGAAAGTGAAAGTAAAAACAGGTTTTACCCTCGGTTATTCCTGACTTGATTTCTAACAGTGATTTCTCCTCTGTTTCTTGGACTTTAGCTGTGAAAGCCTGGACTGTTAGCTTTCAAACAAGACCGGTTGCATGTTTCTAGCTACTACCATTTGAGAAGATATCACCATCTAAAGCAGCCCTCCCCCCCCCTCCAATTAGCTACTTTTTACACTGCCCGAGCTGGACTCGGGCCAAACAGTTAGGGGGTTAAAGGGGTATTTCCCCTTTAATATCATTAGGATGTGCCACCCACTTTATGATCGGTGGGGGTATTCATCTAAGAATGAATTCTCCTGCCCTGCATCCTTCACTGTTTATTCCTGCGTGGCGCACCCTTGCCCTCCCATGGTGGAGTGAATGAGGTTTATCAGAGTTCCTAAAATATTTGGCTTTAAGGGAAGTAGAGAACCTCTAGTCACCCACTGCTCCAGTGATGCTGCTCCCAGTCAGTGTTGTGCCATACACTGCTGTCACGTGGGTAAGTAAGGATTTCAGTCAACAAAGACTGGCAGGGAGCTCCAAAGAGGTGCAGGAGCAGCAGGCTATTTAAAGGGGTTGTCTAAGTGTTTAATACTGATAACCTATCCTTAGGGTAGGACATTAGTATGTGATTGGTGGGGGTCCAACATGCGGCACTCCTGCCGATCAGCCCCACTGTCTCTTCCTAGGCCAGACATTATTATTAGTTCCTATGTGCAGCTCAGTCCCATTCAAGTGAATAGGCCTGGGCTGCAATACCAAACACAGCCACTATACAATGTACGTCGCTGTGCTGGGTAAGCTGTTAGGAGGCTGCAGCACTCGCCGGAGCTCCTCAGCCTCTTAAAGAGGTTGTCTCACTTCAGTAAGTGGCATTGATCATGTAGAGAAAGTTAATACAAGGCACTTACTAATGTATTGTGATTATCCATATTGCTTCCTTTGTGCTGGCTGGATTCATTTTTCCATCACATTATTCACTGCTCGTTTCCATGGTTACAGACCACCCTGCAATCCATCAGTGGTGGTCATGCTTGCACAATATAGGAAAAAGCCTCAGCCTCTCTGGTGGCCGGGACCATGGGAGCTCACATAGGCTGGTGCTTTTTCCTATATTGTGCAAGCGCGACCACTGCTGATGGATAGCAGGGTGGCCGTAACCATGGAAACGAGCAGTGAATAATGTGATGGAAAAATGAATACAGCCAGTAAAGGAAGCAATATGGATAATAACAATACATTAGTAAGTGCCTTGTATTAACTTGCTCTACATGATAAGTGCCTCTTATCTGCAGCTATCTTTTTATATTTCTGGATGACCCCTTTAACTGTAACCTGCACAGGATGAAAGCTGCTTACCACACATTCCTGCAGTTTTGTTATAATGTATCGGCACAGGACAGATTGACAGCCTTTGAATGAATAATGTTAACAAAATAGCAGTGTCGTGTGTTGCTATGGAGAGAATATTTGCGGTGGCGAACCTCACTCCACATCAACATGAACAGATCAATTCCGTTTCCAATTTCTAAAATCGTGGGAGATATTTACTTGGCCCAGAATAATTGATCTTTACTAACGGACGGCACTGATTTCCGGCGCCAGCGCAGGCAGCACACATCGCTGGTTTTGTTACACTGATGCGGTGTTAGATAAGTGTAATAATAACCCGTCATGTAATCTCCGGAGGCTTCCAGGCCACCATTGTGAGAGCCCGGCTCCAGTTATTTGTTGTGATACTCTGACAAATCCGCTTCCTCGTCCTGGCTCTGACTGCAAGCGTGTCTGCGGGCTTGTCAAAATAATCCGTGTCCTGGGGTGATGATAGCTACAAGTTTTGTAAAATCTTTTACAAGTTATAAAACTTTGACCCATGTCCAAGACAAAGTGTGAGAAATGATTTTGTAAACATTATAATGCAATATCAATGAGCAATGATACATTTTATTACTCACCTTGTACTGATCCTGAGTTACATCCTGTATTATACTCCAGAGCTGCACTCACTATTCTGCTGGTGCAGTCACTGTGTACATACATTACTTATCCTGTACTGATCCTGGGTTACATCCTGTATTATTCTCCAGAGCTGCACTCACTATTCTGCTGGTGCAGTCACTGTATACATACATTACTTATCCTGTACTGATCCTGAGTTACATCCTGTATTATACTCCAGAGCTGCACTCACTATTCTGCTGGTTCAGTCACTGTATACATACATTACTTATCCTGTACTGATCCTGAGTTACATCCTGTATTATACTCCAGAGCTGCACTCACTATTCTGCTGGTGGAGTCACTGTGTACATACATTACATTACTTATCCTGTACTGATCCTGAGTTACATCCTGTATTATACTCCAGAGCTGCACTCACTATTCTGCTGGTGCAGTCACTGTGTACATACATTACTTATCCTGTATTGATACTGAGTTACATCCTGTATTATACTCCAGAGCTGCACTCACTATTCTGCTGGTGGAGTCACTGTGTACATACATTACATTACTTATCCTGTACTGATCCTGAGTTACATCCTGTATTATACTCCAGAGCTGCGCTCAATATTCTGCTGGTGGAGTTACTGTGTACATACATTACATTACTTATCCTGTACTCACTATTCTGCTGGTGCAGTCACTGTGTACATACATTTTATTACTCACCTTGTACTGATCCTGAGTTACATCCTGTATTATACTCCAGAGCTGCACTCACTATTCTGCTGGTGCAGTCACTGTGTACATACATTACATTACTTATCCTGTACTGATCCTGAGTTACATCCTGTATTATACTCCAGAGCTGCGCTCAATATTCTGCTGGTGGAGTTACTGTGTACATACATTACATTACTTATCCTGTACTGATCCTGAGTTACATCCTGTATTATACTCCAGAGCTGCACTCACTATTCTGCTGGTGCAGTCACTGTGTACATACATTACTTATCCTGTACTGATCCTGAGTTACATCCTGTATTATACTCCAGAGCTGCACTCACTATTCTGCTGGTGCAGTCACTGTGTACATACATTACTTATCCTGTACTGATCCTGAGTTACATCCTGTATTATACTCCAGAGCTGCACTCACTATTCTGCTGGTGCAGTCACTGTGTACATACATTTTATTACTCACCTTGTACTGATCCTGAGTTACATCCTGTATTATACTTCAGAGCTGCACTCACTATTCTGCTGGTGCAATCACTGTGTACATACATTATTTTTTCTGGACCTTGCTTCTTCTCGCTTCCTTGTCCCAGATTGACAAAACAGACAAAACTCAACCAGTCTTTGGCTGTAGTGGTGACCTGCCTCAACCACTGATCGGAGTGAAGGGATAATCCTACTGAAATTCCTTAACATCAGATATTGGGGGTAATAAGGATCAGGCATGTTGAGTCAGGACATTCCCATATATATATTTGATGGTTGGCCGATATGTAGTGTGTATGAGCAGCATGGACAGGTATTGGAGTGCTTCCTGTCTCTCTCTTTCTGGAGGGTGACACTTACTATTTGATCTCTTGTCCCTGGTGGAGCCTTTGTAATGACCTTCTGATGTAGCGACCACCATTTTTTACACTGTCTCCGATGTCTTTTAGCATTTTGTGCCCTTTCTCCATAAGGTGATGAAAACCCTTCTCCTTGGTGTTCATTACGGTAAAGGAACAGAAGCTTGCTTCTTCCCGCAGCAGAGCCCGCGCGCCGTACCATGTAAACAGCACATTAGATATAATTACTGGACACGGGATAGATAGAACATGAATTTGGGATGATTTCAGGAGAATGTTTTCTTTGGAGGCAGCGTACAAGAACTTGGGGCCAAACACCACTTCCTTCATTCCTCCCCCTCCACGGGTCTGATGATAGCACTGGGAATATCATCGATGCTCTGACCTGAGCTGCACAGGAAGAGAACACCTAGTCCTCGGTAATAACAATTTAACTCAATTTTCGGACGATGGAAAAGTGATATTGAATCTTGTTTTTTCTGCAAGACCCAAACTCGTTTTTTTTTTTTCCTGTGCTTCTTCAGGCCTAAATCCTGTAAGTGAGTTTTAAATAAACGTCTTCACAATTTACAATATCTGGAGTGTAATAGGGAGAGATTTAAATGTAGTTCCTTGTAGACGTGTACACATATTATTTGGTGATTGTAAAACTAGCAAAAGACATCCTATAAAGTGACTGTAGGCCCATCAGTCTCATTTTGTGTGTTTGTAATATAAATAAGATCAGGATTCTGTGCAGGTTGTTCAAAGATATATTCATATTAGTTCAAAAGTATAACATTTTTTTATTCCATTGGTCACCACTAGAGGGTGCTTATGAGCTTTCTGTATACTGTGTATGTACTGATCTCAATAATCACAGTATGCAGTGAGCTCCCTCTAGTGGTGACTGCAGGTATCTGATACGCTTTGATGTGATATCTATTGCTTCGTTCTGGTGAAAAGGCACTTTTAATCCATATGCAAATAGGCAGTTAAGTGCACCGAGAACGGGCCCAAGCCACTGTTTGCACCCTTGCTCCTCCTGCTTCCTCTTCCAGCCCTCCTCTCCTTTTTTTTATTGACTGGGCCAGGCAAGATGACTATGCGTAAATCTTGTAAATTGTCAACACTGCTCCCCATTTCTCATATTTTCGTCTTCTCACAGTACATGCAAGGTCCAAGCAGTCATTTCCACTGCTCTGAGGAGTGGCCACCTACCTTCTAAGGGCTCGGCTGTCTCCGGCGCTCCCATAGAAATGAATGCATCGGTGCAGCGCGCATTTCTGACCAGCTGCTCTATCCATTTCGGGGGGGCGGGGGCTCCACAGGGTACCAGACCCCTGTTCCTCATGATAGGTGGGGGTCCCAGCAGTAGGACCCCCACGAGTCTCATAGTCATCACCTATCCTGTGCATAGGAGATAACGTGTTATAATCAGAATACCCCTCTAACACCATCATCATGGTTTGATTAAGGAATAGTTTAAAAAAAAAAAGCAGCGATGGTGGCCATACCACGTTTTTTGTAGACTTCTGCAGCAGTTTTTACCCTGGATTGCGCATGTCTGCCGCCCTACATGTTGAACTGGCCACATCCGTGTGTTCATACTGTACATGTGCTATTTTCTTTTCCAGTGATATAACCTACAGCATCCTGCTAGAAGCCGTCACTGCCCTCCTAGTGTTCCTGTCCTACCAGCTCTTCCGTAAAGAGATCATCCATGAAAGCATTGTCCACAAATACCTGATGCAAGGCCGCTGGTAAGTCGTCAAGAGCTGTGCCGTTGCCGCACAGCAACATTTGATCGCATGGGAGTCATTGGATGGCAGCAATGAGACCTCCGAATTTTCTTACGAGCTTTCAGAAAAGGACCCAACAGTTCAGTCCAAGCAGGGTGAGGGTGGGAGGGCTGCTTTAGCCCTATCTCGGGCTCTGCAGCTTGGTCTTGTTTGAAAGCTCACAATCTAAGCTTCAAAACAAGACTAGGATTGTAGCAGGGCAAGACCCACAGCTCTAGCTGATACACTGCCCAAGATATGAAGTGTTAAAGCGACCCCCCCTTTAGCTGGCTGTACTTGTACCCCTCGCACGCAAACATCAATATAGGGGCACATTTATTAAGACCAGCGTTTTAGACACCGATCTTAATAAAGGCCCATCGCTGGCAGTGGATCCGCTGAAGTTATGAAGAAGCGCCAGCCTCTCCATAACTTCAACGGATCCAGCGCCAGTTCTAAAAGACAGCTTCCGAGCTGTCTTACATTTAGACCATTTTCTACTCCTAAAATAGGCGTAGAAAATGGCGAATGAGGCGGGCCTGCAGGCCCGTCTCCTTCCCCACCCATGCCATGCCCACAATTTTAGACCTGGCGTGAGCGGGGCGAAGTTGCAGATAACACAAGTGAATGAGGCTGAGTTTCAGTACCAGGCACATCTGCACGTACAGGTTTTCCGCTGCCGCAGCAGCTGTGGCCCCTAGCATCCATTTGACCCCCACGTTCCAGCAGTGATCATCTATGAAACCCCATTAGTTTAGAGGCTCCATCACCTCGGCTGCTTTTCTCTACTACTAACATTACTAAGCCAAAGAAAGTTCTAAAAATCCCAGCCGGAGTACGAGCGCACAACTTTTTGGATCTTCATGTGGTGTTTTTCCTTCTCTCCCTCTTCTCTGGCAGTCTTCCTTACACGAGTCGACTGGTGAAGACGTTACTGTACAACTTCATCAGACAGGAGAAAAGCCCGCCGCCGGGATCCCACGTCTTCCAGCAACAAGCAGATGGGGGCGGTCTGCTCTATGGTCTGGCCTCCGGGGTGGCAAGTGAGTAACACCTGTTTTTTACTTTATGTATTGGCTTATTAGAGTAGGTCATATTGGGCACACACACATGGTGTGGTGGTCTGGGCGAGATTTTTGGGGAAAAAATGAAAAAACAAAATGATTGCACTTTCTGATGACGACAGTGATGGGTTACCTCAGGGTTCTGCCGCTGGGACTGCCCTGATGCTTTGGTAAAAGTGGCCTCTACCCCAATCACCTCAGTGGTGGGGCCCAGAGCGGACAGACATTTCATCCCCTATCCTGTGGGAGAGTCATTTTAATAGAGACCTACCAGGAAACCTTATAAAATTCCCCTAAAGGGGTTCTCCAGGAATTAAGAAAGTGAAAATACTTAATTATTATTTTATTATAAATATATTTCCAAATACCTTTCATTAGTTATAATGGCTCGTTTTGTCTAGGGAGAAATCATCAGGAGAAACAAAATGGCTGCCGTCCTATTAGTACACACAGAACCTGTCCTAATCACACAGGAGGACAAGTTACTTCACAACACTGAGGTAAAGAGCTGCCTCATCCTCCTCTCTGCTCTGCTTGTCAGGGATTATGATCCTGAATACAGGTGATAAGATCTTCAGCTGAATCTCTGTAGTAATGAGGAGACATGAAGTACAGAGGACGGACAGGACAGACTGTGGTAATGGAGACTGCACCTACACTCTACTCTCTGTACTTCATGTCTCCTCATGAGCTCCATTCCTACAGAGATTCAGCTGAAGATCTTATCAGCTGTATTCAGGATCATAATCCCTGACAAGCAGAGCAGAGAGGAGGATGAGGCAGCTCTTTACCTCAGTGTTGTGAAGTAACTTGTCCTCCTGTGTGATTAGGACAGGTTCTGTGTGTACTAATAGGACGGCGGCCATTTTATTTCCCCTAATGATTGTTCTCTAATCAAAACGAGCCATAATAACTAATGAAAGGTATTTGGGAATATGTTTATAATAAAGTAATATTTAAGTATTTTAATTTTCTTAATTCCTGGAGAACCCCTTTAAGAATAGATTAAATGTGCGAAAATCATCACTGTCAGTCACAGGCTCAAAGCCAGAGGCTGCACTACTGAGAGATTGTGATGACTACATGTGACCTTCAAATTTCGGACAGGTGTGGCTTTAGATCGCCTGCTTATCAATGCCCTTGTCCTGTCGGACTTGTATAATGCCGTTTATGTGTGTATACTGTATAAGGGGACATTGATGTAGACGGCGACTCTAGGGTCTCCTTGAAAGCAATGCCGTGGAGATCTCACGGGACCGGAGTCTCTCACTGCTGCATCTCTGGTTTCCGTATCATATAGCACCATAGAAGATATAAAAATTTCTTTTTTCTCCTTTTTAAGTCTTCAGGGAAAGCGCAGCTCCTTGTCTGGGTGCTATGACCAGTGCTGTCCACTAGGGGTCACTAGTTGCACATGGTAATCACTAGAGCGGCTGGATTTGCTGCCTGGCAGGCGACGTTTGCCGCGTCCCTGTGATGTCTATTATGTGCTTTGGTTGCCGTGTGTTTATCGCACAGTTTGTTTTGGCCTCCTGGTTAAGAGCGCCATTAGAGAATCTCCCCGCGCCGCCTCTGTAATTTATTTCTTAGACCTTTTCCGTTCTTTTTTTATTTCTTAATCATGTAATGTACTGTGATTACACATTTTCCTCCATTGCTCAGCGCTGTTGATATATTATGGTGCTGGTCATTAGCCCCACACCCTTTCTCTGATATCGTTGGGAGGAATTGCTGCGAGTCCTTTGCGTTGCTGACCTGTAACCCCTTCTTGTCTGGAGTGCGTTCGCCCCACTGAATCAGCTTACAACTGTATACATCACCTACCTTAGCGCAGTACATTGTAAATGTATGAACCGATGCAGCAGTGCCGAGTATGTTGGTGGAATTTTCTATGGGGCCCAGTGTAATATCACTGTTCAGACACAGGCAAAAAACATGTGACTCTTCTATAAAATCGAAAAATATGCGAATTATATGGGAGCAGGTAATAAATGTTAGATTACTTTTAGTTAGCTGAAATTGGACCTGCTCCCATAAGTAGGGGGGCTGCCTATACAGGAGCAGCCTAAGGGTACGCTCACACGTGGCTCAAAGGGCTCATGCACACGAACGTGTTTTTTTTCCGGACCAATTCAATGGGTCGGAAAAACGGAAGTTACTCCGTGTGCATTCCATTTCCGTATGTCTGTATTTCCGTTCCGCAAAAAAATAGAACATGTCCTATTATTATCCACATTACGGACAAGGACAGGAATGTTCTATTAGGGGCCGGCTATTCCCTTCCGCAAAATACAGAATGCACACGGACGCCATCCATATTTTTTGCGGACCGCAAAATACATACGGTCGTGTGCGTGAGCCCAAACTCTAAGGGTTTTCCAGCGTGAAATTGTGGACAGAGTGCAATACAGTAGATGGGATCTTCCAAGTTGTCATTGCCACGCTGCAGACGAAATCCACATTGGATATGAACGTGCAGTAGAGATTTTAAATCCGCAGGATGTCATTTTTTGCGGTGAATTTCCACCTTGGATTTCACTCTTTGCGGCGCACAGGGGGAAATCTGCCGCAAAGTTCATGAAGAATCCATAGGCGGATTTTGCATTAAAAATGGCACCAAATCCATACAGTCTGCAATGGAGAATCCGCCTTGCGTGGCCGTACCCTAATGGGGAACGTTGATGGTGTGATGTTTTCTGGGCGGCCTGTAGAGCATGAGCAGATAGCAGATCACAGGTAGACTATTTTAGGGAATTCCTGTTTATACTGATTTCTCAAGTCCATGACTATTACCAGCAGTCTGTGTTGTTGGTTACCAGTATGGCCACGCCGTTTTCCAACATTTTTTTTTAAATGATGACCTATCCGACACCAGGACCCCCGCCCATCGGCTGTTTGACAAGGCACCGGCGATCTTAGCTCACCAAGCACAGCGCTGTACATTGTACAGTGGCCGTGCTTGGTATTGCAGCTCATCCCCATTCACTTCAGTAGGGCTGAGCTGCGTCTGGGCCATGTGAGGAATGAATGTGACATCACATGGCCTAGGAAAAGCTGAGAGAAGGCCGCCGCGCTCACAGGAACACCAATGCCTTCTGATACAGATAATTGGCAGGGGTCCCAGTTGTCGGACCACCACCGATCAGTTAAAGAGTGTCGGAAAGCCCCTTTAAAGCCTAGGCTGTATGCGCCATATATGCTGGGAAAGCTCCTAGTACATAGGTCAGACATATCCATCGTACCTTGACACCCTCCATTGGGCTTGTATGCATATTGCTATACCTTCTTGCGTCTTTTTTTTTCGCATTGGAGCTTATGGGCGACATATGGACTGCAGTGGCGTACGTCAGAGTCCATCTGGTAGCGGGATACTTCAGGCAATGGAGCCATGTAATGGACTTAAAGGGTTTGTGTCATCTTGTACAATGGGGGCATATCGCTAGGATATGACCCCATTGTCTTATAGGTGTTGGGTCCCACCGCTGGCACCCGCATCTATATCGAGAACGGAGCCCCCAAAGTGAAGGAGGGTGCACTGTGCATGTTCATTTTCTATGGGGCCGACTTGGTGGTGGCCGGACCAGAGTCCTCCAGCCACCACCTTGTGGACCCGCACCTATAAGACAATGGGGGCATAGCCTAGTGATATGCCCCCGTTGTCCATGATGAGACAACCCCTTTAACCTCCAGAACTGGGATCCTCAACCTGCGGCCCTCCAACTATTGCAAAACTACAACTCCCAGCATGCCAGGGCAGCCTACAGCTATTAGGGCATGCTGGGACTTGTAGTTTTGCAACAGCTGGAGGGCCGCAGGTTGGACGTTTGAGGATCTGGGTGTGATATGCTGTACCCATTGTGCCACTCCGTTCTCTCTTCACTCCGTCCCTTCATTGCCCCGCTCCCCACGAGACGTTGCACTTTGGCACCAGCGCGCTTCCTATTGGCCGCGTTGTCCCGCGTTGGTAGAGTCGGCGCTCCCACCAGCTCGTTATCCTGATTTATATGCTGAGGGAAAAAACTCATTAAGGACGTTCTTGTCCTTCTCCCTGTGTGATGAGATTTTCCCCCCATAAGGAATTTATTTCAGCGCACGGAGGGCGAGCCAGACGAGCTTGACTTCAGAGCCTCCTCCGTGTGCCGCACACAATTAGCTCTGTCCTCGCTCTGCCTATTGTTCCTCTGCCAGATGTTTCATATTGCTGTCCCTTTTAATGTGTTTTCCATGGCATGTTTAACCAGTTGCATTCCAGCGCGGGGTGGCGTCCTCTTGAGGACATTCTGGGGTATTTCCTCTACTTGAGGGACCCAAGGCTTTGAGGAGAAATAGATCCACCGTGCATACCTCAAGAGCTGGCACGTAGGAGAGAGACGGACAAGCCCTAAAGCTGGGTGACCACTGACTCCGACAGTCCCATGGAGATGAATGAGGCGACAGCACCTATACAGTCATACGAGGGGACAAAGGACCTCCCGTTCTCATGATTGGAGGGGGGGGACCCACTGATCAGATACTTACACGTCTATAAGATGCATTTTTGACAATCCCTTTAACACCCCTCTTTGTTGTACTGGACACAAGAGCTAAAAGAGTATTTGATAGGATTTATTTTTTGATTGAGGCGCTAATTAAGTGACAGCTTTGTGATCAATCCAATCCTTTAAAGTAGGCTAAAAATTAAAAAAACAAGATCTGGAGTAACGCACACCATAATGTTAACTATATCCAGGCCAAAACCGTCATTTTCGTCCTCTTTAGCTTCTTTACTCACCTCTCTGCAGCTCTGGTCTCTTCCCTTTCTGTGGGTGGGCAGCTGCTCCTCTCATGTGACCATCAGGGACCTGCATCTCCCAGGAGGACACTGCAGTCAGCTCTGGTTAACCTCTTCCTCCCCTGCATAGAAAATATCCCCTCACACACAGCCCCAGGGATTACACTAATAAATAGCACCTCACTATGGTATGTAAGGCCCCCTCCTCCAATTTTCATCTCCGCAGTCTAGAGAGAGATGGCGCTCTATAGTTACATGAATTTGGGATGGATGAGTGGATGAGCACGTCACCTGCTTCTCTGTGAGATCTCTAGGACAGCGCTGAGAGGAGGAAGGGAGCAGGGAAGCCACTGAGCATGTCAGTCCACCACTGAGCGCAGGAGAAGGAGAAACAGCAGGGGGCGCCACCAGAGAGGGAAATGTAATTTACATAAAAGAACATGTATATTGTAAAAACACCTCATTTGACATGTCCTCTTCATTGCTTAGTCACACTTTTATGTGGGATAACCCTTTTCATTTATAATTTGTGGAAAATCGACATCACAGTCAGATGTTACATGTCGGAGCAGGAGTCAGCGCCTCTCTTCATCCAAATGAGTTCCATATATTTAAGAATCATTACTGGACATGTTGTGTCCTCTTCACCCACGTCGGAGGGTATTGTACTTGCGCTTCCTCTGTAATCAGAGCTGATTGGGGGGGGGGGGTGTCCAACCTTTGGGACCCCCCCAACAGTCATTCACTGTCTCCCCATGCATACCATTGCAGCAAAGCTCCAATGAATGGGGACAAGCTACAATTGCCTGCGTGGGCCGGTTGTGGGGGGGCACGCTGTTCGGGAAAAACATGTGAAAGGTGCCGAAGAGCTGAATCAGTACTGCACCCCCCACCCCCCCAAAAAAAAAATTTGCCTGGGACTATAAAAAATGTAAAATAATTGGTCTGTTTTTCTGCAGTTAAAGAGGTGATTTCCCACCATGGAAGATGATAGCATATTCTGAAACTAGCACCCCTTCATTTTCCGGATCGGTAGGTGAACCGTCCTGGCCATATTCCATAATGGGCCTACCTCTTGGCTCTTTTTGCCATTAGAAACTCCCCCGATCCGATCCATAGAGGTGTAACTTCTCTTAAAGAGGACCTGTCCCCTCTCCTGACATGCCTGTTTTAATAGCTTCATGCATTCCCCATGTAATAATAATTCTGGAGCATTTATTCTTATGTCTGTATTTGTGCCATTTCTCTATTATTTGCACTAGAAGTTATGAATGAATTGCTATTTGTCTTCAGTAAGGGTACAGAGGGGAGGTGACCAGTTGGGGGTGTGTCCCTGCACAGACTGAACATGACAGCACTGATTGGATAGAGTCAGACTGTGCAGGGACACACCCCCAACTGGTCACCTCCCCTCTGTACCCTTACTGAAGGCTAATAGCAATTAATTCATAACTTCTAGTGCAAATAATAAAGGAATGGCACAACATAGAGCCATAAGAATAGATGTTCCAGAATTGTTATTACATGGGGAATGCATGGAGCTATTAAAACAGTCATGTCAGGAGAGGGGAGAGGTCCTCTTTAAGCCTCATTCACACGTCGGTGTTCTCCACAGACAGCACACGTCCCCATTCATTTCAATGTGTGTATTGTGTTTCCTCACGGTTCGTGGGTCCGTGTTTTCAGCAGGGATGCATGTCCTATCTTGATCTGTGTTCCCGGATCCCTCACGCCCATTATAGTCTATGGGTCCGTGAAAACCACGGATCCCTCACGGATGTCATCCGTGTTGCATCTGTGTTTCACGGATCATTAAGAAGAGATGCTTTAAAAATTATTTTTCAACTGTTCAGTGTCAGTGAAACACGGACCCAACACGGATCCTTCACGGATGCCTCACTGACCACCTGCTCACGGATTTGAGCACGGACGGACGTGTGAATGAGGCTTTAGGCGTTGGCCCAGAGGTGTCTTGTACCATGTGGGATAATAGGAGCTTTTTGTAACTTTGAGTCTTAGTGTACCTCCTCTGACAGTGACCGTACCCGGGCATCGGCGAAGTCACTTTACAAAACTTCGGGTGCTGCCAGATCTAGAATTGGATCACCCTGATTAACCCCATTCCAGCTTGAAAGCTGAACCGCGGCCAGACTCCCGGATACCACATGTTAGGCGGAAGTTGTGGCTCTGGGTTTTCTAGAAGGAGCTCGGGTTGTGCCATCAAGAAATAGAAAAAAACTGCCGGATTTGGCAGCATCTCCTGTAAATATGGCCAAGCGGTTAATATCTCCTGCCCATAATAAGTAGCCCCAGATGCCGAAAGCAGAGATGCAAGTGAAGAACGGCGGCCTTTAAAAAGCAGAAGTGTGAGTGCCACATAATGGCGGATGTCTAAGACCCGCTCAGTGCTTGTGTCCTTTATAGGTGGCGCCCTCCTCTAACCGCACCAATGTGTATAGCGGTATATGGAACCTATAGGCTGGTCCACGTACAGCACAAAGATACGATTCATCTTCAGTCAGAAAGTGCGGTCCGTGAAAAACCTACAAGAGGGGAGGTTGTTTTTTTTTTCTTTGTCTTAAAGGGGTTTTCCGTTTTTGTCTTTAAATGGTTTGTGATGTGAGTTGGGGTGGGATATTACTTTATGGGACCCCCACCGATCCTGAGAATGACAAGGCCGCGGCTCTGGCGTAGCGCTGCACCCCCTTCAGAGCTTTTTCAACTGAAAGGGGTCGCCTTTAGATTGGCGCACGGACACGTGACCATTGGTACCGCAGTGTGAGGGAAACTTTAAAGGGGTTGTCTTACTTCAGTAAGTGGCATTGATCATGGAGAGAAAGTGAATACAAGGCATTTACTAATGTATTGTGATTGTCCATATTGCTCCCTTTGATCACATTATATGATACTCTTATCCAGGAGTTACGACCACCTGCAATCCATCAGTGGTGGTCGTGCTTGCATAATATAGGAAAAAGCTCTAGCCCATGTGTGCTCCCATGGTCCTGGCCACCAGAGAGGCTGACGCTTTTTCCTGTTGTGTACAAGCACGACCACCACTGATGGATTGCAAGGTGGTCGTAACCATGGAAACGAGCAACGTATAATGTGATGGAAAAATGAATCCAGCCAGCAAAGGAAGCAATATGGACAATCACAATACATTAGTAAGTGCCTTGTATTAACTTTATCTACCTGATCAATGCCACTTACTGAAGCGAGACAACCCCTTTAAAGGGGTGCTCCGATTTAATAGAGGATCCACCGATAAAGCGGCCCATTCTGTCTCAGGATCGGTAGTGACCATAAAGTGATGGCATGTCCTAGCAGTAAGCCGTCACTTAGAACAGGGATCAGCAACCTTCGGCACTCCAGCTGTTCTAAAACTACAACTCCCAGCATGCACACTTGCTTAGCTGTTTTCAGAACTCCCGTAGAAGTAAATGGATCATGCTGGGAGTTGTAATTCGACCACATTTGCTTACCACTGACTTAGAGGCGTATCCCACCGGTATGTATGCTCTGACAACCCCTTCAAAGAGGATTTCTGACACCTTAAAAATAGTTGCAAGTGTCTTTAAATTTTAAAGGTAAAGAACTTGACCATGAAAGCCAGTGGGTGATGTCATTAGGATAACGAGTCATTATGAAGAAGAGGGGGGGGGGATGATGCCAGGGGTCACAAGGACTGCACTAGATGTCTGCCATTCCCGCACCTCCTTACTGTATACTTATTATTTTTAGCGTATACTTTCTATTACGGTACCAGCCTTTCGGGGGTTAACGGGGGGGGGGGTACGTGTTTTTTATCTCGCGTCCGGGGGTATTTACTTTGGAGACGCTGACTTATTATGTATTTGGAAACTGCTAACTAAACATCCAGGGGGGGAAAAAGTGATTACAGGAGGAGGCAGAGGGGACAATCGCAGCAGAGGGGGTGCTGGGGAGGCGGGGGAAGGGTTTGGGAATGTGTCCAGTCAGGAAGCTGTCATGCCAAGGGCTGAGAGCCTGGAGACTCGGTCTAGTCACTGTGGTGCCAGTGATGTCCAGAGGTCGGTCACAAGACCCTGATATCTTAACTCAGCCTGTCATTTGTGCAGAGCGCGGCCCGGACTGTGAGTGCGGGTTTATTCGGAGGGAGCCGATAGCCGCACGTATCCTCCTGGAGATTACATTGTTACAGGGGTTGTCAGCGCAGCAAGCGGAGCCGCCATAGACAGATTACTCTAGTACAGTGCAGGCGGCACACGGAAAATGTCATCGGGCAGTGAGTGTTCTCAGTGAATGGGACCCCCCACCCATCCTGAGAATGAGCGGCCCAGAGATTTGGGGTGTCGCATTCCTTTCACCGCTTTTGCCTACACAGTGGCGTCCCAGCACCCGCAGGTGACTGCCCCCTTCTAGTAAATACTGTAGTTCTCTGCACAGCCGGTGGCCAGGAGTGCAGGTAAAACCTAAAGGGGTTATCCCATGATTGATGGAAAAAAAAATTCAAATCAGACATCATATAGTACATGACGATACCTTACTGACAAGGCTAGAACCAGCCCTGTACCTCACATGGATCCAGAGATCTCCACATTCACTCCGCCAATTGCTCTGCTTGATAATCTTCAACATGGCAGCACAAGGGGCGTGTCCTGTCTGCTGCAGCTCTCTCCCTATCACAGCTCATGGTACCTAACCTTTCTGCTGCAGCTCTCCCCCTGTAACTGCCACAGCTCAGTGAGACGGACAGAAAAAATAAGGAAAAGAATAAACAGCAGGTGGCGCTATACAGATACATTTTCTTGAATAGCTCAGTGGCTATTCTAAATTGTTACTTGATCCAGGTGCCGGTTTGAAAAATGTAGAATATGCTTCATGACATAAGCCCTTTAAATTTTCAAGGACCCCCACCAATTACATAGTGATGGCATATCTTAGAGGTAAGCTGTCTTTTTATAACATAGGAATACCCAGTTAAAGGGTTCTGAATTTAAGTAAATATAGCTTAAACGAGCACTCCAGGAAAATTGATGCTGTGTAATGTCTAGTGCAGGGCATGACTCCTGTCTTTGGTCTTCTTTGAATTCTCATGTCTTGGTCCACCCCCATAGACATACCACTGGTTTTACCCAAAGTGTTCTATTCCTTTAAAGGGGGTTGTCTCACTTCAGTAAGTGACATTTATCATGTAGAGAAAGTTACTACAAGGCACTTACTAATGTATTGTGATTCTCCATATTGCTTCCTTTGCTGGCTGGATTCATTTTTCCATCACGTTATACACATCTTGTTTCCATGGTTACGACCATCTTGCAATCCATCAGCGTTGCTGTGCTTGCATGCTATAAAAAAGAGCGCCAGCCTGTGTGAGCTCCCACGGTCCCGGCCACCAAAGAGGGCAACATTTTTTCCTATAGTGTGCAAGCAAGGAGACAATATGGATAATAACATTACATTAGTAAGTGCCTTGTATTAACTTCCTCTACATGATAAATGCCATTTGCTGACGTGAGGCAACCACTTTAAATAATAGTTCTGCCGTGTTTTTTTTTTCTTCCATATCATTATTTATATTAGGGCTCATTCAGACGGCTGTATGATGTACGCAAAAATACGGATCCGTTTTTTCGGACAGTTCAACATGTCCGCAAAAAAACCGATAGCATTCCGTTATTTTGCGGATCCTTAGACTTCAATGGGGATATGTCCTAATTTTCACTGACAAGTATAGGACATGTTTCATTTGTTTTGCGGAGCCGTGGAATGGAAAAAAAGGCCCCTTAGAAGTGAATGGGTCAGTATGTAATCCACAAAAAAAGTATCCACATTTTTGCGGACAACATACGGCCGTCTGAATGAGCCCTTAGAAAGAGATCTTGAAATTCCCAGTTTTCACACTGAGCCCCAAAATATGCTGACATTTCCGATCTGTAGAGATTACTTCTTAGCTGTCTTCTCATCATTATCATCACAAGAATGAATACAATGACCGATAATGCCTGTGTGTGTGTGTGTGTATGTATGTATATATATATATAAACACCACAGTATCCATCCTGAATAATAGGTGATGTCACAGCCTATTTCCTCCCCCTCCCTGCACAGTGAACTCTCTGCACAGGTCACAGAGCATGCCCAGAACAGTCTTCCATAGAAGTCAGTGAGTCGCCCTGAGACTACAAGTTCCTATGGTCCATATTATCTTAGTAATGCAAATCTCTTAATCCTTTTCACAGAAGCTGAGGCAAGATGGTCGCCCCCTTATTCCCATACTGAAAATAGAATACATTCTGAAGATAAAAACAGATTAGAAAATAAAAAATATCTGAATCTGGTATTATTTGGTAAAAAATATGGGCGATACTTTCCATTTAAGACAGCGAAAAAACTGACTCCATTGAAAACAATTATATCCGGTTGTGCCGTCCGTCTCCCTCCAGTTAGAGCAGGGGTCAGCAACCTCCGGCGCTCCAGCGGTGGTGAAACTACATTCCCCAGCATGTACACTCGCTTGGCTGTTCTTGAAAATTGAATGGAACATGCTGGGAGTTGTAGTTTAACAGTTGGAGCTCCAGAGGGTGCTGACCCCTAAAGGGAGCCTGACCTCCTGGAGTCCTAAGTGTGACAGATCCTCATCCAATGTCTTAGGGAATTGCAAAACTAACTGCTCCCTTTAGCTGTGGGGTCGCCTTAAAGGGGGATGGGGGGACGGGACTAAAAGCGAGACCAGTCTGTGCAGACGGCCTATGTAGCTGGAATTGCTCTACAGGTTATTAGTAAACCACCATAGGAAGCCATTATTATAATCACGGTCTATTATGTGATTGCTATGTAAGCAATTGTCCCGTACATTGCAGATTCTTTAAAGTTGATCCAAGAGGGAGGTTTCATCCCGCCCGATACGTGAAGCGACACTGTTTCCGTATTAGTGGCGGCTGGGTGTTATTATGGTAACCCCTGGACTAAGCCTGGTGGTGGAGCAGAGTCTATGGCTCCAGAGCGGGGAATATCCCACATCACAGGCGCAGGGCCCTAGGAGACATGACTGTGTCGTAACACCATGGAAAATGCACGGACTGCAACTCATGGTTCCCATTCAAGAGCGGCATTAACTTTTTCCTACCGCAAGCGAATAAACGCTTTCCCAACTTCTCACTTTATCTTGGCATTTCTGTGCCTGTGTCTTTGGAAATATCCCTCTTTTCCTGTCAGACAGAAAGGGCTTTCATTACAAAAGCCCCGAACCAAGTCTTTGATCCCTCTGATGTATGGTAGTAGTAAAGCCTGTGCCCCCAGATCTGCTGCAGCCTCCGCTCTTACCTGCTTTAGGGCTCCGCTCCTTCCTCCGTTAGTCCCTCCTTATTCCTATAGGGATCTTCTCCTGGTGGATACCTGCTGCGGATTTTACGGATGAAACCCTGTGATCCGCTGCTGAAAAACTGCTACAGACTCTACAAATCCTGCCGTCCCCTAAGGGCTCATTCACACAACCGTATTATTCCTGCCTGCTTCCGTTCTGCAGTTTTGCGGATCCGATGCCGACCCATTCATTTCAATAGGGCTGCAAAATGCAGACATCGCACCGCCTGCCGTCCGCAAGGTAGAGCATTTCCTATTCTTCTTTGTTTTTGTGGACAAGACTAGGCATTTCTATCATGGAGAAGGATGTTCCAGTGTGCAAAATGCGTAATGCACATGACCGGTATCCATAATTTTGCAGTCCGTAAAAGAAGATATGGTCGGTGAATGGAGAAAAAGACCTTAGCGAGTTGCAGAGAATATTTTCAGGCATCCTACACTATTATTTATATTAGCAATAATATTTATAAAACCACAATAGCAAAAAATAAATAAATAAATAAAAAATTAATATATATATATATATATATATATATATATATATATATATATATATATAATTTTTAATTATATATGTAATATTGCAATAGCAATTTATAAAACCACAACCTAACCTATGATACTTTACTTGTAACTCACCATTAAAATGAAAGGGCATCTATCAGCAGTTTTGCCTATACAGTACTGCTGACAGCACTACATAGGGTCCAGGTAGAGCAGACAAACCTACCTTTTGTGGAGCTAGTGAGAATAAGAAGTTTTATTCTGCCAGGTTCTGCTCCACTGTGACATGCTCTCTGCATTGAGCTACTGCACAGCTCCTCCCCTCTGTGCTGAGTGACAGCTGTACTGGTCTCCTTGTTGGATGCTACAGCTGTCACTCAGAGCAGAGGGGAGGGGCTGTGCAGTAGCTCAATGCAGAAAGAGCACTTCACAGTGAAGCTCCGACTCCAGGGCAGAAGCAGATCCTTACAGAATAAAACTTCATAATCTCACTACTCCTGATGACCATAAAAGCTCCACATAAGGTATGGGTATATTTGTCTTGCTCTTCTCAGCCCCTACCTAGCGCTGTCAGCAGATTAGCATGGTCAAAACTGCAGACAGATTCACTTTAAAGGGGCCATCCACTTTGAACAAAAAACTGGGCAATGGTGAAGATGCCATGCAGTGATAAAAGCAGCGTTACTCACCTATTAGACCCAGTGCGGGCCACGTTGTTTACCTGGCTGAAAAGTGACGTGTGTCACTGTGACTTCTTCTCTGCAGCCAGGTGAACAACCACCAGAGGGGAGAACCAAAGTGGCTGCCACTGGATGTGATAGGTGAGTAATGCTGCTGTGGCTGTTTAAAAAAAAAACCTTTAAATATGGCCTGTCACCTCTCCTGACCCTATCGTAGATAATTGTATTCCCCATGAAATTACAAAATCTATTCTTATGATTTTTTTTAATTTTGTCTTTTCTCTATAATTCCTACTAGAAATTTATAACTAAATTGTTAACTGGTTGTTGCCTGTTTGGGGTGTTTCCTTGCACAATCTGTCCAATCAATGGTGTCAGACTGTGCAGGGGCTCAGGCTTCTGGCAAGGGGAATAACATCTAGTTATATATATATTTTTTTTATTTTGTAAATTCTTAGTAGGAATTATAGAGGAACAGTCCATCAAACCGTTATAAGAATAGATAGATGCTCGCAAATTGATATTACATGGGGAATGCAAGTAGTTACTAAATCAGACATGTCAGGAGAGGAGACAGCTACTGTTCAAGCTCCTAAGCTCCCCCTAGTGGTGGCCACAGGCAGCCTGTTTATATAGGGGATTGCTTTGTATCAGCGGTACTTACAGCTGCAGATATTGAAGGTTGTGTTGGTTTAGAAAACCCATCTTTTCATACCCGCCTATACCCTCACACTGAACCTCCACGTATCAGAGCGTAGAGAGCATGTCTGTCATTGGAGGGCCCTTGAAGGACTATCTATCACCTGGGCAGCCCAGAGATTTCAATGGCTGCCTCATAACGTTTCTCTCTTGTGGGTTTCCCTGCAGTAGGACCACTTTTGATCAGTTTAAGGTGGGCTATCCTCAGCACAGGATATTGATGGGCTATCCTCAGCACAGGATATTGATGGGCTATCCTCAGGGCAGGATATTGATGGTCTATCCTCAGCACTATCCTCAGGACAGGATATTCATGGGTCCAGAAAATATTGATGGTCGTATACTCCAGCACAGGATATTGATGGTCTATCCTCAGGACAGGATATTGATGGTCTATCCTCAGGACAGGATATTGATGGTCTATCCTCAGGACAGGATATTGATGGTCTATCCTCAGGACAGGATATTGATGGTCTATCCTCAGGACAGGATATTGATGGTCTATCCTCAGGACAGGATATTGATGGTCTATCCTCAGGACAGGATATTGATGGTCCCTAGGATTTCCTCAGGACAGGATATCGATGGTCTGTCCTCAGGACAGGATATCTGATGGTCTATCCTCAGGACAGGATATCGATGGTCTGTCCTCAGGACAGGATATCGATGGGCTGTCCTCAGGGCAGGATATCGATGGGCTGTCCTCAGGGCAGGATATCGATGGGCTGTCCTCAGGGCAGGATATCGATGGGCTGTCCTCAGGGCAGGATATCGATGGGCTGTCCTCAGGGCAGGATATCGATGGGCTGTCCTCAGGGCAGGATATCGATGGTCTGTCTCAGGGCAGGATCGAGGTCTCAGGACAGGATATCGATGGTCTGTCTCAGGCAGGATATCGATGGTCTGTCCTCAGGGCAGGATATCGATGGGCTTGTCCTCAGGGCAGGATATCGATGGGCTTGCCTCAGGGCAGGATATCGATGGGCTTCCTCAGGGCAGGATATCGATGGGCTCCTCAGGGCAGGATATCGATGGGCTGTCCTCAGGGCAGGATATCGATGGGCTTGTCCTCAGGGCAGGATATCGATGGGCTGTCCTCAGGGCAGGATATCGATGGGCTCTGTCCTCAGGGCAGGATATCGATGGTCTGCCTCAGGGCAGGATATCGATGGGCTGTCCTCAGGGCAGGATATCGATGGGCTGTCCTCAGGGCAGGATATCGATGGGCTGTCCTCAGGGCAGGATATCGATGGGCTGTCCTCAGGGCAGGATATCGATGGGCTGTCCTCAGGGCAGGATATCGATGGCTTGCCTCAGGGCAGGATATCGATGGGCTGTCCTCAGGGCAGGATATCGATGGGCTGTCCTCAGGGCAGGATATCGATGGGCTGTCCTCAGGGCAGGAATCGATGGCTGTCCTCAGGCAGGATATCGATGGCTGCTCAGGGCAGGATATCGATGGCTGTCCTCAGGGCAGATATCGATTGGTCTGTCCTCAGGGCAGGATATCGATGGTCTGTCCTCAGGGCAGGATATCGATGGCTTGCCTCAGGGCAGGATATCGAGGGCTTGCCTCAGGGCAGGATATCGATGGGCTTGCGGGCAGGATATCTCAGGCAGGATATCGATGGGCTTGCCTCAGGGCAGGATATCGATGGGCTTGCCTCAGGGCAGGATATCGATGGGCTTGCCTCAGGGCAGGATATCGATGGGCTTGCCTCAGGGCAGGATATCGATGGGCTTGCCTCAGGGCAGGATATCGATGGGCTTGCCTCAGGGCAGGATATCGATGGGCTAGCCTCAGGACAGGATATCCATGGGCTGTCCTCAGCAGTACCCAGAAGCATGCACTGCATAATGGACGGAGCTGTGCAGTTCTGGAGCCTGACCTCCTGCAGAGGAGCTGATCAGCGTTAGTGCCGGATGTCGGACCCCCACCAATCACATATTGGTGGTCTATCCTGAGGATAGTCCATCAGTATAAAAGTAATGGAAAATCCCTTTAAGGACGGTTGTTTTGGGTTGTCATTAGTCTGCTTACTTCCAGAAGTGACGCCACTCCATGGCTGTGTCTGGTATTGCAGCTCAGTCCCATTCTCCAGTGTTTCTCTTTCTCCGGGTCGGGGGCAGATCCTCCGCATCCCCCCGTCTTGAAGCTTCGCTTTGTGTTGCGGCTCTTCTGCCTTCAGAAATCTCATGTTGTCCCCCTGCCAGATAGAAGTAAATATCCTTCTGTTATTCTAGCAATATGAAACATTGGCGTCCTGCGAGCTCTTGGATTCGGGTCAAGTCGAGAAATATCTGACTTTTTTTTTTTTTTAACATGAAAAGAGCTTACTTTAATTCATGTAAACAAGAGCTCCTATTTCACTGTGAATTGGCAGCGGCCTGCGCTGAAGGAAGCTAGGAGCGACTGAATGGGGAAGGGGGGGAGGGGGTCAGCTGCGGAATGCAGATTTAAGGTTCAGTATCTCCCCCGAATCTGCGATTAAAATAATGCTACTAGATGGTACTTACCAGTGCGTGGGACTGCGAGCGCCGCTCTGGACCGCTTTCTTTTTGCACCTGGTAAATTCTCTCTTTATCCTTTGTCGTGGTCGTAAAGCTTAAAAAAAAAAAAACATTTTCTTGCATCCGTCATATATTAGGGAATTGTAGTATAATGGCGGGATGCCTTCTTCAGGATCCTCATCACTTGCCCAAAGTATAGAACGGTTACAAAGCGCGCCTCTCACTCTGGAGGACCCATCCTATTTATTTGAATGGGCACTGTGTAATACTTATTTTCACCTGTGACGGCGCTGCAGGGAAATTAAACACTTATTGACCTTACAGCTGATTGATGCGGTCCCGTAGGAATTTTCCAAATGGCACCTCGGCTCTGGGAATGAAGAAGTGGCCATGCCTGTGTGGCTCTCTCCATTCATTTTAGTCAGATTTTCCGAAAATAGCTGGTTATATTCGGAAGTCCTATTGATGTGAATGGAGAGAGCTGCACAGGCATGGCCAGCTCTCCTTTTCAGCTGCACGCAAAGGAGTTCCATTCTTGAGATAGGAACAAGTCCCAGAGGTGGGAACCTGCACCTAACAATCACTTATGGCATATCCTGTGGATAAGTCGTACATGTTCAAATGACACAACCCCTTTAACCCCCTAACTGTTTT
Organism: Rhinella marina; assembly: GCA_900303285.1. NCBI lineage: Eukaryota > Metazoa > Chordata > Amphibia > Anura > Bufonidae > Rhinella > Rhinella marina. Next base: position 80,478 of record ONZH01000420.1, read on the forward strand.
GCCCGAGTCCAGCTCGGGCAGTGTGAAAAGTAGATAACTGGAGAGGGGCCGGGCTGCTTTAGATGGTGATATCTCCTGAATGGTAGCACCTAGAAACATGCAATTTGTCTTGTTTGAAAACTGACAGTCCAGGTTTTCTTACAAGACCAAAATGACAGCTAAAGTCCAAGCAATAGAGAAGAAATCACTGTTATCGGGAATAATCGCAAGTTTTTACTTTTACTTTCAGCTGCATTCACAGCATCCCGATTTCTATCAGTGATATCTTCCTCTGTCCTGAACATATTGCTGTCATTTAGGTATTTTCTGAAAGCTAGGAATGTCTGCTTTCAAACAAGACCAATTGCATCTTTCTAGCTGCTACCATTCAGGAGATAGCAGCTTCTAAAGCAGCCTTCCCCCCTCCAGTTAGCTACTTTTCCCTCTGCTGGAGCTGGACTCGGGCAAAACAGTTAGGGGGTTAAGTTGCTAAAAACTATTTACAGACTTTTTTAATTAATATCTGTTTGCGAGGAGAGCTGCGTACAGATAATTTTCTGTGCGTATAGCGTTGCTATTTCTCCTTATCTAGGGTTCCAGCAGTACAGTAGAGCTGTGACTGACCTCTGTTCCAGTCTACACAGCAAAGCTGACAAGCGAGCTAAGAGGAAACATCAGCTCCAATAGCCAGTGTGAAAACTGCAAAAGCGAAAATCGGTTACAGTGTTCCCGACAAAAATGTTTTTTTTTTTCCTTTATGCAGATGATGGTGTCAGTGCACCTAGGGGTGGGGCTTAACCTCTCAGTGCACCTCAACTCCTCAGCTTTCAGTGCTGGCGCTGCCCCTCAGTGCACTGAAGCCCTCATTTTCTATAAAGAAGAACATGCCTCTTAATAAATTTGTTGGCAAGTGACCACTGAGCCCAAGGTGGAAGGAAATTTTCTTAAATGTTTAAATTTTATAAAAAAGTCTTCTGGTTATGGTCCATTTCTCCTCCAAAATCTTGTTTACCGGGACCATTCGTTGAAGGCATCTCAAGAACTCAACAGAACTGGTATTGAGATCAGCCCCTTCCTCTTTATGATTAGTTTGCTGCACAGACTGGGACCCATCAAAAAGTATATAGATGATGGGGGAGGGGGATCGTACATCTGTGTGCAAAGATGGTGGAGGGCCAAGAGAGGTCTGAAGATGTCTTCAGGACTGAGTTAGGGGAAAAGTATCCTAATCTGGCCAAACACCATTGTCAGTTTTTGCCCTGGGTTCTTCTTTTGATCTATGGCACTTAGTCTGGTTGACGGTGACGCGATTGCTGCTCTGGTTGATAACGCAGTCCGTCTTGGTTGCCGGCGCTCGCTATACATCAGAGCAGAGGAATGTTTTTCCTTGCATGGCACATTTTACAGGCTGTAAGGGCAGCTCGCTAAAATTCTACATGACCTCATCATCTCTTGTTTGCGGTACAGCTGATTTTGGGTGGGGACCCTTTGGCCTCGGCCTGGGGACTGCAGTCATTGTTAGAAACATTCACCGAGAGGGAATTCGGATCTCCGCGTCTCATCCGAAGAGAAACGAGATGCTAATCCGGAGAGTCCTAGGGTATCGTACATCGCCTCAGCGGACAATGGGTGTCAGCAAGTGTGCAGTGTAACCAGAGAAGATCTTCAGAGATGGAGGAGGACCAGATGAGGCGTCACAGAAAAGGAATGCTTAACATCGCACATCTCATCGCTTTTGGGGGGGTCCACCCAAAACCCAACATTGTGCCGATATGAGTATATCAGAACAGAAGATATCAATCTGAAATACGCCTGAATTAAGCGCACTTCAGGAGCAGATTGCGGCGCAGCGGTTAGTTGCAATTTACAACTTCTCCCCGCTCACGCCATGTCTAGGAGCTGTCTTACATTTACATCTGGCTGAGGATCCACCAAAGTTATGAATTAAATATTATACCCACTGTCCTTTCTGCTGCAGCTCCCTCCCATCACAGCTCAGGGGATGTGCCCTTTCTGCTCAAGCTCCTTCTCTGTCGGGGGCTGTGACCTTTCTTTGCAGCTCTCTCCCTATCACAGCTCAAGGGGTGTGTCCTTTCTGCTGTACCTCTCTATCACAGCTCAGGGGATGTGCCCTTTCTGCTCAAGCTCCCTCTCTGTCAGGGGCTGTGACCTTTCTGCTGCAAATCTCTCCCTATCACAGCTCAAGGGATGTGTCCTTTCTGCTGCACCTCTCTATCACAGCTCAGGGGCATGACCTTCCAGCTAAAGCTCCCCCTATCACAGGTCAGGGGACATGTCCTTTCTTTTGCAGCTTTCTCCCTGCACAGCTCAGGGGATATGTCCTTTCTGCTTCAGCTCTTTCCCTTACCACAGCTCAAGCTTTGTGCTGCAGGTCTCTCTCTAAACAGCTCAGGGTGTGTGACCTTTCTGCTTAAAGAGGACCTTTCACGACTTTTAAAAAATGAATCTGCACTATCTACCTGATAGTGCGTCCCCCACTGATGCCAGCAGCGTTGGTTTCTTAGCAAATTGTCCCGGTGGCTTCACACGGGCCCCCCGTCTTCGGTCTGGCTTTATGCTAATTAGAAGCATCGGAACAGGGAGGAGGAGACTCCCTGTTCCTCAATGGGGCGTTGCTTCTGCCCTGCTGTGAGCGCTGTCCAATCAGAGCGGACCGCTCACAGCAGGCGAAGGAGTTCAACCCTGCTGTGAGCGGTCCGCTCTGATTGGACAGCGCTCACAGCAGGGCAGAAGCAACGCCCATTGAGGAACAGGGAGTCTCCTCCTCCCTGTTCCGATGCCTTCTAATTAGCATAAAGCCGGACCGAAGAACGGGGGGGCCGTGTGAAGCCACCGGGGGACAATTTGCTAAGAAAACAACGCTGCTGGCATCAGTGGGGGACGCACTATCAGGTAGATAGTGCAGATTCATTTTTTTAAAGTCATGAAAGGTCCTCTTTAAGCCTTTTCCCTGTCTCAGCTCAGGGAACATGGCCTTTATGCTGCAGCTCTCCCCCTGTAAGGCTTGTTCACATCTTTGTTAAAGGCTACGTTTGAGGCCTCCGCCGCAGATTCCTGCATGCAGGACTTTTTTTTTTCGTGCTGAAAAAGCGGACACCTAAATAGAGACTGCTATTGGATTAGAAAAAATGGTAGGGTCCTCACAACATAAAGTGAGAGTCGTACAACTTATTTATTTGTAAAGGCCAAAATAGAATAAAATATACACCGTATTTTTCGCCCTATAAGACTCACCTAGGTTTTAGAGGACAATAAGAAAAAAAATATTTTTAATTAAACCTCTGGTCATACCACCAATCAGACCCCCAATGTTAATCAGACCTAAGCTGACAGCCCCAATAAGACCCCAATGTGAATGACTCCCAATCAGACCTCAGATAAGAGCCCCATGCCTCTCATCAGCCCCCCATATGCCTCATATCAGCCCCCCATTTGTTTTTCACCAGCCCCCATTGCCTCTCCTTAGCCCCCATAAGCCTTAAAGAGGACCTTTCACCGCTCCTGACATGCCTGTTTTAATAGCTTCATGCATTCCCCATGTACTAAGAATTCTGGAGCCTCTATTCTTATGGCTCTATGTTGTGCCATTCTTTTATTATTTGCACTAGAAGTTATATGTGAATTGCTCTTTGTCTTCAGTAAGGGAACAGAGGGGAGGTGAACCAGTTGGGGGTGTGTACCTGCACAGACTGAACATGGCAGCACTGATTGGATAGAGTCAGACTGTGCAGGGACACACCCCCAACTGGTCACCTCCCCTCTGTTCCCTTACTGAAGACAAATAGCGATTCATTCATAAATTCTAGTGCAAATAATAAAGGAATGGCACAAAATACAGACATAGGGATAGATGTTCCAGAATTCTTAGTACGTGGGGAATGCATGGAGCTATTAAAACAGGCATGTCAGGAGAGGTGAAAGGTCCTTTTTAAATCAGCCCCCAGCAGCCTCATGTGTTAAAGGGATTCTGTCACCATGATTTTGCCTATTAAGCTATTTACACTACTGGATTCAGCTGATCATAAGGATTTCAAAAACGTTACTGTTAGAGGTCATAGATGAAGATTTGATGCTAAAAAAACCTTTTGTAACAACTGCCAATCTCTTACTTAAGGAGCCCGAGGGGATGTGCCCAGCGCCGTTGGAGCCCGGCCATGCCGATTCTGTTGGAGCCCAGGACCGCCCACCTCATTAATATTCACTTACTGCTTCAAGCAGTGAAACTCCGCCATGGCTGTAATCCCGCGCAGGCGCAGTACCTCAAGCGGTCTGCGCCCGTGCGGTCTGCGGGCATCGGCCTCAGAGGATGTTCTGCGCATGCGGCGGCTCTCTGCGCACTCCTTCCTTTCTGGGTCGAGCGGAGAGCCGGCGCATGCGCAGAACATCCTCTGAGGCCGATGCCCGCAGACCGCACGGGATCAGACCTCTTGAGGTACTGCGCCTGCGCGGGATTACAGCCATGCCGGAGCTTCACTGCTTGAAGCAGTGAAGTGAATATTAATGAGAAAAGGTTACAAAAGGTTTTTTTAGCATCAAATCTTCATCTATGACCTCTAACAATAACGTTTTTGAAATCCTTATGATCAGCTGAATCCAGTAGTGTAAATAGCTTAATAGGCAAAATCGTGGTGACAGAATCCCTTTAAGAAATAAAAAAAGCCACTTACCTCTCCTGCTCCTCTCCGCCCTCGCTCTGCTTCCTTCTGCACAGCCAACAGCCGAGCGGAGGACCAGGAAGCGCTCATTAGTATTCGCCCCATAAGACGCAGGGGCATTTTCCCCCACTTTTGGGGGGAAAAAATGCATCTTATGGAGAGAAAAATAAGGTACGTAAAATCATATTGATAAATTAAAATAAAATAAAATTCAAATCAAATAACTGAACACAAGACTCCAGTCCATATAATGGGCTAAACAAGTGCCAAGCAATGTAGAAGACATGTACCATCTACAGGCTCAGTACGGTAGATAAAATAAAGATGATGACGATGGATCCATCATAAAACAGCCAAGGAGTCCGCTCCCGAACTGGTAATTGAATCTCCTGGTGGTAGTAGTCCCCACATGTAATAGAAGATATGTACCAGCATTTAGTATTGGGTCCTGAGGATTTTATGTCTATCTCACTGAGGTGGTCGCACATGCTCAGTTTAAATCTTCAACTGCCAACAGCCATATGTGTTGTTAGAAGCTGAGGCAGTTACAGGGAAAGAGCTGCAGCAGAAAGGACATGCCCCGTGGGAGAGGTTACACCCTCTGAGCTGCCAGCCTGAAATAAATCTAGCGGAACAATTGCAGCAATAAATGTGGAGATCTCTGGATCCATGTGAGTTACAGGGCTGGTTCTAAGTTTGTTAAAACGGTATTGTCATGTACTACATGATGTCTGGTTTTCACATCAATCTCGGCCTAACCCCTTTAATACATTTTACCGTTTCCTGAAATTTCGAAGCATCTCTCTGCATTGTGCCGTTGCTCTGTTATTCCTCCTGGAAATGTAACGTTAGTGACAGAATTCATGCGGTTGTCTTCCAGGCGGTCTGTGGACGGTTTTAACCTTAGGAGGAGTTGGCAGCAAACCTACCGCCGTACAAGAACAGTCCTCGCCCCTCGCCAACCAAAGTCTGCTCCTCCTGCTGGCCCTAGCCAACCTCACCGATGCTCCCGACTGCCCCAACCCATTCCGACAGGCTATAATGTCCTTCAGGAACACACAAGGTATGTATAGCAAAAGTACAGTGCAAAACATTGTATGTTATACGTTACCCTAGGTAGAGCGTTTGTAGATGGTAAGCTCTTGTGGACAAGGCCCAGCTGCTTCCTTGCCGAGATGTTATATCTACATACGACTAATTAGAAAAGAATGAAATATCATTGCAGTGACAGCCATTGCGTTCATGGGTAAGAGATACAGTCTTCGTGTGCTGAGGAGTCAGGGTTATCCTGCAGCGCAGAGTATTTCAGGAGAGTGCAGGTATTGAGGGAGACAGTGATCTGTCCACCCGTCTGATCTGAGACAAATGGAGGATTACAGACTTAAACTCATATAATAAAAAGTGTGGTTCCTCACAGCAGCACAAAGTATTTCAGGAGAGTGGTGGTACTGAGGGAGACAGTGATCTGTCTACTCATGCCATGATGGTAAAATACAGGTTCGTGATATGAGCAGGATAATGGAGACCCACAGCAGCACAAAGTATTTCAGGAGAGTGCTGGTATGGAGGGAGGCAGTGACCTGTCCACCCATCTGATCTGATGGGTGGACAGCGCAGAGTATTTCAGGAGAGTGGTGGTATTGAGGGAGGCAGTGACCTGTCTACTCATACGATGATAGTAAAGAGAGGTTTGTGATATGAGCAGAGTAATGGAGACAAGTGGGAGATTACAGACTGAAAGTAATATAAAAAAGAAAAGTGCCCCACAGCAGTACAAAGTATTTCAGGAGAGTGCTGTTATTGAGGGAGGCAGTGACCTGTCCAGTCATACGATGACGGTCATAGAGGGTGATGGAGACCAGTGGGAGATCACAGACTGAAAGTTACCACATATATATTTAACGCTATGGTGTCCTCCAGCAGCACAGAGTATTTCAGGACAGCAGTGTACATTTGTCTGTATTTGAGACCAGCTTCACCCATGTTGTTCTATTCTTTCAGACAGTTCAGTGCCACCCAGCCCGAGTCCGCACTCCTTCCAGATAAATTTCAACAGTCTGTATACTGCCCTGTGCGAGCAGCAAAAGTCCGACCAGGCCACACTCCTCCTGTACACGTTACTGCACCAGAACAGCAATGTCCGCACCTACGCCCTGGCCCGCACTGATATCGAGAGTCTTGTAAGTATTTCTCCTGCTGGGTATGCAGAGGACTAATGTGTGCAATGGCATCACTGTCTGTTTGTATTTTTTTGCATTTATCTTGTATACTCCTCATCTCTAGGTTGGGCTACTACTTTAACCACCTAATTTTTTTGCCTAGTCGAGCTTGGGCAGTGGGAAAAGTAGCTAACTGGAGGGGGAGGGCTGCTTTAGATGCTACTATCTCCTGAATGGTAGCAGCTAAAAAACATGCAACTGGTCTTGTTTGAAAGCGGACATTCCAAGCTTTCATACAGGACCAACTAAAGTCCAAGCAACATAGGAGAAATCACTGTTAGAAATCGAGTCGTGAATAATCGTAGGTAAATCCTGCTTTTACTTTCACTTTCAGCTGCATTCGCCGCATCCCGATTTCTATCAGTGATATCTTCCCATGTACTGGACATATTGCTGTCAGCTTTCAAACAATACAAAGCCCATATCTCAAGCTGGTACCAAACCAGAGATCTGAGCAGATAACGCAGGCTCCTCTCTCTGTCAGTGTGGAGGAGAATGAGGGAGCAGCTGACAGCTGCAGGAGGAGAGAAAAACAGTAAAAATATATAGAAATATGGTATTAGAGGGAACCTGTCATCACCGAAACACCCCCTGAACTAGAGTAAGCGGTGTATAGTGTAAGTGATGCTGAATCCGAATATGTAAGTTTTATCTTCATACTCCCTTCCGGTTCTGACGCTGTGCTCCCACAAACCTGCAGTAAAATACATTGACAGGACTCTTCTTTGAGTCCTCTCCATTATGTGAGTGAGCACTGGAGTCCAGTGAGTGCATTTTACTGCTGGTTTGTGGGAGCACAGCGTCGGAATGGAAGGTGAGTATGAAGATAAAACTTACATATTCGGATTCAGCATCACTTACACTATACAATGCTTACTCTAGTTCAGGAGGTGTTTCGGAGATGACAGGTTCCCTTTAACATCACTGTAGTGACCCAGGTAATGAAATTGTTATTATGAACACTGTAAAAAAAATCCACAAAATAATGTAAAAATTGCTGTTTTTCGGATCAACCTGTTTCACGCTCTGTCACCCGGTCCCCAAGTCTGGCGCTTCTTCTGTGAGCTGTGACGCTCCGGCCTCTGTGGCTGTATGGATCAGTTTGCCAGCTTTCTTCTCCATCATGGCTGGAGTTAGCTCCTTGCCACCAAATTCTGTGTTGGTGCATCCTAGCTTACAGGATAAGTTCCAAACGTATAGGACCATGTGACAGCAAATGAAATTGGGTGATCTGTCAAATGTTTGTTCCTATTTTTTTTCACGTTTTCCCAGATACCCTTTTATTATTGAATTCAATGGGAGCTGTATGACTCTGTATGCAGTGAGCTCCCCCTAGTGGTGACTGTGGACAGCCATAATTGGCTTTTGGTCCACTACAAGAGCTAGAGCCACACAGCAAATTTGGGGCAAAATTGCGTTATAGGGATGCTGTATTGAAAGATAATCAGTAAATGTGGACCCGTTGTGACCCAGAAGTTGCCGAACCCAGACACAAAAGTCTCCAAAATCCAGATCTGCAGAATTTTTGCCCACTTGGGTGTCACACAGCTTGCAGATCACAGCACCGCCATGTTAATTTTCATTATGTGTTGATGTAGCATCCCCCTACCACTATGTTTAGCCACTAAGTCGCCATGTAGCTCTAGGTTAAATAACGCTTCTGGTGCAGCTCCCGAAGTTTGTGAGTTAAAGGAACGCCCATGGTGTCCGCTGCAACGAAAACATCACAGGCGACCACATCCAAAATCCGGCAGTCCTGTCTAAACTAAGAAAAAGTAGCTGTTATTTAAGGACGTATGTAAGCAGTGGATAAAATTGCTGACGCATTTTGAATCAGATTAAGGCTATTTTTCCCCGCGTCTCCTATGAGTAAGCGTCACTAATCTGATTTGAAATGCGTCAGCAGTTTTCGCCAGTGCTCTTATGTGTCCTTAAAGGAGACCGACCGGAAGAAAATTTAAGATTAGTCATTAAAATGCGATAGCTGTGATGTGGTCGCTTGCGTTGACAGGCCCGAAGCCTCAGGCTGCAATACTGAGAGATTTTTAGGATTACATGCCCTCTCTACTGACAGCTTTGTCCTCTTCACAGGTTTTGCCCATACTGGAGATTTTGTACCATGTAGAAGAACGTAATTCCCACCATGTTTACATGTCTCTCATCATCCTTCTCATCCTGACTGAGGACGATGGGTTCAACCGGTCCATCCATGAAGTGGTAAGGGAAGAAGTATTAATCCTGTCACATCGTCCAAGTACTATGTACTTCAACTCAGCGCAAACTGGCACATACTCATCACTGTTATTCCCATACCAATGACATACCTTAAAAACTGGTACACCTCTGACACTAGGGGTTTTCTTCAGGACAGATTGGAAAGATGAACGCAACGTGTGCACATCCCATTCCGCTTCCTTTCGGAGACTGCCTATTTGCAGGGTGCATGATAGATGCCTGAGGAGCTCGATAAATCACAAATTGTTAAAGGGGTTGTCTCGCTTCAGTAAGTGGCATTTATCATGTAGAGAAAGTTACTATAAGGCACTTCCTAATGTATTGTGATTGTCCATATTGCTTCCTTTGCTGGCTGGATTCATTTTTCCATCACGTTATACACTGCTTGTTTCCATGGTTACAGACCATCCTGCAATCCATCGGTGGTGGTCGTGCTTGCACATTATAGGAAAAAGCACCAGCCTATGTGCGCTCCCATGGTCCTGGCCACCAGAGAGGCTGATGCTTTTTCCTATAGTGTGCAGGCACGACCACCACTGATAGATTGCAGGGTGGTCGTAACCATGGAAACGAGCAATGTATAATGTGATGGAAAAATGAATCCAGCCAGCAAAGGAAGCAATATGGACAATCACAATACATTAGTAAGGGCTTTGTATTAACTTTCCCTACATGAAAAATGCAACTTTACTGAAGTGAGACAACCCCTTTAACACCCTCTTTTACCCCAGACCCACTAGAGCAGGGATCAGCAACCTTCGGCATTCCATCTGTGATGAAACTAAAGGACTCCCAACATGCACACTTGCTTGGCTGTTCTCAGAACTGCCATAGAAACGAATGGAGCATGCTGGGACTTGTAGTTTTACAACAGCTGGAGTGGTGCAGGTTGCTGACTGTTGCACTAGAGCAGGAATGGCCAACCTGCAGCTCTTCAGCTGTTGTAAAACTACAACTCCCACCATGCCCTGCTATAGGCTGTCTGGGCATGCTGGGAGTTGTAGTTTTGCAACAGCTGGAGAGCCTCAGGTTGGCCATCCCTGCTCTACAGAATACAATGATAACCCCTTTCATATCCTAGACCACCCGGTATTAACCTTCAGCATTACCCTAAATCACAGTTAATAAAATGCTAACCCCTTTTAAACCCTAGACTGCCTTACATTACAGAGGTTCTCCAGGGCTTAGATATTGACGGCCCATCCTCAGGATAGTTCATCAGTATTAGTTGGGTAGGGGTCTGACACCTGACACCCCCACTAGTAAGAAACCGGACAATGGACATAGGCGGAGCAGAAGGCTCCATCCATTGAGCAGTGCCAGTGCACTAATGAATGAGAGCTAAACTGCAGGACGCCGGCGGCAGAAAGTATACGGGGGATGGAGCCTTCTATTCACCATATACAAAAGTTTCCACAGCCGTCGGCTGCCCGAAACAGCTGATTAATGGGGTGCTGGACGTCCACCGATCTGATATTGATGACCTATCCTAAGGAGAGACCATTAATATCTAACTACCGGAAACTCCCTTTAACCTGCAGTTTTGCACCAAGCACAAAATGAAATAGTAACCCCTCCTATGACCTAGACCACCTGGGAACAAAATATGAACCCCCTATTCATTCCTAGGTTAGTGGGTAAGTGACGTTACCCTAGACCAGGGGTAGGCAACCTCCGGCACTCCAGCTGCTGTAAAACTCCCGGCATGCATTATTGCTCTGCTCTTCTCAGACGTCACGTAGCAATGAATGGAGCATGCTGGGTATTGTAGTTTCACAACAGCTGAAGTGCCGGAGGTTGATCCCTGCCCTGGACTATCATTAGAGAATTAAATATGAACCATCTTCTTCTGCACCACCTTACAGAAATAATAAGGATATGTAGTGAACTCAATAAAAACAGAACAGAAATAACAACCAGGGCTGTGGAGTCGGTATAAAATGGACCGACTCAAAAAATATATAATAAATTGGTACACTTAGTTCAATGCAGTATGTGCTGAATATATTTTCATAAGAATTAGGGAAAATGATGAAATGTCCTATAAATGTCTGTTCTGTTCCTGAACTAAGGATCTAGGCTTTTATGCCCTTTATGTAAATGCTCAGAAGTGAAACTCCTCTGCTACAGATCAGAGGAAAAAGGCACTGGGAAGGAATGGCTCACTAGTTACAAAGATTAGTTTTCAACATAAAGGGGCATATAAAAGAAGACATTTTCTAAATACAGTGGTCAGTAGATTTTACTTTAGTCATGAACTATAGAAAGTTCAGCAGGTCTCTCACTGTACACAGGTTTCTATGGTAACCTGCAGACCAGAAAACCTATTATCTGATTTACTGAGAGCAGTGAAGAATGATGGAACTGAGCTCTGAGTGATTACCTGCAGTAAGCAAAAGGTACAAGTGTAGTGAGGACTGAGAAGGACGGCTTTACCTGTAATTGTGTTAGAGATCACAATCTCCTGCTTTGTCAGAGTTAGTTAATATATGCTAATAACTGCTGGAGACCCCCACAGCCTGAGGAGACAGAGTGAGTGACTGCCTGTCAGCCAGTGAATTAATCTTTAAGGCAAGTACTTCTTAGTATATCTAAACTTTCAATAAACTGTGCATACATCAATTGTCCAGTGCACATTCTCTCTGCTTTATGTTTTAGTTTGCCTTTTCTCTGATGTAAAACACCTCAGGCCTTATGTATGAGAACTGTCTAGGTGTAGGAGTTTCTTTGTTGCCCATAGAAACCAATCAGAGCTCCCCTTACAGTTCATATAGTGCTCTGAGGAAATGAAAGGGGAGCTGATTGGTTGCTATGGGCAACAAAGAAAGTCTTAGACCTAGACGGTTTTCATACATCAGGCCCTTAGTGAGCTGTATCCAGAGAAGCCTGATACTGAAAGTTCAGAGTAAAGATATCTAATAAAACATATATTACAAACTATTTTTTGTCATGACATATCATAATTTATACAAAGTCTGTTTAAAGTTATTACTTAAACAAGCGCCATGTATGAGGGAGTCGGAGTTAGAGGAAAGTGAGGAGTCGGAGTTGGAGTCGGGGCTTTGGCTTACCTACTCCACAGCCCTGATAACAATGGTGGAATTACTTTTTTTTCGGCCGACCCCCTCCCCTTTGATCATGCAAAAAGAAATCCCTAGTCTCATTTGGTCATGCCGCAGTGGTATGCATGTGTCACCAGAGTCGCATTCGCTTCTATGGGGCTGTCAGAGCTGAGCTTCGTCGCCGGCGATCCATTGAACGTGAGCGGAGCAGTGGTCACACATGCCCAGTAACTCTCCATTCACCAAGGGTTAATTTCTTTTTTTTTTTTTCCTTTCAAAGAATTTGGTCCCGTCTCTATATAGTTCGGAGTCCAAGGTTTTAACTTTAAGATGTTGATCCAAAATCCATTTACCTGACAGAGGAGGCGGCCGCCCTTTTTCTTTTTACTGCCGCGTCTTGCTCCGTTATTTCTTGCCATGCGAAGTGTGTGGCTGAAGACGCATAAGCTTTTTATTTGGAAAAGACATTTTTGGCTTGTTGCTGAGATGCCTAATTTACTGCGAAGGCTCCTTGAATGTTCTTTCCCAAGGAAACACGATTGTTACATTAAATAAGGAGTTGTGACACTCGATTAAACATTTTTCTGTAAGTTGGTTGGAAAACGGTGTGAACGGATTAAAGGATCTTTTCTCAAAATAACTGAAAGTTTGGGTGGAAATTTCCATCTGTTGGTGCAACGAGCCAAGTAATGTGCCGAGACGTAAAGTGCTAACATTGCCAGTTTTTTTTTAAAAATATTTTAAACCATAAGACCATTATCCATTCTTATGTAATAGATTACTGCGCATCTCCTTTTTTCGGATACAGACGTAGAGTTAAAAAGTTAATTGTGCTTTCAGCAAACGTTTCATAAATCGATTACAAAAGCGAATATAGGAAACTTTGTGATATAACTCATTATAGAAAAACGCCTCTTTCTCCACTTATCGTCCTCATTGTCTCCTGAACTGATCGTTCACCCTCAGTTCATGGCTACAAAACCATCTTGAGAGACCAGATTGATTATCGGCTTACTGAGGGATCAGGTTACAGGTAAAGCCCATAGTAGTCTATGGAGAGGGGAGAAGCAGGATTATTGAGCTGTTAGAGGGAGATAGAGGCACAGAGACAATGCTGAAGGCTCCAGTAAGTTTTCTGTCTCACCCCAGTGCTGGATCCGCAGCTATACAATGTATTTTGCCTTAGGGCAATAAGAGTCGCTCATTTCACTCTGTAATAAAGCATAATTTTTAATTAATGGAGCTGCAGCCCTTTAAAAACACACCTTGATCAGATATTATGGATGGCAGATATGCTTAAAGCTTTTAGTCTCTAACAGCTACACTGCTCTGTACTGTATGAGGTCATGTATGCTGCTTCTGAGGGCTGCTAGAGAGATAGGAAAGCAGGATCTCCTCTTCTCTTTGTCTGCTGTGCATTGGAGACCTCATAGCATCTGGTCCACCAGCTCTCTTTCTTTTAGGGACCCTCACTTCTGACAGATCTCCTAAACAGTCATTGTACTATAGAAATGATGTCCATTTCTAATATACTTTGCATTTCAATATCTCAAGCTGTCAAGATCTCTGCTTCCTGCCAGTGACTCACAGACAATTGCCTAACCTGAAAACAGTTGTAGCAAACGCTTATCTATGTGAAGTAGTAATGATCGAGCACTAAGGTACTCGGGTGCTCGAGTGCTCGGCCGAGCACCCGAGCATAATTGAAGTATATGGGAGCAAACCAGGCACCCCCCTGGTTTGCCTGGTTTACACAAGTGCCCCAAATTTAAAAAAAAAAAAAAAAGACACAGAGACATACTTACCTTCCATGGCAGCTCCCGACCTGCTCCAGCAGGAAGACGGAGCGCAGAGTGGTAATTTTTACCACAGCGCCACCTGCTGGACGGGAGGAGGGAGCTGCAGGGAAAGGTAAGGACGGATCCGTCATGACCCCAATGCAAGTCAATGGGGACGGATCCGTTTACTAGTGTGTCACACCAAACGGATCCGTCCCCATTGACTTGCATTGGGGTCATGACGGAACCGTCTAGGGGACTCGAGCTTTGTGCTCGAGTACACTCGGTGTCCGGCCGAACACCGAGTGCAGGCATGCTCTGCCGAACAGCGAGTTCGCCGAGCATGCTCGCTCAACACTAATGTGAAGTATTAGGTCTGTACAGTACTTCAACTTTTGGGCGTAAATGTTACTGTTTCCATTCACTGACAGCATGCAGAAAATGGGGCAGAGTAATAACCTAGTATATTAATTAAAGGGCACAAAGATATAAACATATCCCCCGTCTGCAGAATTTGAGATAAGTATCTGATCGGTGGGGACTGGTAGGACCCAGACAAATAACAAGAACAGGGGTTTAGATACCCCCGAATGAAGGGATCGGCAGGCGAGTGTGCATGTAGTTTTCTAAATAGATTTGGAAATATTTTTCCTGCAGGACACTGACATAGTCTCGTCGGTAGTGACTCCTGACCTTGAGACACTGTAGCCGGGAGCAGGAATTGACGTTTTCTTTAGAAAGCAGCCGTGATGTCCGGCTCTCGTCTATGGAAACACGCTCTCTTCTATTTGACAAGCAAAGACAAACACAGTAAATGACCCCGAGGACCGCAGAATGTGTAGTGTGCGCCAACGACAGAAGCATTCCCCCTTTATGGATGCCATAAACTGCGTCCCAGCTGTCTGGGGCTTTATGAGCCTCCTTCCAATGTTTGGGGGCCACATTCCGGATTTTCTAAATATATTGTACTATTGTATAGGGAGCGGTGTGAGAGGCAGCGCCAAAAGATGTCTTTTAGGGGAACTGTTAGGCGCTCCTTTAAAGGGAATATATTGACAGAAAAAAAGGTTTTCAAGATATATATTTTTTGTAATTTTTGGTGCTTTATTAACTTTTCTACCTGACGATTGATACAAAAAAATTATTTTTAAATATTGCATTCTCACATTGAACACTTGAGTGGACACAGTGGTCTGACACATCATGTTTTCTGTGGTTTACTTTTTTGCTTTGCTGTATAGACTGGGATAGAATGAGCAGAGTCATCTCATCATTATAGTAAGTGAGATAGATAAGTCTAGATAAAACAGGATGATCAAGCTGGCCGTACAGCAGATATCTGTCAGCCCACAGTCTCTCCCGATATCCCCCATACACCTCCACACTTGATATGTCAATGGGGAGAAAGCTGCTGCCAAAGTCCTGGCAGCGGCTCATCTCCTTGAGAAGAAAATGATCCAACATGTTGAGACCTCTTTCACGCAAACAAGTTTTCCACACAGGTGCGATGTGTGACGTGAACACATAGTACCTGCACTGAATCCTGACCCATTAATTTCAATGGGTCTGTGTTTTTTTTCACGCATCAGTTCTGCATTGCGTGAAAATCGCAGTATGTTCTATATTCTGCGTTTTTCACGCAGCCCTGATCTCATAGAAGTGAATGGGGCTTCAGTGAAAAACGCATTGAATCCGGTGCGGATACAATGCGTTTTTCACTCATGGTTGCTAAGAGATGTTGTTTGTAAGCCTTCAGTTTTTAATCACGCGCATGAAAAACGCATCAAAACGCATTGCACCCGTGCGGAAAAAACTGAACGCAATCGCAGACAAAACTGACTGAACTTGCTTGCAAAATGGTGCGAGTTTCCCCGAATGCACCCTGAACGCAATTGGACCTAATCCGTCACGCTCATGTGAAAGAGGCCTGAAATCCAGCCACCCATTCCTTACCTTCCCCGACAACTGACGTTGAGAGAGTCAGGACTAGGGATGAGCGAACTTCATGTTTTGAGGTTCGGGTTTAGCCTACATTCCGTTACGACGGAACATGCACCACGGAAGCCTTTAAAGGGGTTCTCCGGGAATTAAGACAGCAGCAGCAGCTCTTGTATGCAGTCTCCATTACCACAGTCTGTCCTGTCCGTCCTCTCTATACTTCATGTCTCCTCATGAACTCCGTTCCTACAGAGATTCAGCTAAATATCATATTAAACTGTATTCGGGGTCATAATCCCTGACAAGTAGAGCAGAGAGGAGGATGAGGCAGCTCTTTACCTCAGTGTTGTGAAGTAACTTGTCCTCCTGTGTGATTAGATTGTGTGTACTAATAGGACGGCGGCCATTTTATTTCTCCTAATCATTGCTCCCCAGACAAAATGATCCATTATAACTAATGAAAGATATTTGGGAATATATTTATATTAAAGTAATATTTAAAGGGAACCTGTCATCTCCGAAACACCCCCTGAACTAGAGTAAGCGTTGTATAGTGTAAATTATGCTGAATCCGAATATGTAAGTTTTATCTTCATACTCACTTCCATTCTGACGCTGTGCTCCCACAAACCAGCAATAAAATACATTGAGAGGACTCTTCTTTGAGTCCTCTCCATTGTATGAGTGAGCACTGGAGTCCAGTGAGTGCATTTTACTGCAGGTTTGTGGGAGCACAGAGTCAGAATGGAAGTGAGTATGAAGATAAAACTTACATATTCGGATTCAGCATCTCTTTCACTATACAATGCTTACTCTAGTTCAGGGGGTGTTTCGGAGATGACAGGTTCCCTTTAAGTATTTTCATTTTCTTAATTCCCGGAGAACCCCTTTAATAGGCATTCCGTCATAATAGAAGTCTATGGGCAGCCTATGGGTATGCAGGAGTGCTGTATTCGTACGCTCTGTCTGGACAGGAGAAATAGATCTTGAGTGCATGGCTGGTGAGATCTCTTCCTGCACTTAAGCGAGTGCAGTACCGCAGTGCAAGGAGGTTGTACTGATTGTACTGCAGACTCTGTGTGTTCCAGCATGAGACGGGCATGGCCAGCGTTAACTATCCTGTCCCGTCCCTTTCTGGAGCTTAGGCTGTGGGCTGGCCCCTCCCCTTAGTTCCAGAAGGTTCTAGTTGTGCTAGGAGTAGGAGTGTGAATACAGGCCTGCAGACATCATTCACTCCTCTTCTCAGGCATTCAGTTTCAATGCTACAGGAGACTAACAGATCTCCTGTCCTCCAGTACCTTCAGAGAGAGGAGAATTTACATGGCTGCAACAATAGAGAGAGCAAGAGAGTCGGCAAGGTAACCAGCGCACAGCATTACAGACTTTGCTGCTCCAAAGCAGATATAGTTAAGTTAAAGGGAATCTATCACAAAAACCTGTTCTATATTTTATTTATGCTAAAAAAATCTATTATATATTTGTAAGAAATAATAAATAAATAAATAAAAATTCCAATGTGTGAAATATTATAAATAAATATTAGATTTTACCATATTTACCATCTTTGGTCACCAGGGGGAGCTCTGCTGGCCAAATGAGGCTTTGAGCAACCTGTAAGTAGGCATGCTGCAAAAAAGTGGGTGGTACCAATGACATCACCAATTCACACCTTCAGCGGTGACATCACTGCTTCAGCAAGATAAGATGAGACAATGGCTTCATTACAAAAACACAGATCTCGTGCTCCTCAGTCTCCTCCCCCACTGGTCACATGGCCGATTACATCACTAAGGTCCTACAGCCCCAAGAACCTCCATCTACTCTGTTTCTGAGTCCCCAGCAGCAAGGAGGGAGGACCTGGCTGTGTGTTACTGGTGTCATCACAGGGGCGGGCTCACATCTTCCATTCATTCTCTATAGGGGTCAGCAGCGACTGAGGAAGCCTATGTACATGCCTGAGGTGCCATTGTGTTGTAAATCCAGACTGTCACACTTTACTTCCAACATGGCAGCCCCCATGTAAGGCAAGAAAACTGAATTAAAAAAAAAAACATTTACACAATTTGAAAAATACATTATGTTAAAACCTGCTTTTGTTATGTTGTAAAACATATCAAAAATTTTTTCTTCGCGATAGTGTCCCTTTAAGACACCCTATGCACCCCAGATTAGACACAGATTGGACACAGAGGCTACAACATTTTAGTCAACAAGATGATCAGCGTACAGCATTTCAGACCCCGCTGCAGTGGAAGGGTAACAAATTCAGACACCCTGTACACCTCAGGTACGATTTTGACCAATCAGATTATTGGAACCGCACCCCTCCGTGCGAATTGCAGAAATGATGACAGATTACAATTGCTAGCCAGAGTTGTCCGTGTTAGAGACTGTAGCAGGAGAAAGTAATCAGAGGGCCATTTCTGCCAACGACGTGCTTAGCTCATGCTTAGACATCTGGGGAGAATTTGCTCTGTGTACAGATAATTGCTGGATGTACTACAACTCCTATTTTGTGCACAGTAAAAAAGAGACTTTTGTTAAATTCAATCTGGCCTGCTTAATGACTCTTCTAACACCATACGCCGGCCATTGCACCGTTTAAGGCCCTTCCTTGTGCGTCCCATATGGACATGTAACATCAAGGGCACTCCATTCTACTATCAGGCAGGAGCCATAGCTGCAGGGAGTGCCCTGAGGGAATATAGGGGCCCCACCTTTACTGCACCAGGAGCAACGGCCTGAGAGAGTACCCCGTGACACATTATCATCAGGGCCACTACCTCTCCCATCCTCGCTGTGGCTCCTCAGGGGCTCACTGCACTAGGACAGGGTTTCAGCCTCTGAATGCAAATAAGGATGTTTCTATTCACTGAAAGAAAGCAGGACTCTCGAAAATGGAGGGAAATTAAAGCATGAAGGGGCCGTTTATCAAGACTGGCGTTTCATATGCTAGACTTGATCTCGTATGAACTGCCGTGAGATATGGTCAATTTATTAAAGAGGACCGGTCACTTCCCCTCCTTAGGACTGTTGTTCCATTCCTCTAACATTCCTGCTAGAAGTTATGAAGTTTGCAATAAAGGTTCACTTGGTGTTACCACTGAGGGACGTGTTCCTGCACAGTCTGACACTGGCAGCATTGATTAGATAATATCAGACTGTGCAGGGACACACCCCCAACTGGTGACACCCATCTGGACCTTGACTGCAGACTGCTGGCAATTCATTCAAAAACTTCTAGAAGGTATAGTTGAGGAATAGAACAGCCTAGTTACATGAAAGAAGCTCCAGAATGATTACTTGGAGACATTACAGATGCTCTCTAATAGACAAAGGGTGCATCTTCTGCCCTCCACCTGAAAGGCAAATCTGCACCATCTTTATACTAGTTTCTGGTGTAAGTTATAATAAATTTGCTAGGCCATGAGAGGCCACGCCCTTGCAGTAAGCCCCACCCACAAATTATGTCAAATTCCCAAAAGATGAAAATATTCGCACAAATGGTATTTATGCAGAAAATGGTGACTTTTCAGCCCCGTTGTCAAACCCCCCTCTGTATATTAGAAAGTTGCAGAACTTTTTGTTACACAATATGTACAGAAGGTTGGACGCCCCCTTCAGTTGGGGTCACCATGCCATCGCCCACCCGTCTCCATGTCCTTGTTATGTTCAGCGTATATAGCGAGCGTGCTGACCTCAGCAGGCGGGCGTCTCTCCAGCGCCAGCATCCACCGCTGGATCGGATTCAGACGCGTTTCACAACAGTAAATAGCTTTCGAGCAGCTCGGCCTTTATGTTGGGATTTGCAGGGAGAGATTTCTACTGAATGAGAGGCAGGAGGACAGCGTTACCACATGCACGGCCATTGATCTCCCATCTGGTTCTCATATTATTGATCCCTGCTTATTTGACATGTAATGTTGGACAGGAGACTTGGCCGTGTTCAGTTTTTCTGCTTGTTGCTAGCTGACGAAATCTGTTCTCTATTATTCTCAATGTTAGAAATGGCTGCTTATCAAATTATCAGCCCCTGCAGTTGCAGCTATCGGCAGTGCAAAACCCGGCTTACATGTTCCAGCCTCCGAGTCCTCCTCTCATCTGTTTTTTAGTTTTAGCTATTTTTCAGAAAGGTGTGATAAGTATAGCCTCCTTTGCATAGGCAGAATAGTGAGTGCAGCTCTGGAGTATAATACAGGATGTAACTCAGGATCAGTACAGGATAAGTAATGTAATGTATGTACACAGTGACTGCACCAGCAGAATAGTGAGTGCAGCTCTGGAGTATAATACAGGATGTAACTCAGGATCAGTACAGGATAAGTAATGTAATGTATGTACACAGTGACTGCACCAGCAGAATAGTGAGTGCAGCTCTGGAGTATAATACAGGATATAACTCAGGATCAGTACAGGATAAGTAATGTAATGTATGTACACAGTGACTGCACCAGCAGTATAGTGAGTGCAGCTCTGGAGTATAATACAGGATGTAACTCAGGATCAGTACAGGATAAGTAATGTATGTACACAGTGACTGCACCAGCAGAATAGTGAGTGCAGCTCTGGAGTATAATACAGGATGTAACTCAGGATCAGTACAGGATAAGTAATGTATGTACACAGTGACTCCACCAGCAGAATAGTGAGTGCAGCTCTGGAGTATAATACAGGATATAACTCCGCATCAGTATAGGATAAGTAATGTAATGTATGTACACAGTGACTGCACCAGCAGAATAGTGAGTGCAGCTCTGGAGTATAATACAGGATGTAACTCAGGATCAGTACAGGATAAGTAATGTAATGTATGTAGACAGCAAGTGCACCAGCAGAATAGTGAGTGCAGCTCTGGAGTATAATATAGGCTGTAACTCAGGATCAGTACAGGATAAGTAATGCAATGTATGTAGACAGTGATTCCACCAGCAGAATAGTGAGTGCAGCTCTGGAGTATAATACAGGATATAACTCAGCATCAGTATAGGATAAGTAATGTAATGTATGTACACAGTGACTGCGCCAGCAGAATAGTGAGTGCAGCTCTGGAGTATAATACAGGATGTAACTCAGGATCAGTACAGGATAAGTAATGTAATGTATGTACACAGTGACTGCACCAGCAGAATAGTGAGTGCAGCTCTGGAGTATAATACAGGATGTAACTCAGGATCAGTACAGGATAAGTAATGTATGTACACAGTGACTGCACCAGCAGAATAGTGAGTGCAGCTCTGGAGTATAATACAGGATGTAACTCAGGATCAGTATAGGATAAGTAATGTATGTACACAGTGACTGCACCAGCAGAATAGTGAGTGCAGCTCTGGGGTATAATACAGGATGTAACTCAGGATCAGTATAGGATAAGTAATGTATGTACACAGTGGCTCTACTCTTATATGCATTGTATCTATGTATAGATAAATTGTCTCCTCTAGTTTCCATTTTCTGATGATCCTGCTTTGTCTTTGCAGATACTGAAAAACATAACTTGGTATTCGGAACGTGTGCTGACAGAAATCTCTCTGGGCAGTCTTCTCATTCTGGTGGTGATCAGAACCATTCAGTATAATATGACTCGCACACGGGTGAGTATACTGTAGTTCATTAGGGTGCAGCACAGTCTTTTAAAGGGCATCTGTCAGCAGTTTTGTACCTATGACACTGTCTGACCTGTTACATGTGCACTTGGCAGCTGAAGACATCTGTGTTGGTCCCATGTTCATATGTGTCCGCATTGCTGAGAAAAATGATATTTTAATATATGCAAATGAGCCTCTAGGAGCAACGGGGGCGTTACCATTACACCTAGAGGCTCTGCTCTCTCTGCCACTGCCACATTCTCTCCGCTTTGATTGATAGAGCCAGGCAGTGAAAACATCATTGAAGCAGAGGACACGGCAGTTGCAGAGAGAGCTGAGCCTCTGGGTGTAATGGTAACGCCCCCGTTGCTCCTAGAGGCTCATTTGCATACATTAAAACATCATTTTTCTCAGCAATGCAGACACATATGAACATGGGACCAACACAGATGTCTTCAGCTGCCAAGTGCACATGTAACAGGTCAGACAGTGTCATGATGTCAGCAGTTTTCTACCTATGACACTGGCTGACCTGTTACATGTGCACTTGGCACATGGTGTTGTTCCCATGTTAATGGTCAGCTCCAGTGAACACACATCTTTGTATCTCATCTGTCATCCTTGTACGTATCAATTCAGTGAATAATTCAGAGCTGAAATCATTGTACAGCTTGCTACCTAGCCTTCTGGAGTGTGCAATTTTGTCAGCTCGCTCTTTTCATAGGGGTATCCTTGTAACAAGAAGTAATGTCCTGTTTACTACATAGGGAACACTATTAGATTGGTGAGGATTCAGTCCTTGGGACCCCCCCTCCCCCCCGAATCACAAGAACAGGGTCTTGTCCCCTCCACATAGCAGTTAAGCATGCATCTCTATAGGACTGTCGGGGTAAATGTACACGATCAGGATCTGCATGCGGAGAATCTGCATTAAATCTGCACCAATTGATGTGGATTGACCGCACAGAAATCCTGAACGTGTGCGTTTACCCTCAAAGGTAGGTGGAACTATTTTGGCCAGTACCATAGTCTTTGAGTGGAGCTGAAGCGCCCATTCTGCACTAACACTCTATCCAATTGGAGGAAACAGAACCCCCATTCTCGTGATCCTAATAGTCGGATCCTACCGATCTAACCGGAAATTGAACACGGACATGCAGTGAACCAACATGGCGATGCTTTTAAATGCTACATCCTGAATTTGTCAGATTTTGGGTGCGGCTCTGGGTGTCGGCAGAGTATAGGATGAGGTGGCACACAGTACATGCCCATAGCACCCAGATGGCATATTGCAGGATCGGTTGCTGTGGACATTTCTCCTTGGGCTCGGTGTTTTTCTCGGATGCACACTGGTCGCGCTCGGCCCATTGACTATAGCCTCGCTCTATTTACATATTGAGTGTATGACGCTTTTGTGCAGATGACGTGGGGTTTCCACGCGTCGTTGTCCTGTGTATCCCGCAGCGACTGATGTGGGGGTGCACGTTTTGGAGAAGCTCGTGTTTCTGAATCCAAGAGCAGGCGATGGCAGCCAGCGAATATTTGGAATCTGCAGTTATAGTGACATCAACACTCCTCACATATTTAATTAAAATAACCCCCTCCTCGGTGCCCGGGTCCAAGCTTCAGATTGAATTCCGCAAATGAAATCGAGTTGGAACGGCTCCGATTACGGCGTGACCACATTACCTAATCTCCAGCGAGGCCTTGCCCAGTGCATTCATCTGAAGGGTCATACGCGGGTCCCTTCTTCTTGGTAAACATGTGGCACAAGTCGCTGCATATAGTCTGCAAGATCCGAGATGTGAATATTAAACTATTGTTTGGTTTAATTGGATCCTTATTGATTTCAAGATCTCTGCTTGCTGCCATTGAAAAGGAGCTTACGCAGGAGCAAAGTCCATTTGTGGTCATGTGATGGCCTCACACACTTGACTGGTTGGAAGCCGCAGTGCTTCTACTGTAAGCGGCCGTTCAGACGGCCGTGGTGTTGCGGATCCGCAAAACCACGGATAGCGACCAGTGTGTGTTCCGTAATTTGCAGAACACACGTGGCCGGCACCCCAAACAAAATGCCTGTTCTTGTCCACAATTGCGGACAAGAATAGGACATGTTCTATATTTTTTCGCAGGGTCGTGACTTGGCAAGATCAAATGCCGGCAATTGAAATGAATGGGGCCGCATCTATTCTGCAAAATTGCGGAATAGATGCGGCCCCATTCACACGGTCGTGTGAACAGGCCATAAGGCCTCATTCAGACAGTATTTTGTAATCTGCACCATCCGTTTCAATGGCTCCGCCAGAAAATGAGGACAGCACTCAGTGTGCTTTCCGCGTCCATTGTTTTGTTCCGTTTCGTGAATCCGCAAAAAAAAAAAAAAAAAAGAGAGCTTGTCCTACTATAGTCCGCAAAATGCGGTCCGTAGTCCCATTGTAGTCAATGGGTTCGCAAAAAATGTCTGTCATCAATATGTCATCCGCAATCCGTTTCCAGGAAATAGGAAAAAAAAACATTTTTTTTAGTACCCTAGAAACATACAGTACAGACCAAAAGTTTGGACACACCTTCATTTCTTAAAGTAATGATGGCCACTCGTTTTTCTTCACTTAGCTGCTTTTTTCTTGCCATAATACAAATTCTAACAGTCTATTCAGTAGGACTATCAGCTGTGTATCCACCTGACTTCTGCCCAACACAACTCATGGTCCCAACCCTATTTATAAGGCAAGAAATCCCACTTATTAAACCTGACAGGGCACACCTGTGAAGTGAAAACCATTTCAGGTGACTACCTCTTGAAGCTCATCAAGAGAATGCCAAGAGTGTGCAAAGCAGTAATCAAAGCAAAAGGTGGCTACTTTGAAGAACCTAGAATATAAGACATATTTTCAGTTGTTTCACACTTTTGATAAGTATATAATTCCACGTGTGTTAATTCATAGTTTTGATGCCTTCAGTGTGAATCTACAATTTTCATAGTCGTGAAAATACAGAAAACTCTTTGAATGAGAAGATGTGTCCAAACTTTTGGTCTGTACTGTATATTCCTCCTTCCGTTTCTTTTGTGGAAAACCGGAACAGATGTACAATTGGTAAAAAGTAAAGGTTTTGCGGAAACCCTATTGGATGACAACAATCGGAGATCCTGAAAGTGATGCAGAAATGAAGTAGAAATTCATATAGGACTTTTGTTTCTAGGAAGAATATGACTTATTTGCTGATGGTGGCACGCCCCTTTAATAAGCTGGGCAGAAGTGGCAGCAGGGCACCCAGAATATGCTCCATAGCAGCAGTGGTCGGGTGCAGGTGGCATGTTTAATAATGACCATGCTGGGGGATCCTCCTGCATGTCCTCTGCTTGTAGTCCCTGCCAGCAGGGGGCGTGTCGCTGGAGCGTGTGAGAGGTAAGTACATTTTATGGGGGCTGGAGTAAGCCCCTGCTGTGACTGTTGTACACCTTGGTGGATATCGCATTTATTCATCTTTTTGGGGTTCAGTTTGCCTCTTAACCCCCTAACTGTTTTGCCAGAGTCCAGCTCAGGCAGTGTGAAAAGTAGATAACTGGAGGGGGGAGGGCCGCTTTAGATGCTGCTACCTCCTGAATGGTAGCACCTAGAAACATGCAATTGGTCTTGTTTGAAAGCTGTTAAAGACAGTCCAGGCTTTCATACAAGACCAAAATGACAGCAAAGCAACAGAGGAGAAATCACTGTTAGAAATCAAGTCGGGAATAATCGCAAGTTTTTACTTTCACTTTCAGCTGCATTCACAGCATCCCGATTTCTATCAGTGATGTCTTCCTCTGTCCTGAACATTTTGCTGTCCTTCTGGTATTGTCTGAGAGCTTTGAATGTCTGCTTTCAAACAAGACCAGTTGCATGTTTCTAGCTGCTACAATTCAGGAGATAGCAGCATCTAAAGCAGCCTTCCCCCCTCCAGGTAGCTACTTTTCCCACTGCTGGAGCTGGACTCTGGCAAAACAGTTAGGGGGTTAAAGGGGTTTTCCGAGATTTTAATACTGATTACCTATCCTCTGATTAGGTCATTAGTATCTGATAGGTGGCGATCTGACACCTAGGACCCCTATAGATCAGCTGTTTTAGAAGACACTAGTTCTCCTGTGAGCGCCGCAGCCTTCTCTCTGCTCACCAAGCACAGCGCTGTACATTGTATAATGGCCGTGCTTGGTATTACACTCAGCCCCATTTACTGCTGCTGCGCCTAGGCCATGTGACGGATGAACTTATCGTCAGTGTCCTAGGAAAAGCTGAGAGAAGCCTTCGGCGCTGCTGAGAGGACTGGTGCCTTCTCAAACAGCTGATAGGTGGGGGGCTCTGCTGTCAGACCCCCAACGATCCAATACTGATGACCTATCCAGAGGATCTTGGAAAACCCCTTTAAGTTCCCATTATGGAGAGCAGATGGATGCTAGTTCTGTCTGCTGTAGAGATCACTGCCTCCCTTTCACGCAGACGTTATCAGAAGTAGGTGACAAAGGATACAGACGGGCCCAGCAGGTGGGAAAGGTGCAGGAATCCAGGATAGTGTAAGAGGTGGGGAGTTGTGCCGCACAGTGACCTCCGTGTAGGTATACTGAGAACATGTAAAAACTGATCCATGAAATGATTTCCTTCTTGCAGGACAAGTATCTTCATACTAATTGTCTGGCAGCTCTGGCCAACATGTCCGCCCAGTTCCGCTCCCTTCATCAGTACGCCGCGCAGAGGATCATCAGGTATTGTCCACCAGCGCACTAGAAATGTCTAAGCATCACATCTGTGCTGTATTATAGAGATTGTAGATTATGTACCTACCTCTTCAAATGAGAGTCACTGGTGCAGCTTCTCTAACCCCATCGATTAGATTTTATCACCAACTGAAGCCACTTGTGGCCAGAGAAGCTTTATCCTGCAGCGTCCGGCAAGTGAATGATGTTCATAGCCGGCCATATATACTGGAGCAGCTCTTGTGCTGGTCTATAGAGTAGGGTGTCATGTGGGGGTCGTCCGTCTCAGACGTCCATGTGATCTAATATGACGTAAGGAGAAGTTGTCTTTAGAAGTCGACCCGTTTAATTGATCCGTCTACTTTTTCTTCCTGGTGATCTCGCGGGTGCTGTCAGTGCATCCTCAAGACCAGGGGCAGGCAGAAGCGGGGCTGTAATACACTGCCCTGCTCTTGCTGCACCTGCCGGGAGTGAACTCCTTCACGGCCCTGATCCGCTTCAGAGCTGGAAGTCAGTGGAGAGAACCACAAGGTCACTGCTTCAGTCCTTCTGAATGGATGGAGATGGGGTTCTGTTCTAGAGAGAGATGTAGGTCCCACCTCTGGGTGCAGAAGAGCAGAAATAACGGATTTGGCTTATAACTGAAACCAATGGAGCTGAACAGACCCCATTGACTTTAATGGGATCCATTGAGTTTCCATGCGGGTTGTGTGTGCAGGTGGTTTTTTTTTTGCTCTCTTTTTGGAGGAATCTGGGGTAGAGCCCCCCAAACAGAGCCTCCAAGGCAGATATGAACATGCCCGTACCCGTCATATGTTTGGGAGGCCCGTGTAATAACTGGAGGCTCTCTGAAGAATTCCTCGGACCAGGCAAAGTCCTAAATCTTCAGCCCCCGAGTTTTACAGTGTTTACTCAGACTTGCAGCGAAGCTACAATAGGAAAGTGCGCATAAAAGGGATTTATAGTGTTTAGGCGAAACGCAGCCTCTGTTTGTACAGCAGAATAAAGATTTGTGATCTCCATAATAAAAATGGAAAAAACCCTTAAAAACAGTGGAGAGGTTCCCAGCGATGGCTGCGCCTGGACAAGTCTGGGACCGAAGAAGAGGGACAATCATCGATGTTATCAATGTTTAAAATCAGGAGAAATTTCACAGTTATATTGATCGACATGCACCAGTTTCCATAAATGAAATAAGAGCGCCCCCTCCGGTCCACAGGTTGTCTTTTGAATTGCAGCTCAGTGGACAAGAGGGGCACTCTCTTCTACTCTCAGAGGGCTGACGTGTGTTTTAGTATTCCCCATGAATTAATTCTGGAGCATGTTTTCTCGGGAGTCTGCATTGTGCTGTTCCTCTTTTATTCCTCCTGGAAATATGACTGCATACATAATTTGGGTGTTATTATTCACCTTAGTAATAGGGTGTGTCCCTAATTAAAAAAAAAACATTTGGGAGGAGCGATGAGATCTGTAATCAGCTTTAGTGGGAGACGAGCTGATTTGTTGAGAGTAGCTGATAGGGCTGTGCTTACCATGTCATATAGCAGAGATCAGCAACCTTCGGCACTCCAGCTGTTGTGAAACTACAACTCCCAGCATGCTTCTTCCACTTGTGTGGGAGTTTAGAGAAAAGCCAAACAAGTGTGCATGATGGGAGATGTAGTTTCAAAACACCTGGAGTGCTGGTTAGAATATAGTAAAAGCTCTTGTCAATGGATAGTTTAACCCTTTATGGGCATCGTATTATAGCATCATATGAACCAGTTCAAGGCCAGGCCATTTACCTCTCTTTCAGACCAGATTTTTTTTTTTTTAGTACATGTGTCTTTGAAAGCCCTAACTTTTTTTTTTTTTTTTTAAATCCCCCATTCTATAACAGCCGTTTTGATATTAGGGGGATATATAGTTTACGGGGGCGGGGCTAGAAGCGGTGGTGTGATGGTAGCAGCCCCAGTTACCGGGGAAATACAGCACCCGAGAGGTTGTACAGGGCCATAGAACCTCCTTGCAGAGCTGATCTGGGTCTGCTAAGACCCAGCAGCTCGGGTAGTCGATCACATGATTGCTAGGACCTGCAGCAGGAAGTAGCATTGTCACTTCCTGATCTGTGTATACAGTGATGGGGAAGGCATGGATGGTAAAAAGTACACCCCTGTCTTTTCTCTAGAAAGTCAGCAGGCTTCCCCGCTCCTGTCTAACTTTGCCTGGACGTTCAGGAATATCCTCACAGAGTTAGGCCCCATTCACACGTCCGTATTTTGCATCTGCATCCGTTTCCGCATTTGCGGACAATTATGCGGCTAGGATGCGGATCCATTCATTTTAATGGGGCCGCAAAAGATGCGGACGGCACAAAGTGTGCCGTCCGCATCCGCACTTCCGTTCCGCGGCTCCCGAAAAAAATAGAACATGTCCTATTCTTGTCTGAATACACGGACAAGAAAAGGCATTTCTATTATGTGCGTTCTGCAAATTGCGGAATGCACATTGCCGGTGTCCGTGTTTTGCGGATCCGCAAAATACGAACGTGTGAATGGGGCCTTACCATAAGTGCGGACTACCTGGACATTTACAGTCTACGGACAGTCCAAAAGCATTTAAAGAGGACTGGTCATCCGGGCTGACATATTTATTTGTATTCCCCATGACATAATAATCCTGGAGTGTCTTTTCATATAACCCTGTGGTGTGCTGTTGCTCTATTAATCCTCCTGGAAATAAATACATAAATTGACAGCTGAATATTACCAGTTAAGTGTGTACCCTTCACAGACTGACAGTGTCCCATCAGTGGTGCCAGTTTCAGACTGTAGAGACGCACCCCTTTGACAAGAGGAATTATACTCAGGTGGAATAACAGAGGAACAGCACAATACAGTGTTCTGATGAAAATGCTGCATAATTCTGCAGGAATTTACTAAAATAGAGGTAATGTCAGGAGAGGCATCTGTGCCCTTGTCAGGTAACTGGCTGCATTATAAACGCTTTTTCTACGACCTCATGGCCAAGTCGGCGCGGCCCGATGCAGTAATTCATGCGTTGTCACAGTGATGCGACTGGCGCTGTCATGGGATCCTCTTCTGGGGACATGGAACAAAGCCGACTACTGAACCCATCATCCCCGCCCACTCATGCGGACAGTTGTCACTTCTTCTGGACCCGCTTCATCGGGTGTTACTTCTTTAGCGCTAATTGGTTTACCAACAAAATCCAGTGTCGAAAAGGCGAATTTTCCAAACTTTTTTTTTTCCAGTGTTTAAATTGGCACGGCTGAAGTTCTCCTTTCTTGGGAACCGAACGCCCACCGAGACAAACCACGTGCGCTCCGTCTTGGCATGTGGGAACCAAAGTTTTCCATCCCTCTGTTTAAGGTCATATGCCCCACAGTTTAAAACATCAAACAGCGTCATTTTATCAAGCTCTGGAAATAGGCCTGTATTTATGAGCGTGTCTGCCGGGGGTTTACTGCCGGAGGAGCGCAGCTGGAAGGGATGGCATTTACACAACGGAAAAAGGATTCAGCCTGTATCTGCGGAGAGCGCAAGCCGGCCGGGCCTGATACAAACACCCTACCAGCCTGGCAGATTCTTTCCGATGCACTTACCGCCCATATTTCACAGTAATGTAGATGGCGGAAGATCTGCACCTGACGTAGTAACATAGTAACATAGTTTATAAGGCCGAAAAAAAGACATCTGTCCATCCAGTTCGGCCTGTTATCCTATAAGTTGATCCAGAGGAAGGCAAAAAAACCCCTGTGAGGTAGAAGCCAATTTTCCTCAATTTAGGGAAAAAAATTCCTTCCCGACTCCAATCAGGCATCAGAATAACTCCCTGGATCAACGACCCCTCTCTAGTAACTATAACCTGTAATATTATTACCTCCAGAAATACATCCAGGCCCCTTTTGAACTCTTATAGTGAACTTACCATCACCACCTCCTCAGGCAGAGAGTTCCATAGTCTCACTGCTCTTACCGTAAAGAATCCTCTTCTATGTTTATGTACAAACCTTCTTTCCTCCAGATGCAGAGGATGTCCCCTCGTCACAGTCACAGTCCTGGGGATAAATAGATGATGTGAGAGATCTCTGTACTGACCTCTGATATATTTATACATAGTTATTACATCTCCCCTCAGTCGTCTTTTTTCTAAAGTAAATAACCCTAATTTTGATAATCTTTCTGGGTCCTGTAGTCCCCCCATTCCAGTTATTACTTTAGTTACCCTCCTCTGAACCCTCTCCAGCTCTGCTATGTCTGCCTTGTTCACAGGAGCCCAGAACTGTACACAGTCCTCCATGTGTGGTCTGACTAGTGATGTGGCAGGACTATGTTCTCATCACCTGCAGGTCTTTTTAACTCTTTTTTTTTTTCCTAATGACAAATAACCATTAAAGGGGGTGTTTTATTAGAACATATCATACAGGGACTTATCATTAGGACCCTCATCTGTCACCCAGTACAGAGGACCTCGCTGTTAAAGCCTCGCCCTTTATACCTTTTGTCGTAGAACTTCCTGGCTTGGCCGCAGGGGCCGAAAGTGGTAAGGAGGCATCACCATAAGGGTTCGCAAATTGCGTATCCGCAAAACACTGACACCAGCCATGTGCATTCCGCATTTTCCGGACCGCACATGGCCGACTCTATAATAGAAATGCCTTTTCTTGTCTGTGGCTGCGGGCAAGAATAGGACATGTTCTATTTTTTTGCGGAGCCGTGGAACGTAAGTGCGGATGCGGACAGCACGCGGTGTGCTGTCTGCATCTTTTGTGGCCTCATTGAGCAGCCTGCCGGATCGGTGCTGCCACTAGTGCACGTCTGTGGCCGGAACTACGTTCTGTCCCCATTCTCTATAATGGGGACGGGCTGGAGTTCCGGCCGCAGCACGGCAACATGCTGAAAGGCGGCCGGACTAAAATTACATGTTGTTATTTTAGTCCGACCGCCTCTCGGCATGTTTGCCGTGCTGCGGCCGGAACTCTGGCCCACTCCCATTATAGTGAATGGGGATGGAGCGTAGTTCCGGCTGCAGACGTGCACTGGCGGCAGCACGGATCCGGCAGGCTGTTCACCCACCAGAACAGCCTGCCGGACACCCCTGCTGCTAGTGTGAAAGTAGCCTAATACAGCATGAAAAACTAGTTACTTTTAAATTTACTTTCTGTTCTAAGAGAGATTTCCTCTTTATTTCATTATAATGGCGCCCTCTGCTGTTTAATCTGTGTAGTAATGTGCACGTCCACCTACAGAGGTGGTCACATATGCTCAGTTCTGTCCTTCAACTGCCACCGGCTGTATCTACAATTACAAAATGTGACGGATACGGGGAGAGAGAGCTGCAGCAGAAAGGACACAGCTTCTGAGGTGTGGTAGAGAGAGAGAGCTGCAGCAGAAAGGACACAGCTCCTGAGGTGTGGTAGAGAGAGCGCTGCAGCAGAAAGGACACAGCTCCTGAGGTGTGGTAGAGAGAGAGAGCTGCAACAGAAAGGACACAGCTCCTGAGGTGTGGTAGAGAGAGAGAGCTGCAGCAGAAAGGACACAGCTCCTGAGGTGTGGTAGAGAGAGCGCTGCAGCAGAAAGGACACAGCTCCTGAGGTGTGGTAGAGAGAGAGCTGCAGCAGAAAGGACACAGCTCCTGAGGTGTGGTAGAGAGAGAGCTGCAGCAGAAAGGACACAGCTCCTGAGGTGTGGTAGAGAGAGAGCTGCAGCAGAAAGGACACAGCTCCTGAGGTGTGGTAGAGAGAGAGCTGCAGCAGAAAGGACACAGCTCCTGAGGTGTGGTAGAGAGAGAGCTGCAGCAAGCACCCCTGAGGTGTGGTAGAGAGAGCTGCAGCAGAAAGGACACAGCTCCTGAGGTGTGGTAGAGAGAGAGCTGCAGCAGAAAGGCACACAGCTCCTGAGGTGTGGTAGAGAGAGAGCTGCAGCAGAAAGGACACAGCTCCTGAGGTGTGGTAGAGAGAGAGAGCTGCAGCAGAAAGGACACAGCTCCTGAGGTGTGGTAGAGAGAGAGCTGCAGCAGAAAGGACACAGCTCCTGAGGTGTGGTAGAGAGAGAGCTGCAGCAGAAAGCACACAGCTCCTGAGGTGTGGTAGAGAGAGAGCTGCAGCAGAAAGCACAGAGCTCCTGAGGTGTGGTAGAGAGAGAGCTGCAGCAGAAAGGACACAGCTCCTGAGGTGTGGTAGAGAGAGAGCTGCAGCAGAAAGGACACAGCTCCTGAGGTGTGGTAGAGAGAGCTGTAGCAGAAAGCACAAGCTCCTGAGGTGTGGTAGAGAGAAAGCTGCAGCAGAAAGCACACAGCTCCTGAGGTGTGGTAGAGAGAGTGCTGCAGCAGAAAGGACACAGCTCCTGAGGTGTGGTAGAGAGAGAGCTGCAGCAGAAATCACACATCTCCTGAGGTGTGGTAGAGAGAGAGCTGCAGCAGAAATCACACATCTCCTGAGGTGTGGTAGAGCGAGAGCTGCAGCAGAAAGCACACAGCTCCTGAGGTGTGGTACAGAGAGAGAGCTGCAGCAGAAAGGACACATCTCCTGAGGTGTGGTAGAGAGAGAGCTGCAGCAGAATGGACTTGCCTCCTGAACTGTGATAGGGAGAGAGCTGTAGCAGAACGCACATGGCTCCTGAGCTGTGATAGAGAGCTGCAGCAGAAAGGACATGCCCCTGAGCTGTGTTAGGCCTCATGCGCACGATTATGTGCCAGCCTTGCCCATGCTGTGGACCGCAAAATGTGGTCTGCAATGCATAGACACGACCATGTGGTCGCAGTCAGCAGATGCGGACCCCACTCAAGTAGTGCATGCAGAGGCACAGACAGAAAACCCACGGAAGTACTCCGTAGTGCTTCCAATCCATGCCTGCGTTCTGCACCACATCTCCCAGATTGTGGACCCATTCAAGTTGTTTGTGGACCGCAATACAAGTACAGCCGGGCAACTGCAGTGTACGTGCGGCCTTAGGCTCCATTCACACGTGCGTATTTTTCTTTTCCAGATTTTCGGTCCGTTTTTTTGCGGATCTGTGTTTCCGCAAAAACTTTCAGTTTTTACCAATTATACATCCGCATCCGTTCCGTTTTCCGCCAAAAAAAGGAGGGAGGAATATACACTCACCGGCCACTTTATTAGGTACACCTGTCCAACTGCTCGTTAACACTTAATTTCTAATCAGCCAATCACATGGCGGCAACTCAGTGCATTTAGGCATGTAGACATGGTCAAGACAATCTCCTGCAGTTCAAACCGAGCATCAGTATGGGGAAGAAAGGTGATTTGAGTGCCTTTGAACGTGGGATGGTTGTTGGTGCCAGAAGGGCTGGTCTGAGTATTTCAGAAACTGCTGATCTACTGGGATTTTCACGCACAACCATCTCTAGGGTTTACAGAGAATGGTCCGAAAAAGAAAAAACATCCAGTGAGCGGCAGTTCTGTGGGCGGAAATGCCTTGTTGATGCCAGAGGTCAGAGGAGAATGGGCAGACTGGTTCGAGCTGATAGAAAGGCAACAGTGACTCAAATTGCCACCCGTTACAACCAAGGTAGGCAGAAGAGCATCTCTGAACGCACAGTACGTCGAACTTTGAGGCAGATGGGCTACAGCAGCAGAAGACCACACCGGGTGCCACTCCTTTCAGCTAAGAACAGGAAACGGAGGCTACAATTTGCACAAGCTCATCGAAATTGGACAGTAGAAGATTGGAAAAACGTTGCCTGGTCTGATGAGTCTCGATTTCTGCTGCGACATTCGGATGGTAGGGTCAGAATTTGGCGTCAACAACATGAAAGCATGGATCCATCCTGCCTTGTATCAACGGTTCAAGCTGGTGGTGGTGGTGTCATGGTGTGGGGAATATTTTCTTGGCACTCTTTGGGCCCCTTGGTACCAATTGAGCATCGTTGCAACGCCACAGCCTACCTGAGTATTGTTGCTGACCATGTCCATCCCTTTATGACCACAATGTACCCAACATCTGATGGCTACTTTCAGCAGGATAATGCGCCATGTCATAAAGCTGGAATCATCTCAGACTGGTTTCTTGAACATGACAATGAGTTCACTGTACTGAAATGGCCTCCACAGTCACCAGATCTCAATCCAATAGAGCATCTTTGGGATGTGGTGGAACGGGAGATTCGCATCATGGATGTGCAGCCGACAAATCTGCGGCAACTGTGTGATGCCATCATGTCAATATGGACCAAAATCTCTGAGGAATGCTTCCAGCACCTTGTTGAATCTATGCCACGAAGAATTGAGGCAGTTCTGAAGGCAAAAGGGGGTCCAACCCGTTACTAGCATGGTGTACCTAATAAAGTGGCCGGTGAGTGTATGTTGGTAGGGTATTTCTTTCTATTTCCTGGAAACGGATCCGCAATTGCGGATGATATTCGGATGACATATTGATGCATTCCGCATATTATCCGTATTATTTGCGGACCCATTGACTATAATGGGACCACGGACCGCATATGCGGACAAAAATAGGACAAGCTCTATCTTATTTGCGGATCCGCATAACGGAGCGGAACAACGGATGCGGACAGTATACGGAGTGCTGTCCGCATTTTTTCAGGACCCATTGAGATGAATGGATCCGCATCCTATCCGCATGATTTGCGGATCGGATCAGGAAAGAAAAACAGGACGTGTCAATGGACCCTTAGGGAGAGAGCTTCAGCCAAAAGGACACACCCTCTGATATATGAAGAGAATCTAGTAGAGCAATGAATGTGGAAATCTCTGGATCCATGTGAGGTACCAGGGCTGGTTCTAGCTTTGTGAGAGATTGGCATGGACTGTATGATGTCTGCTTTTCATTTCTTTACATTAGTCATGGGAGAACCCCTTTAAAGGGTTTCTGTCACCAGTTTTTTCGGTATGAATCAGGCTGACATTAGAGATGTGCTAATGTCACCTGATTCCAAATATATATCTGTTTTATTTACTGGTGCCCCCATTTTTATATAAAATGAACTTTTATTTTATGCTAATAAGGCCTCTAGGTGCAAGGGGCGTTACCCCTGCTCCTAGAGGCTCTGTTGATTGACAGGACCAGGCAGAGAAGAAACACTCCATTCACCATAGCTTGCAAGGACCTTCAATGATGTCATGACCATGTGATCAGTCACATGGTTTAGGAGGAGACAGGCTGTTTGTGTGATCCTAACCATGTGACTGATCACATGGTCATGACATCATTGAAGGTTCTTGCAAGCTATGATGAATGGAGTGTTTCTTCTCTGCCTGGTCCTGTCAATCAACAGAGCCTCTAGGAGCAGGGGTAACGCCCCTTGCACCTAGAGGCCTTATTAGCATAAAATAAAAGTTCATTTTATATAAAAATGGGGGCACCAGTAAATAAAACAGATATATATTTGGAATCAGGTGACATTAGCACATCTCTAATGTCAGCCTGATTCATACCGAAAAAACTGGTGACAGAAACCCTTTAATCAAGCAAGGACTGTATTACTACCAGGCTGTCACTGGGAGACATAATGGAGACCATACTGGTTATCGTCCAGAATCCATTATAACTAGGGTAGAAATCTTTCTTTAGCTGTGATTGTGGTTAATCTTAATGGACCTGAATGGGGGAAAAAACCAGCACAGATGTGAACGCGGCCTAAAGCTCGATCATTGTGTAATGCGAAGTTCTGTAACTTTCTAATATTCTCCAAGATCTCTGCTTGCTGGCAGTAGATTCCATCTAGTCTAGACAATTGTATTTGAAAAAATATATTAGCAGCATAAAATCTGTCTCTAATCCTGCTAGTTTGTTACAGTGTATCAGGACAGGCAAACTGTAACCACCAGGAGTACAACCTTGTTATCTCGAGGAGGGTTGTCTAGGCCGGGTACAGTTGTGTCAGTATTGTATCTGTGCAGGGTTTTATCTTCTGGGTGTAAGGCCACTTTCACACAAGCGGCAGCACTGATTCGGTGGGTGAAGGGTCCCGCCGGATCCGTGCTGCCGCAGGTGCACGTGTGGGGCCAGCACCGTGCTACAGTCCCACACCTGCAGCATACACTATTTTGAGGAGGAGGGGGTTAAACTTACCTGTTCCCGCAGCTCCCGACTTCTCCCCGCAGCTCCACAGGGCGGCACGCACAATGGGAAGATTCCTCACAGCGCCCCCTGCTGGAGGGAGGAGGGAGCTGTGAGGACAGGTAACTGCAGGGTGACGGATCCGTCATGAACTCCATTGAAAGTCAATGGAAGACGGATCCGTTCACTATTGTATCACACCAAACGGATCCGTCCCCGTTGACTTGCGTTGGGGGTCATTCCGGATCCGTCGTGGTGCGGATGCCCAGACCGGAGAGCAAACCGCAGCATGCCCGAGCACCGCGTCAAGGTATCTCAAGTGGCACGGGACCTAACGCTATCCCTACTATGGTATAGGTAATGACAGATAGGTCCATGAGGTCCGAGACACAGCGACCATCTCCCAGTTACCTCCAGCGCGAAATCACACATACAATGGGAAGGGGGGGCGGAGGCTGTATTTCCCACATTGCCCTGACGTCATGTGACCCAGGCTGCACAGGTGCACCTGAATGTTACCCATTAGTATAATCAAGGCACATTCAACCTGGAGTTGCCACGCCTCCAGGAATAAACGTACAAACAAACTCACGGGAAAAAAAAGGGAGGGTCATATAAGAAGCAGCACTTGGTCCTTGTTCATCTGGGTCGTCATACCTGACTGGTCCTAGATGAGGCATCAGACACGAATGTCCATTGTCATTGTCACGAAGTCAGGAGCTTCTTCAGAAGTCTGGGAACTACCCGAGCTAATAAACGGATGCTGATGGGGGGGGGAGAGGGTATAAGGTCTACAAGGGCGCCGCGGCCATGTCTAATGAGGTAACATTGTGTAATCAGCAGAGCGAGTGTCCCTTCATGAACCCTGAGTGATGAATGAACGATCTGACCGGATAGTAGAAGATTGGCGCTGGTTTTGGGGGCAGCTAGGGCGACTGGTAAAAAGCCATTACTCCTAATATTGCAGAGCCTGTAGGTAGTTCACCCAGCTTTCTGCAGACTCTGAATGACACCGTCAGGCTGTATGCTGAGATGAACACGGCTAGAAATCCCTCTCCTATAAGGGACCCTGTGTCACGCCCAGCCCGTTATCTAAATACTTGTCTCACTTTCAACTTTGGCGCTTATCTGATTCCAATCCCCGTTTTCCTTGAAGGGAAGCTGCATAACCATGGCAGATCCTCCAAGAATTTCTTGCTATCTATGGCCATCAGTATGTACCTTTTTGCTGAGAGAGAATCTATTGCGCTGTTCATTCTGAGCCGCCTTGTTCATGTGTTTCCGGATTCCAATGTTAGGAGTTTTAACTTGATCAACCCTGTTCGACCAGCGAGGAGAAAAATATCCAGAGTATAACCTTTAGTCATATAGAGTTCGTAGAAAGCTGTGTGACAACCCCTATGGGCACCGGGATGGCAGCTGCCAAAAACAGTGAACTCTTATACACACGAACATGTATATGATACACAGCATACTGTAAGAAACAGTATCTTCCATGAAACCTGTGCAATGGTTTTTGCCAGATATGAGCGGCGTATTTTGTATTGTATGTTTATAGTGTAGCAGGGGTTATTCAACTCGATGATACTAACTTCGTCAGATCAGACTGGTTGGCGCAGACATAATGCACACAGTGATGTGACAGCATGAGGATTATATGGTGATGTGACGGTGCTGGGACAGTGTACACAATGATGTCACAGGACAGAGATAATATTCACAGTGATGTCACAGTACAGGATAATAAACACAGTGATGTCACAGTACAGGGATAATAAACATAGTGATGTCACAGTACAGAAATAATAAACACAGTGATGTCACCGTACAGGGATAATAAACACAGTGATGTCACAGTAAAGGGATAATAAACACAGTGATGTCACAGTACAAAGATAATAAACACAGTGATGTCACAGTACAGAGATAATAAACACAGTGATGTCACAGTACAGAGATAATAAACACAGTGATGTCACAGTACAGGGATAATAAACACAGTGATGTCACAGTACGGGGATAATAAACACAGTGATGTCACAGTACAGATAATAAACACAGATAATAAACACAGTGATGTCACAGTACAGGGATAATAAACACAGTGATGTCACAGTAATACACAGTAGATAATAAACACAGTGATGATGTCACAGTACAGGGATAATAAACACAGTGATGTCACAGTACAGGGATAATAAACACAGTGATGTCACAGTACAGGATGTCACAGTAATAATAAACACAGCGATAATAAACACAGTCACAGTACAGGGATAATAAACACAGCGATGTCACAGTACGGGGATAATAAACACAGCGATGTCACAGTACAGGGATAATAAACACAGCGATGTCACAGTACGGGGATAATAAACACAGCGATGTCACAGTACGGGGATAGTAAACACAGTGATGTCACAGTACATGGATAATAAACACAGCGATGTCACAGTACAGGGATAATAAACACAGTGATGTCACAGTACAGGGATAATAAACACAGTGATGTCATAATACATAGATAATAAACACAGCGATGTCACAGTACAGGGATAATAAACACAGCGATGTCACAGTACGGGGATAATAAACACAGCGATGTCAAAGTACGGGGATAATAAACACAGTGATGTCACAGTACGGGGATAATAAGCACAGTGATGTCACAGTATGGGGATAATCAACACAGTGATGTCACAGTACGGGGATAGTAAACACAGTGATGTCACAGTACATGGATAATAAATGCAGTGATATCACAGTACAGGGATAATAAACACAGTGATGTCACAGTATAGAGATAATAAACACAGTGATGTCACAGTACAGGGATAATAAACAGTGATGTCACAGTACAGGGATAATAAACACAGTGATGTCACAGTACAGGGATAATAAACACAGTGATGTCACAGTACAGGGATAATAAACACAGTGATGTCACAGTACAGGGATAATAAACACAGTGATGTCACAGTACAGGGATAATAAACACAGTGATGTCACAGTACAGGGATAATAAACACAGTGATGTCACAGTACAGGGATAAACACAGTGATGTCACAGTACAGGGATAATAAACACAGTGATGTCACAGTACAGGGATAATAAACACATTAATGTCACAGTACAGGGATAATAAACACAGTGATGTCACAGCACAGAGATAATAGACACAGTGATGTCACAGTACAGGGATAATACACAGTGATGTCACAGTACAGAGGGAATAGACACAGTGATGTCACAGTACAGAGATAATAAAAGAGTGATGTCACAGTACGGGGATAATAAACACAGTGATGTCACAGTACAGGGATGAGGTACACCATATCATAGCACTGAAATAATACATACAAAAAGGTCACCATATACACTCTTGACATCACAGCATAGGAATATAACATAGTGATGTCACATTCAGGTATAATGCACACATGACATCACAGCACAGGAATACTGCAGAAACTCCTGCCGGTGAGAAGTAATAATGCACACAGCGAGGGTAATCCTGGGACTTCATAATATATCTTAAAATGGGGCCTCTTTGAGTTTTCCCAAACCCCTCTTTTGTCAATAGTCTGCACTGTGCGCCTTTTATGTGGAAACGGGGCCCCGTAGGTGTTTGGTCCCAGAGCAGCCTCAGTGCCCGCTACCCTGGTAGTTACGCCTGTCAGTAATAAGGGTTGATATAGATTGTAAACCTCTGTAAAATCTCCACGGAGGAGAGAATGGAAAGGGTTAACGCGCTGGTTGAAGTTCTCTCTCGGCGGACTGCTTCCCATGAGACGACTGTCTGGCGGTGTAATGAATAGGGCGATACTGCTCGTTATCTGTGGATGCGGGCTGTCTGCATACTTGGCATGTTTTCTAGGAAACACAGATAATGGCGGCAGGATAACATTTTGTTATATATGTGGAGAGGAAAAATAAAGTCCTGAGAACCGGTCCTGGTGATGCCGGGTTTGCCGGGTACAGCCTCTGGTGGCACACGTCTGCAGGTGAGATGATGACCCTGCGCTGTGCAGCGCCAGTCGGTCAAATCAAGGGTGCTTGTAGTCACTTTGTGCTGTGTGACTCCTGTCTTGCGAGACCGCTCTTCCGCCCTGTCGTTACAGTGATCATTGAGGTTATGTTTCCCACCACCGAGTACAACTGATAGCAGAAGTTTTTGAAAAGTGACACTTTAGGTATTTTCCTGGATTTCGAGTTGATGGTCTCTCCTTGGGTTTGTCCGTCAGTACGGGGCTGATCTGCAGTGAAGGTCTTCTCAGCCAGGCTCTGCTGCCCTTCATCCTGCTGATCGGTGGGAGTACTGGAAAATTCATATATATAATCTCTAATCGCAACCGGTCATATTTTTGAAAGGGCATCTGTCAGCAGTTTTGTCCCTATGACACTGGCTGATCTGTTACATGTGCACTTGGCAGCTGAAGACATCTGTGTTGGTCTCATGTTCATATGTGTCCACATTACTGAGAAAAATGATGTTTTATTACATTCAAATGAGCCTCTAGGAGCAACGGGGGCGTTACCATTACACCTAGAGGCTCCGCTCTCACTTCAGTTGCTGCACCCTCTGCACTCTGATTGACAGGACTAGGCTGGCGTGATCATGTTTACACTGCCTGGTCCTGTTAATCAATGTGGAGAGGGTGTAGCAGCTGCAGAGAGAGCAGAGCCTCTAAGTGTAATGGTAACGCCCCCATTGCTCCTACAGGCTCATTTGCATATATTAAAACTTCGTTTTCCTTAGCAGCACGGGCACATGTGAACATGGGAACAACACAGATGTCTTCAGCTGCCAAGCACACATGTAACAGGTCAGCCAGTGTCATAGGTACAAAACTGCTGACAGATGCCCCTTAACCTCCTAATATATTGGGGCACATTTATTAAGACTGGCGTTTTTTGACACCAGTCTTCATAAACCCCTAAGCTGGCATTGGTTACGCCGAAGTTATGTAGAGGCGCCGGCCTCTCCATAACTTTGGAGCATCCACCGCCACTTCTAAATGTAAGCGAGCTTCCTAGCCGACCATTTTCTACCCCTAAAACAACCATAGAAAATGGTAAATGAGACCTTAGCGCCACAAAGGCGTATTTCTGTTTAATAAATGACCCCCATAGTCTCTCCAGCTTATGCCAACTTAGGAGTTTCTTGTCTAGGGTGAAGCTCCGCATAGATATGCGCTCCTAAGGCTGGCTACGCACATCCGGATTTCGGACAATTGTTGCAGACCGTTCGCCGGTTTAATGAGCGAAACTCACTGGATCATAAATCCCTTTGATGCCGTGAGTTCAGGTCATTAAAGCTGTGGTCAGTCCAGGACACACGTCCAAAATACAGACTACCTACGCATTTAGCCAGTGTTAGGCTTTTTTAAGAGGGTGCAAATGCATGGCCTGCTGGATGAATTGTGCTGCGTTTTCACGGATTTAGGCTACTTTCACACTAGCGTTTTTGCTGGATCCGGCAGGGTTCAGCAAAAACGTTTCCGTTACTGATGATACAACCGTCTGCATCCGTTATGAACGGATCCTGTTGTATTATCTGAAACATAGCCAAGATGGATTTGTCATGAACTCCACTGAAAGTCAATGGGGACGGATCAGTTTTCGATTGTGTCAGAGAAAACGGATCCGTCCCGTTGACTTGCATTGTGGGTCATGACAGATCCGTCTTGCTCCGTATCCCAGGACGGAAAGAAAGCTTTAGCTTGCTGTGATTTGCTTTCTGGTATGAGAACAGAATGTATTTTTGAGTGCTGCGTTCTGTTCAGTTACGTTTTGTCTCTATTGCTAATGAATGGGGACAAAACGGAAGCGTTTTTTTCCGGTATTGAGACCCTATGGCTGATCTCAATACCGGAAAACTTAAGTGCTAGTGTGAAAGTAGCCTTAGTCCTATTCATTGGGGCTTATCTGCTCCTTCCCATTCATCATGGTAGCCATACACAAGAATTTCCGCACGATTTCTGCATATTTTGCGGGCATAAAATATGTGGCATGTAACAATAGCAGCAAAACCTCATGTCCACGCTGCAGCAAAAGATCTATGCAGAATCCGCATGGACATAGACCTGTGGTGTGGATTTTAAAGCTAATTTTCACTGCAGATTTCACCCCTTGC
Organism: Rhinella marina; assembly: GCA_900303285.1. Classification (NCBI taxonomy): domain Eukaryota; kingdom Metazoa; phylum Chordata; class Amphibia; order Anura; family Bufonidae; genus Rhinella; species Rhinella marina. The sequence goes on from ONZH01000420.1 coordinate 122,859, forward strand.
ATGCAATTAGGAGATTGAAATCCATGGCAAATCTCTAAATAAAATCGAAACAAATCCACACGTAGCTCCTCTGGATTTGGCGTCCCTTTAGTCTTTAATGATATTTACTAAAAGTGTGTTGTGCAGCTTCCTCTTTAAATGCAAGTTATTTCCCGTTAAATTAGTAAGGATACCCATGAAGCACTGGCAGCATTAACAGTGTGAGGTATCTATTACCTGTGCCGGCGCAGTGCCACCATTGTCCAGCAGAAGGCGCTGCTGCACCTCGCCAGGAGTTGCACTGGGGAAGCATGAAGTTGCTGGAAGGCTCGTACCTGGAGTTTCTGTAGCTTCTTAATGGGCCAGTCCAGGCCTGACTCGCTTCAATCTTAAGTGTAATGGTTTGACTGGATTACAGCCTGTCATTACTTGTATTCTTTCTGCTCAATTTAGATTAGAGATTGTGGCTGAGCATGCCAACACACTGATCTCATTACTCGGGAAGGGTCTTTTCCTTTGAAAAGAGAGTAGTTTTGTCTCCCTGCGGTGCTCACGCCAACAAATTGATATCTTATGTACGTACATTTCTGCCATTGTGACAGCTACTCCAAGCACGACCACGTTTAAAAAAAAAAAAAAAAAAAAAAAAAAAAAAAAGTTTTATCCCCCAAGAAAATAGTAACGATTTTACCCAAGGAGGAACTCACGCCCCAGATGTAGATTCCAGCGGGCGACGAGCGGATCTTGCGCGTCACAGGTTTGTTATGGAAATGTAGCAAAGCCGAGTTTGTCATCCAGCACAGCTCCCTCATCTGTGGTTTTACATAAGACTGCTGGTAAGGCCTATTGCCTTACCTTAAAGGGGTTTTCCAGTATATCATAGCTATGGCCTTGTTGCCATTTTTGGTCTGTCCCTGCCTAACAATATGACTGTCACTATAGCCAGTACTTAAAGGGGTTATGATAATCAGACATCATATAGGACCTGACAATCTCTTTCTAAAGAAGCTAGAACCAGCCCTGTACCTCACATGGATCCAGAGATCTCCACATTTATTGCTCTGCTAGATTTATATCAAACTGACAGCTCATAGGGCGTGTCCTTTCTCCTGCAGCTCTCTCTCTCTGTCTATAACAACTCAGGGGGTGTGTTCTCTCTTCTGCAACCCTCCCTATCACAGCTCAGGATAACTGTCCTTTCTGCCCCAGCTCTTCCCCTGTAAATGCCACAGCTTCTACCAGAAGATTTGGCTGGTGACAGTTGGAAATTTAAACTGAGCGCGTGCGACCACCTCAGTGATGTGGTCAAGAAATAAGGAAAAGAATAAACAGCAGGTGGCGCTATACAGATACATTTTATTGAATAACTCAGCAGCTATAATACATTTTTAATTACATGCAATTACAAAAGTATTCAGGTCCAGCTGCTGGTTGGATATTTTTCATGGCAGAACCTCTTGGCAGGTCTGTGTGGCCATTCTGCAAATTACAGAACATGTCCTATTCCGCTGAGTATTGAGGACGAGCATAGTCCTTTCTGTTGATACTCTCTTAAAATATCTGTATCCTGTGCATCCGTCGTTTGCGGACTGAATTCCGGACACGGCCGTGTCCTTATTCTTGGGATCAGTGAGGGTTCTGTGGGTTGCACACCCACCGATTCTCACCTTCACGTAGGAATACTCAAGATCCCTGTAATTACAGTCTGACTTCCGCACTTTTTGGAAGTGACACCCTACTTTGCGCAGGATACATGGCAGGGTGTTGGATCCCGGTAGACCTGGCCTCTCCAAAGCCTGTTCTCTGCTCTTGACCTTTGTCCACCCGTCGGTTGTCATTTGTGAAGCCGCCCCCTGGGGGGTTTAAAGCTTTTCTGTCCACAGGACTAATGATGGCATGAAGCAGTAATGGACGGGTTTGAGTCACCAAGAAGTGGAGAATAAACACTCCTTACAAAAGCAGCCAGACGTGAACCCGGCCATGATTTATGTCCCCGGCAGCCGAGGCCGCGGCTTAATCCTCGCTCTGCACACACATCCATCAGCGTGTTTTCATTCCTCGGCCACTTTTCCCCCTCCTTGTATTTGTTATGCCCTCTTACGCCTAAAAATTGTCCTGCATTGTGCGTGTAAGAGGCGCTCACCCCCTCGTCTGCCGCGACATTAATAATCATTTTACGCCGTGACTTGTGGTTCCTGTCGCGCTCATTGTTTCGGGGGGTGGCGCTGCCGGAAGCTTCTGCAGGCCTCATTTAAGTCCTTTCACGTTCTGTGTGCAGAGTTCAAAGGGTTATTGTGCGGGGTTCACCTCCATTATTTACACGTGCAGGTAAATATGGACTTATGGGGGCGTTGTGAGAGATTCTGGGACTGGTTCAGACACGCACGCTGCTACACGGGTGACTTCTAATGGGACAGTCACACCTCTGAAGCAAGAATGACGGGAGTGACAGTGTGTGAACTGTGCGCCCAATTCTGCATTATTGGCGTGACGGACACGGGGGAGTCCAGGCTGCCTTATTACTAGCAGACGAAGTAACATCCCTGCCCTGAAACAGCGCCACTCTTGTCCACAGGCTATTATTGGTATTGTGGCTAGTCCCCATTCAAGTGAATAAAAGACACGGGGAGTTATTCCAAACCCGGACAGCCGTACAACATGGTGTAATGCAGATTTCACTGCGTGTTCTCATTCAAGTGCATAGGAAAATTTGTGTCCGGTGCGGCGGAAGAAGAACACAACGACTAGCCCCATTGAATGAAAATGTGTAGATCCACCGCAGATATTTGAGACTGACCCTCAGATTTCTGTAGTGGATCTGCACATTTTCGTTTAGTGGGGTTAATCAGAATGGGAAAATATACATCAAGATTTTAATCCACAGGATGATCCAGCCCTTAAAGGGTTATTCTCATTTTAGACAATGGGGGCATATCACTAGGATATGCCCCCATTGTCTTATAGGTGCGGGTCCCGCACCTATATCCAGAACAGAGCCCCCGAAGTGAATGAGGGCGCACTGCGCATGCGCAGCCGCCCTCCATTCATTTCTGTGGGGCCGCCGAAAATAGCCGCTGGCTCGGCTACTTCCGTCGGCTCCATAGAAATGAATAGGAGCGCACCGCGCATGCACGGCCCGGCTCCCATTCATTTCTATGAGCGGCGCGGGGAGCTGCGCCTGGTGGTGGCTCCCCGCTCCGTTCTGGATATAGGTGCGGGTCCCAGCGGTGGGACCTGCACCTATAAGACAATGGGGGCATATCCTAGCGATATGCCCCCATTGTCTAAGATGAGAATACCCCTTTAAAGAGGACCTCTCCCCACTCCTGACATGCCTGATTTAATTACCTCATGCATCCCATGTGATAACAATTCTGGAACATCTATTCTTATGGCTCTATGTTGTGTCATTCCTTTATTATTTCTACTAGAAGTTATGGATGAATTGCTAGCAGTCTGCAGTAAGGGTACAGAGGGGAGGTAACCAGTTGGGGTGTGTACCTGCACAGTCTGAAAATGGCAGCACTGATTGGATAGAGTCAGACTGTGCAGGGACACACCCCCAACTGGTCACCTCCCCTCTGTACCCTTACTGAAGGCTAATAGTAATTCAGTTATAACTTCTAGCAGGAATAATAAGGGAACGGCACGACATAGAGACATAAGAATAGATGCTCCAGAATTGTTATTACATGGGGAATGCATGAAGATATTAAAACCCGCATGTCAGGAGTGGGGAGAGGACCTCTTTAAAGGGGTTGTCCCATCTCAACATTTAGGGCATATCTCTAGAATATGCCATAAATGTTAGGTGCAGGTTTCACCTTCCATCTGCAGAACAGGGCCCCCCAAAGTGAGGAGAGAGCAGCTGCGCATGCGCGGCCACCCGACATTCACTCTCCTTTCACTGCTCGGCATGCTCGTTTGGCTATTTTCCGAAGTCCTATAGCAGTGGATGGAATAGACACTGTTCATGCGCTGTGTGTTCTCCTCCACTTTGCAGGCCCCATCCTGGAGATAGGTGGGAGGTGGGATCCCCACCTATCGGAGATTCATGGCATATCCTAGTGACAAGCCAGAGAGGAGACAATTATTTTAAAGGGGTATTCTTATAATATGCCATCACTTTATGATCCTTGGTTGATCCAGTCTCTTGGACGCCATGCTCATCCTCAGAGTGAAGGGGATGTAGCGCTGGTTTAGTGCTACTCCCTGCACAGCGGCTTTGGACATGAACATCTTCTATCACATGGATACTCAACCTGCGGCCCTCCAGCTGTTGCAAAACTACAACTCCCAGTAGGCCTGGACGGCCTACAGCTATTAGGGCATGCTGGGAATTGTAGTTTTGCAACAGCTGGAGGGCCATAGGTCGAGCATCCCTGTTGTATCATGTAGGGACATCCCACCTCTGAAATGAGAAATGGCGCTAGACCTTTGGCAGCTGTTCTGTGGCATTCACAGTAAGCCGTCTTCTCGCCTGACGTTCAGGATGACGCGGTGTCCATCCATTGGTGTACAGCAAGGAAAGGTGCTAAGTCCCGTTTCTCCGAAAATCTGAGGAAAAGTGGGTTTGGCAACACCAGACACTGGTGAAGACGGCTTCACACATCTCCCTGCTGGTTGCTGACGAAAAAGAAATCTGCTTGAAATGTGCTGAGCCGCCATTATTTTCTTGTAATAGTTTCACTACTTTCCCACGGCTCAAATAACCAGGAGTTAGAGACAAGAGAGATGGGAGAGTGTGGAGACGAGAGAGAGATGGGAGAGCGTGGAGACGAGAGAGAGAGATGGGAGAGCGTGGAGACGAGAGAGAGAGATGGGAGAGCGTGGAGACGAGAGAGAGAGATGGGAGAGCGTGGAGACGAGAGAGAGAGATGGGAGAGCGTGGAGACGAGAGAGAGAGATGGGAAGAGCGTGGAGACGAGAGAGAGATGGGAGAGCGTGGAGACGAGAGAGAGATGGGAGAGCGTGGAGACGAGAGAGAGATGGGAGAGCGTGGAGACGAGAGAGAGAGAGATGGGAGAGCGTGGAGACGAGAGAGAGATATGGGAGAGCGTGGAGACGAGAGAGAGATGGGAGAGCGTGGAGACGAGAAGAGAGAGATGGAGAGCGTGGAGACGAGAGAGAGATGGGAGAGCGTGGAGACGAGAGAGAGATGGGAGAGCGTGGAGACGAGAGAGAGAGAGATGGGAGAGCGTGGAGGAGAGAGAGAGATGGGAGAGCGTGGAGACGAGAGAGAGAATGGGAGAGCGTGGAGACGAGAGAGAGAGATGGGAGAGCGTGGAGACGAGAGAGAGATGGGAGAGCGTGGAGACGAGAGAGAGATGGGAGAGCGTGGAGACGAGAGAGAGATGGGAGAGCGTGGAGACGAGAGAGAGATGGGAGAGCGTGGAGACGAGAGAGAGATGGGAGAGCGTGGAGACGAGAGAGAGATGGGAGAGCGTGGAGACAAGAGAGAGATGGGAGAGCGTGGAGACGAGAGAGAGATGGGAGAGCGTGGAGACGAGAGAGAGAGATGGGAGAGCGTGGAGACGAGAGAGAGAGATGGGAGAGCGTGGAGACGAGAGAGAGAGATGGGAGAGCGTGGAGATGATCAGAAGTCTGTGCAGTCACCTTATGGAGTGGAGGAGGGGCAGGCATGGTATCTAATGCTAATTACAGGTAACCTGTAGTACAGTGATAATGTGAAGATCACATGTAACACAAAGAGCACGCCTGTATTTCAATGAAAAAGTAAAAACGATCGTCCGCCAGTAATTGTCCTCATTGATAATGGCAGCCGGAGCTGATCGCTGACGTCAATCTTAGATGAGATTATCCGGTTGAGACATCCTCTTTGGGCTCCCTTCATGGAGGTTGTGTTGTGAATGTGGTCGCAATATGTCAAAGTCTCGAAGCGCCAAGCCTTTTGGATGTTTGTTTGCAAACAGCAAGCGATTTTTCTAGCATGCGACTACGACTTGTGACGTCAGCAGCTCTAATGGATGTTACAAATCCTATATTGTGCGCATTTCACAGTCAGATCACAATCATGCAGCGTCAAAGCAACAACAATCCGCAGACAATTGGCGCTGTCTATCAATATTTTGAAGCTGGAAAACTCCTTTAAAGGGCATCTGTCAGCAGATTTGTACCTATGACACTGGCTGACCTGTTACATGTGCACTTGGCAGCTGAAGACATCTGTATTGGTCCCATGTCCATATGTTCCTGCATTGCTGAGAAAAATGATGTTTTATTATATGCAAATGAGCCTCTAGGAGCAATGGAGGCGTTACCATTACACCTAGAAGCTCTGCTGCGCCCTCTGCATTAATGCCCAGGTAGTGAAAGCATTATACTGCCTGGCCCTGTCAATCTGCAGAGGGAGCAGCAGTTGCAGAGAGAGCAGAGCCTCTAGGTGTAATGGTAACGCCCCCGTTGCTCCTAGAGGCTCATTTGCATATAATAAAACATCATTTTTCTCAGCAATGCGGACACATATGAACATGGGACCAACACAGATGCCTTCAGCTGCCGAGTGCACATGTGACAGGTCAGCCAGTGTCATAGGTACAAAACTGCTGACAGATGCCCTTTAATATTGATGGACAGCGTAGGCCTTCACTATCAGATAGGCGACCCTCGGCCTATTCTTTTATTGCAAATGCAGACGCATTGTGCAATGTTCGGGCTGATTGCTGATTTCAAGTTAATATGTCTCATTACATTTCTCAGAAATATTGAAATTTAAGAGATACTTTTGTTTTTTTTGTTTTTTTTTGATTACCGTGTAAGTTTTCGCCCCCCTCCTCTCCGCCCAGCCAGCATCCTGTGTTTTCTGTGTCTCTGCTCGCTCAGCTCCCTACTGACGCTGTGCTGATTGTAAGTCAGTACCAAGCTGGCACCGGCTCTTGTGTTTCTTACACATTCTGTACAGCCCAAGCGTTTCAGATAAAGGACTCGGTGTCTGGATTCTCTTCGGATGAACGGAGTACGACATGGCATTACGGAGGACAATTGGCCGTCTGTAAAGGGCAGAGACAGCATGGCTGACTCGTAAATGTTCTGCCTGATTAGGATGTAAAAAAAAAAAAAAATGTATTTATTTTTTTGGAAGTGAAAGCTTAGGGATCATTGCCCAGCACAGCGTATCCATTGTCATGATCCGCTTCTGTAGCCGCAGATTTAACCCAGCACTTGGCGTCCTCATAAATATGAAAAAGACAGACGTCTGTTGGTGGCATTAGACGCCCGGTGACCCAGTTGTGCCCTCAGAAATCTTCTAAGCTGATCAGCCCTCTTGCGTATGGTAAGGTGGCACTGTCTGCTGCTGCGGACCATTCTGTGCCAGCCGAGGAGATGAGACAAGAAGCGGCTCCCCCTCCCTGGGTAAACACCGTTTAGAGGGCTTACTCCGAAGAATTAGGCAGTCGCGCGTGGAAAATTGGAGCGTCTACAAACTTGTGCCATTCCCTCTGCTTTGATCTGGGGCTGGTGTGTCCTGCCCAAACTTGCTGCAGCGGGCAAAGGGGCGCCATTGTTTCCATTTGCTGTTGTTTTGTGCTTTCCTTCACCCTGTGTCCTGGGTAAGGCCTCCTGCTCACAGCCATATCCGTTTCTGCAGCCGCGTACGTTCCGCATTTTGCAGATCGGTACGTCCTGCACTCCGTTAGAAATGCCTATTCTTGTCCTCAACACGGACACAATAAGGACATGGTCTATTTTTTTTATTATTGTGGGGCCGCAAAAAAAACACGGTGTGCTTTCCGCATGTTTTGCGCCCCCATTGAAATGAATGGGTTAACTACAGTCGTGTGCAAGAGGCCTAAAGGTGTCTCCCACTCTAAAAGGCTATGGAAGGTCATACACAAAGCACAGGGCGGACTGGGTACTTAAAGTGGCCCTAGAAAAAAAAAAAAAAAAAAGTGACCCCAAGTCATAAGAAAGTTCAAATTGATAGAACGTGGGGCGCCACAAGTAGGCAGGGAGCCAGTAATACCGTAGTACATCATAAGGCCTCATGCAGAAATCTGTGGCGCACAGTCCGTGAAAACCCGGACTGTGCTCCTGCTCAGTGCAGGAGCGCATTGCGTCACAGCACGAATCGCACGGCGTCATAGCAACCAATGACGCCGAGCGCTCCTGCACTCAGCAGGAGCATAATTTGGGTTTTCACGGACCGTGCTCCACGGAAGTCTGCATGAGGACTAAAATACCGCCCCAGCAGAACCAAACATCAAAGTGCTGCATAAAATACCGCCCTATCACCATACTGAGGGCAGTGATACAGCTGAATTCAGGAAGGCACCTGTGGCTGCTGCCTGTGTATGGAAGTACCTGATGCTCCTACATTAATGCTGAGATCATCTGATCATTATGTACCCAGCCAGGTGCCGTGGGATGGGCTCAGGTGGCCCTCTGGGCATCGTCCCACCTTGACCTGGCCAGTCCGATCCTTACTGAGCACCATTCACAGTATTAGCACATTATTAAAGGGTGACTCTAGTAAGTCAGTCGTGATAGTTCCAAAATCACATGGTAAATATATATTATTTAAAAAAAAAAAAGTGGGGGAGGGGGTTGGCAATTCGTTGTCATGTAGTTTCCAAGATATGTTCTATGTACTGGGAGGAGCTTTCTTATTGTCTCCCCCTGCTGATGAGTAATGCACTTTGTATCAGCTGGTGGTAGGAGTGGGGGAGGGGAAGTGACAACTGGTCTGAGCACATCTAGAGCCATTCAACGACTGACCTACATTACTATGAAATCGCCTCCCAATAAAAGAATAGGAATGGGGTGATAAGTGTGCAGTGCCACCAGTTGCGGCATATTCTGTGCCTAGGGTTTCTTTATTTTTATTTGAACCAGCAGTAACTGGCGCAGTGTGTCAGCAGGTGTCTGGATGAACGGCCGGGTCCTCTACCCCCACAGATATGTGCAGAAGATGACCCGAGATGTCTTGAGTCTGTGCTAGTGGGCAGAAATGCTGGTGGTACACCATTGCTACCTATTTCTATCACTTTTTGGACGGTGACTACTCTGGACCCACAGAACAAGAAGAGTTACTGTGTTGTCACCGAAGTCCTCTTGCACCTGTTGCTAGGCAACATGTAAACCAACTTTGATTTGCTGCCTAGGTGATCAGGAGGACAAGAGCAAAAATGTTACATTGTTGCAAAGTACAATTATACATTATGTATCATAATTGAAAAATTCAGCCTGGCATGCAGGGTTAAAGCTGCCATACATCTGCCGGTGCCGCCATGATGGAAGCAGTGGCAGTGCAACGCAAGCACAATGGGTTGTGTTCTTCAGGGCAGGAGTGAGTATACTCTTCAGGGCAGGAGTGAGTATACTGGTGCATACTTTAAGTGCAAGAGTAGCAAGGGTCCTTATAGCTTGTTTGTGTTTTTAATAGAGTCCCCCTTTAATTAATGTTTTGAATGTGCTGATGGCGAATACTTCTGTCTGCAAGGTGCGGTCTCCGGCGTGGTTTGGCCCCTCCGAGACATGACCCTTTCTCAGGGAGCACTGTGCATTTCTCAGAACCCCTCGCAACGTTTGACGGTTCTTGTTTTGTTGCTGTTTGGGAAATGGCGCTGTGATGGGGTTTTTGGGGGTCTGATGGGAGAATGACTGCAGATACAGTTACAGGACTAGAAAACAGGAAGGAGGCGGCAGTGACTCTACCCACTTGTCTGCAGATTTTTAATAGGAGGTAATTCAGTGGTGAGACACACTGGTTAAACATTTCTCAATTGTGTCACATGCTGTCTGCGGCCTGCGCAGCGTTAACCGTTTGCTGCTCTGTTTTCTCAGTGCTCCAGCCATGTGTCCCGCTACAGATGTCATGCCTTAGAGGTAGATAACACAGGGGTGCTTGTAGAACTACAGTTACCAGTATGCCTTCTGTGAACTTTCCCAGCAATGCATTGCAGGCAGAAAATCCTACAGCAAATTTACAGTACCAGCAAAGTGGATGAGATTTTACTAAATCTCGTCTACAAGCTGCAAAAAAAAAAAAAAAAAAAAACAGTGGAAATTGTGCTGAGGTGCAGAGGTAAAGGGATTTTCCGGAAATATGATATTGATAGGATAGGTCATAGGTATCAGATTGGTGGGGGTCTGACTGCTGGCACCCCTGCCGATCAGCTGTTTAAAGGGGCCATGGTGCTCCATTGAGTCCCTTTCAATCAAGAAGAGGGAGGTCCGTTGAAGCCCCATATCTTCCGCTCAGGATAAGCAACTTTCTTAAAAATTTCACCTAATCCTTCAACTCCTTAGTTGGTTGTTTTTCTTCTTGTGACATAGATCCCATAGAGCACTGCTGCTGGTTGTGTTGGCTCTTTTTGCTATCGAACTCAGTGTTAGAGACAGCAGCAGGGAGGGGGAGGGAGCTTTACATCACAGATCAGTGTGTGGAGCGGGGGTAAAGCATCCAAGTTATCAGGTAAAGCAGATCACACTGTGTAGATAGAAAGGAAACCATATTAAAGGCAGTTTCCAGAAGGAGGAGCATGTTTTAAACTGTGTATGAATATGAAGAGAAAAATAGCACCCTTGACAGATTCTTCAGGGGTGGGGGGTAAACGGCATACTCCTGAGCATCAATGTTTGTCTGCATAAGTATATATATACATACAGATCCCTCATGGGCTGTAGAATGGGAAATCAGTCCAAGAATGTAGCTGTGCTGATGCATGAGAGCTAGTGAAGGCAGAAGCATCCTGAGCACACAGGTCACACATCCAGCATGTACAACTGGGGGGACAAAACTGTTGCAAAACTACAACTCCCAGCATGCGAAGACTGCCTACAGCAGGGCATGTTGGGAGTTGTAGTTATATAACAGCTGGAGAGCCGCAGATTGGCCATCCATTGGATAGGCGATCAATGTGTGATCACATGTAGGTCAGAAGGCTCTATACAAACAGGAGACTCATAAGTGAGCATTGAAGGTAGTTGGGTGTGTGGGAGGCTTATTCTGTTGAGCAAAGCCAAAATCTACTTTCTGCTACCCTCCAAATAGTAAGAAAGCTGCCCCCTGTCAGCCTGGGCTGGGACGAGGCAGCGGATCTGGCGCCTAATAAAGCCTTGAATGTCTCATTATAAACCATGGTGGTGCGGTGCAGGGAGTCATTGTTCCCATGGACAGCTCCGCTATGGGGAATTCCCGAGCCATTGTTGGTGGCCATGTTTTCAATATTTTTTTGCAATAAACCATTTTTCAGTGAATGGATTCTTGCGGTTTGACAAAACATTTTTCCAAACTTTTAGAACATTGTTTTCAGGCATCTCCAAACAGATCATTTGTGAGGCCACATATTACTTCTGAGAAAGTGCTCGACATTATTGCTCATGGCTGTGATTTTTTTTTTCCAGCGCTTATTCAAAATTCATTTACTGGTACATAGTGTCTCTTTTAAATCATAATGATCGCTATGGCGTAGAAAGGGTTATTGTTATTATTATTTTTTTTTTTTTGTTTAGACCATAGACATTGGTTCTTGGCCATGGCTTCTTTGACTTCTACATGGATTATGCTCCTACATAACTGCATACTATGTAGAGCTCCGCCGTATACATTGTCCTGTCACTATACTGGACGTGTTACTTACTGTAATACTATGCCTGCCTGGCCCGGTATTCAGCATAGTGCAGCAGCGCCCCCACAGGGAAATTTGAGCATTATACAGTTTCCATATAAATCAAGGACTGCCATGTAGTGCATCTACATGTTGAGTTTTTGAGAGTGATAGACAATCCTTGTAGCTGCACTGGCCTTTAGATGATTTTCCTGAATGTGGGACTCGTGTATTAAAGGATTCCTTAAAGGGGTTATTCCACGAATAATGTAAAAAATGAAAATCAGACATCATATAGTACATGACACCCTCTTTATAACAAAGTTAGAACCAGCCCTGTACCTCACATGGATCCAGAGATCTCCACATTCATTGCTCTGTAGATTTACATCAAGCTGCAGCTCAAGGGGAGTGTCTTTTCTGCTGCAGCTCAAGAGGCGTTTCCGTGCACTCCCTATCACAGCTCAGGAGGTGTGTCCATGCTCTGCCTATCACAGCTCAGGAGGTGTGTCCATGCTCTGCCTATCACAGCTCAGGAGGCGTGTCCATGCTCTGCCTATCACAGCTCAGGAGGCGTGTCCATGCTCTGCCTATCACAGCTCAGGAGGCGTGTCCATGCTCTGCCTATCACAGCTCAGGAGGCAGTTAAAAGTTGAAACTGAGCATGTGCGGCCTGCTCAGTGAATAGTTCAAATTACTAAGAAATTAAGTGGTCCTATACAGATACATTTTATTGAATAGCTCAGTGGCTATACAAAATTTTTAATGACATGCAATTACAAAAGTATTCAGATCCAGGTGCTGGTTTGAAAACTGTAGAATATTTTTCATGGGACAACCCCTTTAAGATAGGGCATCAGTATTTGAAAGGTGAGGACTCCCGATTATTCAGCTATCTGCACTCCAACAGGTTCTGCTTCCCCTTCATACAATATACAGCACAGCGCCATAACTTGTATAGTGGTTGTGTTGGGTACTGCAGCGCAGTCTCAGTCACTCAAATGGCTCTGAATGCACCAAGGCCATGTGACCAATGGATGTCACGTCTTAGGAAGATGCCTCGGCTGTAAGTTAAACTACGGAGGTCACAGCCAGAAACTCCTTCACCAATCAGTCGGGTTAGTAGAACCTAAGGCTACCCCTAGTCGGTCACCAGAGCCTGCAACAAGGCCAGATGGACTTGGCTACTCAGAACCCAGGTTACGTCTGTATAGTAAGGCGGCAGAATATGGGTGCGAGTTCCCCAATAGCAGGCTGAAAGGGAAACAAACAAGTAGCCATGGACCAAGCCAGGAGAGTAAGCAGAAGCTCTGTAGACAAGGGGGTTAATCAGGAGCCAAGCCAAAGTCAGTACATGGAGGAAATCTATGCAAGAATAGGGGACGAGCACCAAGCACAGATGGACAAAAAGAGCCAGGACACATACAAAATCACAGGCACTGACCGAGAGTCAGTGGCTGATTTAAGTCCCCCACTTAGCCCCCTAATTGGATTGGATGACACGCCAGAAGCCTGATTGACTCGGTGTCCGACAGGCCGACCAGTTAGCGTGCGCGTCTCTGGATCTCCCCTGGGGTGGCGGCTGCTGGGCAGAGAGAAAGACACAACCAGATCGTATAAGTACATGATGGCGGCTTTCACTAACTCTTCTAACAAATTAGATCCTCCATATTCACATAGATAAAAGGAAGGGCCCATAGCAAAGGAAGCCCGCATGTCGTGTGAGGAAGGATACCTGCAGGTTTATGATTCACTGGAGGATAAATGGGTCATAGTCCCTATAGGATTGTCACTTAATTTTTTTATTGTATATTTATGATTATTGCACCGTCTAAATTGCAGCAATATGAGATGTAAGAAGCGGATTTCCTAGTCTGCGGTCATTTCACCACCGTCACCCTCACGTAGTTAATAGTATCTTTATACTGCTTGAAGATCATTAAACTTCTTGGTCTCAGTTCATCCTTTGGACTCCACAGCCACGAGGTCAGTGACACACTGGAGCGTCATTGCTTTGCTGATTCAGACTGTGCCACCATGCCAAGTGGAAGATCTGCCCTTGCAGGCCCATTTTGTTTCCTGGTCATCATGTATTCCGTAGCTAAGGGCCCCACCTGGGGCCGAATACTCTAGGCAGAATGCAGTCACTGACATAATCCAGCTCCATAGTAAGCACAGAGCAGCTGTCATATATTCTGTCTATATACAGTAGATCAAAGCTACATACAGCTCTTATGTAGAGTCCTGCCAACAGAGGGCAAATCACATGAGTACTTACCTCTCCCCTCTTTTCCCTTCATCACATTCCCTTTCTATCTCACTTCCCCTCTCTCTCTCTCTCTCTCTCTCTCTTTTTTTCCTCTCTTTTGCTTTCTGCTCTTTGTTCGTTCTCTGCTTGTTCTTTTCCCTCTCGGCCCTCTCCTGGCTCTCTTTTTGCTTTTTTTTTCTCTCCCCCTCTTGTTGTCTTCTCTTCTCTCTCTGTCCTTTACTGTCTTGCCCGCTTCCTCTCATTTCTTGTGCTCTCCTTCCTCTCCTGTGTGCTCTCTTCTTTCTCTTTTACTTTTTCCTCTTTCTTACGCTCTCTCCCATACTCTCTTGAGCTCTCTTCTTTCCTCTCTTGCATTCTATCCTTACGCTTCTGTTGTGTTCTCTCCTTTCCTGTCTCTCACGTTCACTCCACTGTCTTACACTGTCTCATTCCCATTCTCTTACACTCTCTAATTTCCTCTTTGTTGCGCTCTCTCCTTTCCTCTTTGTTGCGCTCTCTCCTTTCTTCTTTGTTGCGCTCTCTCTCCTTTCCTCTTTGTTGCGCTCTCTCTCCTTTCCTCTTTGTTGCGCTCTCTCCTTTCCTCTTTGTTGCGCTCTCTCCTTTCCTCTTTGTTGCGCTCTCTCCTTTCCTCTTTGTTGCGCTCTCTCCTTTCCTCTCTGACGTGTTCTCCTTTCCTGTCTCACGTTTACTCCACTGTCTTGCACTCTCATTCCCTTTCTCTTACACTCTCTCCTTTCCTCTTTGTTGCGCTCTCTCCTTTCCTCTTTGTTGCGCTCTCTCCTTTCCTCTTTGTTGCGCTCTCTCCTTTCCTGTCTCTCACGTTTACTCCACTGTCTTGCACTCTCATTCCCTTTCTCTTACACTCTCTCCTTTGCTCCATATGGCGCTTTCTCCTTTCCTCTGTCTCACATTCTCTCCTTTTTGCTGTCTTGCGCTCTCTCCTTTCCTCCCTCTTGCATTCTCTCCTTTCCTCTATCTTGTGCTCTCTCCTTTTCTCTCTCACATTCTCTCCTTTCTGCTCTCTTGCGCGCTCTCCTTTCCTCCCTCTCGCATTCTCTTCTTTCCTCTCATTCTCTATAGACAGATGACGCCCTGTGTACATTTGTGTTAGGTAAGTATTATCGTGCAGTGCGTTAGGTGGTGTTCACACCAGTGCTACCAGTTTCCATTGGTCTTGTCCATTAGAGGAGCAGAACAATGAATATAATGGTTGGCTCCATCCTGTGAATAAACTGATTAGACCCACGTTGACTACAATGTGGTCCATTCGGTTTCTGGCGAGGGCCAGGCTTTTTCACTCAGCATATAGCCATTCATGGAGGGCCATCTCGTCACTCTTTTTGACGGAATCTGCGATGGACCAGAATGGAGCCTCGGACACAGATGTGAAGGAGTCCTTGTTGTGTACAGTACATTATTGTGGTGCTGATTACGGATGATCCTCATGGAAAGAGCGAGCAGAATATTTAAGACTTCCGAGGTTACCGAGTTCTCCTCTGCTGTTTCATCTGAAATGTGACTCTCTTCATGACTGGCTGTTTGGGATGGGACTCTTCCAAACCACACTCATCCCGTTCCCTGGAGTATGTACACAGCTCCCCGCCAGACCCCGCTCTGCTGCTGACCGCTTTGCCCATAGCAGCTATATAGCGCTCAGCACATTTTATGCTGGTTTGTACCTCTCGGTTAACCCTTTGCTTTTCTGAATCCCTGGTGTTTTTCCAATAACCAAGACCATTTCTGTTATTTTATTATTTTTTTTGTGCAGGAAGGGTACATTCGATAGTCTCTGGGAGAATGTTTGCTGGTATATGGATATTTTAGGTGCCAAGTGGATCAGGAGTGCACTTGGTGAAATAATATGTAAACCATTGCAACCATCAGGGACCGAAAATAAAAGGGGTTATCCCAGAATTAAACACAATGGACAGGAGGGGACCCCATTGACTTCTATGGGAGAGAAGTGACCTGTGCAGAGGTCAGGAGGGAGTAGATAAGCTGTGATGTCATCTATTGGTACATAGATTTGGGGGGTACTCCTTAGGGAGAGCACCTTAATCGGTGTGAGGAGTCTTAAAGGCCATACATGCTCCTCTGGAGTTCTAGGAAGAAGGGATGCAAATGAGCTCTTAAGCTCCGCCTCTGATTCTACCAGATGTAAGGCAGCTATCCTAGAAGTCATTGTTCGACCCTTTAAATAGGCCTGGAGACATGACTTGGATATTAAAAAAGCCAACATCTCATCTGCAGACAGCTGTTTCGGGGTGATTGACCCTCATCAGAACAGAGAGTACTGGCTTAACTGGGTGAGAGGCCTAAGTCAGGATTTCCGGGGGTACTAGCTCTCCTTGGGGAGAGCGCATCTGTGCAGAAGTGATATCATTGTAATCCTGTGGTAATGAGATGACTGCTGAAAAGTCACTGGTACAAAACCGGAAATCGAGACCCATTGTTAGGCCTAGTGGCCAGTGTGAAAATTGCATGAGTATATACATTTTTTATGTAGATAGAGACATGGAAACTTTAAAAGAAAAAAAAATCAACAAAAATTAAATAAAAAAAAAAGTTTGACATAAAAACACCGTTTACACAATAGGTCTTTTTTAATAATTCATTTCCTTTAAATGGGTTGTCTGAGATAATAAAAAATAGAATAAATAAATTTAAAATAAAAATGATGTACTCACCTACTCCTCTCTTGCTTTAGCGCCAGTCTCTGCGCCACTGAGGACATTGATTGGTTGCAGCAGTCATGTGCCAGATACCTGCTACGGCTGCAGCTGTCACATTCCGTGTCACTTTTTTTAAACACAGCGACAGAAGCCTTGGACCGGCTGCGCTGAGAACGGGGCTGAAGCAACAGGGTGCGGATGTCCTTTTATTTTGTACAGCGTTATTTTAATTATCTTGGACAATCCCTTTAAGTTTTATTCTGTTGCTGTTCCCCGGCTCGATCTGCACCTGGTAAGTTGGGCGGTAATACAGAGTAAGTCAGGGCTGGCCAACCTGCGGCTCTCCAGCTGTTGTAAAACTACAACTCCCACCATGCCCTGCTGTAGGCTGATAGCTGTAGGCAGACTGGGCATGCTGGGAGTTGTAGTTTTGCAACAGCTAGAGAGCCGCAGGCTGGCCATCCCTGGAGTAGATGGTCGGCTGTGTCAGCCAACAGTTATCTGATCTATATGGCCAGCTTAAAGGGATGGCCTCTTTTTGCACTAACGCATAATGGCCTAAGAAACCGCTACATCACTTTAGGACCTGCATAGGTACTGATGTAAACATCCATAGCTTTCCAAAGATGGTGGCTG
Source organism: Rhinella marina (assembly GCA_900303285.1). Taxonomy (NCBI): domain Eukaryota; kingdom Metazoa; phylum Chordata; class Amphibia; order Anura; family Bufonidae; genus Rhinella; species Rhinella marina. The sequence continues at coordinate 139,985 of ONZH01000420.1, forward strand.
TATTTTTCACGGCACAGACATCTGTCGCCTCCCTGTATCTGCACCTGAACTGGACACTTTCAAGGTCTGGCAGAAGATACAGCCACCATGTCGGGGAAGCTTTTGGGCCTCAGCTGTTTTACATCAGTACTCAAGGGCGCCAGGAGCTTCTCCATGCACGCTAATGTATACCCTTGAGATGTGGCCGTATCTTATGTCATGTACATGGCTGTGTGGCATTTCTGAAATTTATGCAGAATCCGGGCAACCCCTTTAAATCGGCGGAATTTCATCTCCTCTACTCTGAAAGCCAAATAGAATCTAGTATGTTTTTTCTTTATGCACCTTTGGGTGTAAATAGCACAAAATCCTGAAAATGGTGTGGAATATGGAATCCTGCACCTTAGGGTCCATTCACACGTCCGCGTAATGGGTCTGCATTCATTTCAATGGGGCCGCTAAAGATGCGGACAGCACACTGTGTCCTGTCTGCTTCCGCAAAAAAATAGAACATGCCCTATTCTTGTCCGCAGCCACAGACAAAAATAGGCATTTCTATCACAGGGCCGGCCATGTGTGGTCCGCAAAACAGTTGCAGACTTGTGAATGGACCCTTATACTAATCTCATGAGCACAATTGCGGCATCATCCCACCATTTGGCTGCTCCTTGCATGTCCGCCCCAGGGAAGCTGGCCATTTTGCATTCCATGTGATCCCACCAGACATGGTCCCTTGCCAACCGTACAGGAAAAGTTGCCATCTAGTCATACCCTTAAAGGGCATCTGTCAGCAGCTTTGCACCCATGACACTGGCTGATCTGTTACATGTTCACTTGGCAGCTGAAAACATCTGTGTTGGTCCCATGTTCATATGTGTCCACATTGCTGAGAAAAATGATGTTTTATTGTATGCAAATGAGCCTCTAGGAGCAACGGGGGCGTTACCATTACACCTAGAGCTCGCTCTGCTCTCTCTGCACCCTGATTCACAGGGCCAGGGATGATTATGTTTACACTGCCTAGCCCTGTCAATCTAAATGGAGAAAGTGTGGCAGTGTCAGAGAGAGCAGAGCCTCTAGGTGTAATGGTAACGCCCTCGTTGCTCCTAGAGGCTCATTTGAATATATTAAAACTTTATTTTTCTCAGCAATGTGGACACATATGAACATGGGACCAACACAGATGTCTTCAGCTGCCAAGTGCACATGTAACAGCTCAGTCAGTGTCATAGGTACAAAACTGCTGACAGATGCCCATGAAAGGGAAGAAATCTTCTTGATCCTCAGACTCTGCATTGGGTTCAATATTGCAACTCAGTCCGTTTCAAGTGAATGCAATACCTGGCACAGCCTCTAGACTAGAGTGGCGCTGTGACTGTTTTTTTTTTTTTGTTACAGCCCTTTTAAGCGCCCATTGTTTTCTATACGATCAGGGAAGCAATGGCAGACGGATGCTCTTTCCGCCTGCTTTAACTTTCTGCAGGTACAGCCTGGCGTTGAGCGCTCGGGGTAATTGCATGGTTGTGCATGCTCTTTCTCAAAGCTATGAATTGAAAATGTCTCCTGCTCTCATGAAATGCCGCTTTAATGTTCTGCCTGTGCCAATTACCAGCATCTGAGGGTTTCAGACACAAGAACCTCTTTCATTGTTAAAAATAACATGATCAGATTTCTCAAAGGAAAATTTCCCTTTTTTTCCCCTCCCTCCCTTTCTCTCTCTCTCGTTCCCCCTTGTCTTTCAGTTCTGCCTGCCGCCACTTGCGGAGATACTTATATGTACTGGACAAAATGTATTTTCCTCCCTCTCACTGCTCCACGCTGCAGCATTGCTTCACGAGCCTCAGTGACAATGGAGAGGAGCTGTTGTCTTTAACTTGCTCTCATATTCTCCGATCCTATGCCTCCAGGTTATTAATCTCTGCTCGCTGTCTGCATGCTGCATGCTCCTGTGTACAGTCCGTGTGCGCTACCTGTGTCGTGGCTGCATGGCAATTTCTAACGTGTCAGCTTTATCATCCGGCAGTGGGATGGATACAGAACATTTTCAGTTCCCCATCAGTACGACATTACCACTTGTAGCTAAGATATCTGCAGAATAATACACATGATTTATACTGAGAGGCGCCAGGCAAGAAAACAGGTATACAGCGTACACAACGAATTATACGCCATATAAACCTGAGCCACTGTGTCCATCCATTAGATATGCTGTACTGATCCCGAGTTACATCCTGTATTATACTCCAGAGCTGCACTCACTATTCTGCTGGTGGAATCACTGTATACATACATTACTTATCCTGTACTGATCCTGAGTTACATCCTGTATTATACTCCAGAGCTGCACTCACTATTCTGCTGGTGCAGTCACTGTGTACATACATTACTTATCCTGTACTGATCCTGAGTTACATCCTGTATTATACTCCAGAGCTGCACTCACTATTCTGCTGGTGCAGTCACTGTGTACATACATTACTTATCCTGTACTGATCCTGAGTTACATCCTGTATTATACTCCAGAGCTGCACTCACTATTCTGCTGGTGCAGTCACTGTGTACATACATTACTTATCCTGTACTGATCCTGAGTTACATCCTGTATTATACTCCAGAGCTGCACTCACTATTCTGCTGGTGCAGTCACTGTGTACATACATTACTTATCCTGTACTGATCCTGAGTTACATCCTGTATTATACTCCAGAGCTGCACTCACTATTCTGCTGGTGCAGTCACTGTGTACATACATTACTTATCCTGTACTGATCCTGAGTTACATCCTGTATTATACTCCAGAACTGCACTCACTGTTTTGTTGGTGGAGTCACTGTGTACATACATTACTTATCCTGTACTGATCCCATCTTGCAATATACTCCAGAGCTGCAATTGCTGTTCTTATAAAAAGTGGTTTGGTGTGTTTTTGTCAACAAAGTTGTTTATTATTTCCAGTAAGTTCCAGCAGAACAGTGAGTGCAGCTCTGGAGTATAATACAGGATGTAACTCAGGATCAGTACAGGATAAGTAATGTAATGTATGTACACATTGACTGTACCAGCAGAATAGTGAGGGCAGCTCTGGAGTATAATACAGACTATAACTCAGGATTAGTAATGTATGTACGCAGTGAATCCACCAGCAGAATAGTGAGTGCAGCTCTGGAGTAAATGCAAGTTGTAACTCGTGATCAGTACTAGATAAAAGTGACTCAGTTTTAACGCTTATGGACATTTTGGGAGCATGTTTTTTGTATTATTGCATTCTTCTCATCTGGGGCTAAAATAATTTTCCCATTTGGTCTTTAGTAAAAACATTTAAGCAGTTTTCCCCTCCAGCTTTCAGTTTCCTCTTCTCAGTGAATCCTTCAGACAGTGGCGGTGAGGGCTCCATCTGTAGCCCTTATCTCTAGTTTCCTGACAGCTTATACACACTCCTTTAAGCTAATTTCTTATCGGTTTGACGGGTGCCCTTGTTAGGAGACTCCCCATCCTGTTTTTAGGGGGTCTTAGAGGGGTCGCTTTGGAGCTTGTGCTGCCAGTGGGACGTTGTGAGCTGCATACCATATGCTCGGGTTCCTGCTCTTTCTCGATGGTTTTACATAAGACTATGAAGTATTTATGACATTCCGCTGCTAAAATGTCGAGTCTTGCGCTTTGAAGTGTGGAGCTGTTAATAGAATACAGTAGGACCATGTTTGTCACATCTGCAGCTCCATGGGGCCGACAGTATGTGACAGTATGTGCCTGTAGGGGTAAGTGACAGTCTGCAACTAATGTTCTCATAAGGCTCCTACACCGCCTGCAGCTTAAAGGGATACTCCACCTAAACCTTCTGATCATTGGAACTGAACCGCAAGCTAAAAGATTCAGACAAGATTCCTTAAGGGGGTTGCACATTCCAAAGAACAAAATAATACAGCTTTAAAACTGTCTTGTGTCATAAGACATGTGTCTTAATACTCTGTGAAGGAGAGGCGGTCACATGACATGAATATCCTGACTTTCAATGCTGCGGCAAGACTGATCATGTGACTTCATCTCTGTTGACCCGCCCCCCCCCGGGTCCCAGTCCAAGAAAAGTCCCAGTTACTTCTTTAAACTTCCTGCATTCCCGTACATTCCGTCTAGGGGGGTGTGGCAACAGAGAGGCGAGATCACATGATCGCCAGTCGAGATGTCTTGCCACAGAGGGCTTGTTCACACGACCGTATGTATTTTGCGGAACGGATCAGCTGGCCCCTAATAGAACAGTCCTATCCTTGTCCGTAATGCGGACAATAATAGGACATGTTCTATTTTTTTGCAGAACGGAAAAACGGACATACGGAAACGGAATGCACACGGAGTACCTTCCATTTTTTTTGAGGACCCATTAAAAGGAATCGTTCCGCATACGGTCCGCAAAAAAAAAAAAAACGGAACGGACACGGAAAGAAAAAGCCCTATGGATACTTTCACGCTTGCGCTCTTGTTTTCCGGTATTGAGGACTGAAGACCATGTAAGTCAAGGGTGAAGGATCCGTTTTTTTTTGTTTTGTTTTGTTTTTTTAGGAGCCTAAAACGGATCCGTCACCCATTGACTTTTATTGTATTTAGAGACTGATCCATTTTTTTCCGTTTCACACAACCGCATCCTAGCAGAACTGATGCATCCTGATGTGCAAAATCAAAATCGGATGCGTTTAATTCCGTTATTGAGATCCTCTGCCGGATCTCAATTCCGGAATTAACAATGCCAATGTGAAAGTAGCCTTAAAGAGGTTTATACATGGATAACCTCATCCTAGGATAGATCAATATCCGATTGCCGGTGGTCTGACTTCCAGCTGTTTGAAGAGGTCATGACGCGTGGACGAGCACTGCGCCCCCTTCATACTATATCAAGCACAGCGCCATACATTGTGCTGTGGCTGGGCTTGGTACTGCAGCCCAGTCCCTTTGATTGGTTGGGACTGAGCTGCAAAAAGGCCAAGTGACCGATGTGATGTGACATCACTGTCCAAGATTTCAGAAAACCTATTGGTGAGGTTGCCAGAAGTCGGACCCCCATCTGGTTTTGATGACCTAGCAGTGTAGGTTTACAGTACGCGGTAGTAAAACATCTGCTCGTGCATTAGACAGACCCATAGGCACCCACTCTCTGGACGGTTTGGCCTTTGTTCAACTAACGAGACAGGACAGATTCTCAGCCACTGGAAATAAAAAAATAAATAAATGTGCTATTGCATGATAGCAAGTAGAGAAGGATTCTTTACTGTAAGAGCAGTGGCACTTTGGAGTTCTCTCCACCGGAGGAGGTGGTGATGGCCGATTCATTCAGTAGGGGCCTTGGATGTCTTTCTTGTATCTCAAGTTGTGGGTATTCGATTTCAGGGATGGGTCTTTGATCCAGGGATTTATTCTGCTAGATTTGGAGCCCGGAAGGATTTTTTTCACTTAATATGGAGCATCTCGTAGGGATTTTTACCTTCCTCTGGATCAGCACCATAAGATTTTAGGTTGGAGTAGATAACTGTGTCACTGTGTTATAGAATAACAGATTTGCTTGAACCGGAAGACCCCTGTATCCTGGAGCGGACCACCTAGACATGAGAAGCGAGTGTCTTCTCGTTATGTGATCCTCATCCGTCATGCTCACAGACACATCGGAGCGAGAGGCTCCTTTACATCTGTGTGTACTAACATTGCAGTGAACTGTGAAGAGCAACGACAGGAGCGCTCAACCTCCGTAAGCCTCGCGGAAAGCTGGAAGATCTTCCGTGGGACCAAACATGAAACCACCTATAGCCTGTTCATTATGAGCAGGAATATGGCCGACCTGCTGCGGCTGATGAAAGTAAATTATGGAGCTGCACTTCATGCAGTTGCCTGCTATCTCTAACCCATGGATCCAGAGGTCTGTCACAGCGTTACTGTTCACTGTATGAAATGCTAACGTCTTCTGTCGCAGGTCAGAAAAATCCTCGGCTCTGCTTATAATTAAATGAAACTACATCATACTGGAGCAGCTTCTGGAAAGAAAATGCCGTATTCTTCATCCAACCTGGCCGAGGACCTGCGAACGCCAGTCATACACTGAGGTCAGGCTGTTACTTGTAGTCCATCTGCAGAAATGGAGTTTGATATTAGGCCCCAACCCAGGTATCAGGTCCAGCTCCAGGCAGCCGGTCATGGTTAACGAAGGGTTAATGCGCGTAACGCCAGTTCTACAGCGAAGAGAGGGGAAAATGGCACGACAAAAAGAGTGGAGGGAGTCCAAGCGAACAGAGGGGAAATGCTGCTGCTTAGCGGGGGACGCGGCAGCAACGGACCACACAGTGAACGTAAGTGAAACCATCTTCATGGTCTGAAAGGGAGAGAGCGAGAGGAGGATGCAATTACCAGGCAGAGCATCGCGTTTAATCTGTGTGAAAGGTTTTATTATGTGAAGCCCTTGAAGATATTCTCCCCAAAGGACCAGCCCGTAGGTGGGATTCAAAATTCACAGGAAACGAGAAGAAGGAGGGCTTTTTTTTTTTTTTTTTAATGTCTTCCAAGAAAGCTAAAGAAGGCAACTCAAGGAGCGGAGAACCACGGGGAAATCCCGCGAGAGCCGGCATCACAAGCGCCATCTCAAATTGTTGGTGTGACTAACTCGGAGCACAAATAATGAGTGGTGCCGAGCCAGGGTGCGCCCAGGCGGCCAACTGAGAACGAGCCAGGGCCCCCAAGAACATAGCTGCATTCACTAGAAGTCATCCCCTCCAAGCACGGACACACAGTCTTGGTATAGTTTGCCGTTTACTGTGTCTCCTGTAAAAAAATAAATAAATAAATTCTCCCCCCAAAAAATCATGCCTTTAAGGGAGTTTCCGATAAAGTGTTTGGTGCCAGAACAACTCAGCTCAAAAAAAATAAAGTGAATGTGTCGTCACATTTTTCAAAGACCGACCATGAGGGCTTTAGTTTTATTGGAACAATTGTGAGGACTTTTTGATCACTTTACATATATATATATTTTTTTATTTTTATTTTTTTGCTTTTTTTGAGAGGTGGGATAAACAGAAACCACATGGTCACTTTTTGTAAGCAGGAAAGTGCACTGTGACGTATTCGCCACAGGCGCAGTGAGGGAACCGGCGAGCTTCCTTCACTTACTGCGCCGAACACTGAATGTAGATTTATAACGCATACAGGGCCGGCCTGAGGAGATGAACACTGGCCTGGCCCTGTCAGTCAGGAGGATAACGGCATGGATTGAGGTGGGCAAATAGAGCCTCTAGGAGCAGGGGCAACGCTCCCCCCTCCTCCTAGAGGCTAATTAGCATTTGATAAAAGTTTAAATTAAACAAAAATGGGGGCACTGAGGAGAAAATAAATGGCATAGTTAGAATCAGGTGACATTTGCACATTGACAATGTCATCCTGTTTAATAGAGAAAAACGTGGTGACAGAAACCCTTTAAAATATAAAATGCTGGTGGTCTGCAGCTGCCACTAGAGGGAGCTTACTGCAACATGCTATACATTGAACTCGTACTCAGTAAGCATTGAGCTCCCCCTAGTGGTGGCTACGGGCAGTCAGTATGTTCTCTTTTAAATCCATGTTAGTGCAGCAGGGATTTGAAGCTATGTATCTGAAAAACCAAGCACTGACTGCCATAAAGATATACTAAGATATTAGCAGAGAATTTTTATTGTATTTAAAACAATTTGAGGGTAGATGTTTAAGATAGACATATAGGTTGTCACCCAGCTTTCCCAGATGATGATTTAACTAAGGGACTTCTAAAGAGGGTAACACCAGGAATTCAATTTCAGCAACAATTTTTTTTTTTTAGCAAAGGAGCAGTTCACCCATGTCTTAATTTATTATAGGAAAGAGGGCAGGTTACCCAGGTCTTACATTATTATAGGAAAGGGGGCAGGTTACCCAGGTCTTACATTATTATAGGAAAGGGGGCAGGTTACCCAGGTCTTAATTTATTATAGAAAAGGGGGCAGGTTACCCAGGTCTTACTTTATTATAGGAAAGGGGGCAGGTTACCCAGGTCTTAGGTTCTTTACATTATTATAGAAAGGGGGCAGGTTTACCCAGGTCTTACTTTATTATAGGAAAGGGGGCAGGTTACCCAGGTCTTACTTTAGGTTACCCAGGTACTTTATTATAGAAAGGGGGCAGGTTTACCCAGGTCTTACTTTATTTATAGGAAAGGGGGCAGGTTACCCAGGTCTTACATTATTATAGGAAAGGGGGCAGGTTACCCAGGTCTTACTTTATTATAGGAAAGGGGGCAGGTTACCCAGGTCTTACTTTATTATAGGAAAGGGGGCAGGTTACCCAGGTCTTACTTTATTATAGAAAAGGGGGCAGGTTACCCAGGTCTTTAGAAAAGGGGCATTTCTATTTATAGAAAGGGGCAGGTTACCCAGGTCTTACTTTATTATAGGAAAGGGGGCAGGTTACCCAGGTCTTACTTTATTATAGGAAAGGGGGCAGGTTTACCCAGGTCTTACTTTATTATAGGAAAGGGGGCAGGTTACCCAGGTCTTACTTTTATTATAGAAAAGGGGGCAGGTTACCCAGGTCTTACTTTATTATAGGAAAGGGGGCAGGTTACCCAGGTCTTACTTTATTATAGAAAGGGGCAGGTTACCCAGGTCTTACTTTATTATAGGAAAGGGGGCAGGTTACCCAGGTCTTACTTTATTATAGAAAGGGGGCAGGTTTACCCAGGTCTTACTTACTTTATTATAAGAAAGGGGGCAGGTTACCCAGGTCTTACTTTATTATAAGAAAGGGGGCAGGTTACCCACGTCTTACTTTATTATAGGAAAGGGGGCAGGTTACCCAGGTCTTAATTTATTTTAGGAAAGGGGGCAGGTTACCCAGGTCTTCCTTCCTGCAGTGACGACTCCCGTCTGTGCCTTCGACATTATGTAATGCATTAACGATAGACTTGTTGTAACTAGAAGCTAATTTACAGGGGGCGTGATGTGAAGCAAAGTGTGGTGCGACCTGTTTGAACATCGCTCCGATCATTAGCATGTCATAGAAACTGATATGACTGAAGGATTCCCCTCCATAAGTGTGACTATTAATTGATGACTGAGTGGGAGGGGGAGACGGGCTCACATCAATCTGCGCAGGGATACGACACAGACATCTGGTAGGATAGCCACCTGTGCCGCTTATGCGTCATACCTGGCAGCTAGCTTTTGTCACTTGGACAGGTTAATCCTACTGTGTCTCCTATACAGCCATAGATTGAACCGGAACAGGATAGGGGGCAGCATCTAGTGATTGACATCTCTGCCAGACAGGAAAGGGTAAGATCTGTTTTACGTTGTATGGATCACTCCAGCTGTTGCAAAACTACAACTCCTAACGTGCCTTGACTACTTTTTTTTTTTAACAACATCAACACTCTAATCCGGTATTGAAGTTGAGGCCCTATTTAGGTAAATATTGCTCACAGGAGACAAGAACAGGGGCTCTACTTTTGCAAGAAAGCAGCCATATTTTGTAAAAGCTAAATTACTGATCACCTCACCGATCCTCCTGGATACCATACTGATGCTGCTCGGGCCCCCGCTGCTCTCCATGAGAGCTAAAATGGCCGCCAGGGTCACCTGATCAATCACTGGCCTCGGAAGCTACCTCTTCAAAGATCTGATCAAAAGTAATGCCAGGAGATGGACCCCCACCGATCAGATATTGATTACCTCGCCTGAGGATCAATATCTGATTGGTGGGGATCAACCATATTAAACCAGGCATAATATCTGGTAGGGCTGATCCTGCTGACTAAAATTCATCGCGCCATTTTATAGAAAGCTGTTTATGTAACTGAGGACTTCAGTGCGCCAAGGGATGGGCCTTAGTCCCCTCAGGGAACACTAGCTTCTTCACTTTCAAGCTGTGGCAATCTTCCGTTTTAACTACCTTGCCCTAAATTTCCTTGGCTCGGGTTTAAATCATTAGTTATCAAGCATCAATTTCGTATCCCGCCTCACATGTCTGATTCAAAGCCTGTCCAAACTGTGGGGTGATTATCGTTTTTTATAGAGATCCTCTAACATGCCCTTTTCTCCTGTAATTAAAGGGGTTTTCTGGTTACACAAAAAATAATAAAAAATGAACACCAGCATTGACCCTTACTGCGTTATATAAATCAGATGATGATGTTTTAAGTGCATGTTGACGCCTCCAGCATAATTGCGATCTGTGACCTGTGTTTACATCCTGGCTAGGGATAAGTGAAGCGAGCTTCAGATCCTAGATCCAAAGTCACTTCGGATTAATGCTGTACAGAGATCTGTCTCCATACAGCATTAAACCGAAGTTTTGAGCAAAGCGACTTCGGATCTACTGTAGGATCCGAAGCTCACTTCGCTCATCACTAATCCCGGCACAAGACTCATGTGGAGTGTCTATAGCTATGATGGCTAACCTCCGGCACTCCAGCTGTGGTAAAACTACAACTCCCAAGATGCACACTTGCTTGGCTGTTCTTGGCTGTATGGAGCATGCTGGGAGTGGTAGTTTCACCACAGCTGGAGTGCCGGACGTTAGCCATCACTGGTCTATAGCATCAGGCTTCTGCCTCTTCTTCCCCTCCCAGCTGGAACATCATTGATCCAAGCAGGACCAGCAGCCTCATTAGTATGCACTTCAGTGAGTACTAATGAAGCTAGGTTGGAGGGGGGCCCTCTTCCTTCTACATTACGCAAGACTTTTTAAATATATTCCGACTTTTTAAAAATATTGGCACATGGGCATTTGTACAATGTATTCGCCACTTGGGAGTAGTGTTGGTGGGTCCAGTGCCAAGACTATGGCTCCAGCAAATTTACTGGTGTAAAAAGAGGGGTAAAAACTACTCCAGTTAACGGGTCTGGAGTAGTTTTTATTCAAAGTGCGCCTAATTGATGACGAGGCACACAAGAGGGAAACAGACCAACATAAAAAGTTGGTCTTTGTGAATAACTCCCATAGAATTTACAGGTCTTCTTCAGGGTTTGAACCCCAGACCTTCTCTATGGCAGGAAGAAGAGTAACCATTACAGTACAGACCTAGTCTGCTGGAAAGGCCAAACATTTCTGTGCTTAAAAAGCTATTTTTTTCACAGGCATAACATTAAATAAATATTACAGAAATTAAGGGAAATAATTGCGCCATTTACCAATCACCATAAATAATGTATTGTACAGCTTATTATGATAATACTGTTTTGTGATAGGTTACAAAAGCTTCAATTGTTTTTGCTACGATATTTTTTAGTAACAGTAACTTCGCAGAAAACAATACATTTTACCATAAAAAAAAAACCTGGAAAGTAAAAATTCTATTTTTCTAAAATAACTTTTACTATAAAGATTAATTTACAGATATCAGTGAGATTTGAACCTCACATCTTCATCTACAGTAGGCAGCAGCCTTACTCACTTCTCTATAGAAAGGGTCTGCTGTAAAGATGGTGTTTTTATGCCCTTCACAACTGTGTGAACGGGTCTGCACCTATTCCGCAAAATTCACTTCAATGGCCGGCATTTGATCTTGCCGAGCCGCGGCTCCGCAAGAAATTATAGAACAAGTCTTATTCTTGTCTGCAACATCGGACAAGAATAGACATTTTGAACGGGGTGCCCGGCCATGTGTTCCGCAAATTACAGAACACACGCCTGGCAGGATCCGTGGTATTGTGGATCCGCAATACTACGGACGTCTGAACGGCCCCTTACTATTTTTGTTTTTTAACTAAATGTCTCCAAACCAGTATTTAGTATCTCTGTGATCATAATAACCCGTATAATTTAGGGAACATACTATTTATTTGATTGGTAAACAGTGTAGATAAAAAATAGGGCCGCACACGGTTTGCCTGTATGGAGCCCTGAAATTCCTGATGGCATCCTGGATCAAAGTCAGCATCATAGCTGACATCACATCCACAAGGCGGGTCCAGGAGATTGACCAGAACACCGCTCTCAGAGGTAATTGGAGCTGGGCAGAGCTTTAAAAGCCTTGCCACGCCCCAGATGTAGATGTGATGTCATCAGGATAAGGAATCAACACAGTGAAAAATGTCACATGACTGCGATGGAGTGTAGGAAAATGGGGCACTAGAAATAAACAATCACTATTAGTAAGTGATAAAGTTTTGGAACCTGTCAGATGATGCTGAAAAAATTGCAAAATTGGAGTACCTCTTTAAAGGGAACCAGTCACGTCATTTTCATCTATATAACCAACAGCATTGCCCCACAGAAGATTGCAAACGCATTTCAAACATACCTGGGTATACTTTTTGTCTTTAGTCCATGTCCAGAAAAAGTGCTTTTATTGTGATGGAAATTGGCTCACAGCATTATATCCACTACCTTGGAAGATATAGCTGTTTGAAATCAAGTTGGGAATGAAAGCAGTGAAACATACTTTTACTTTCCCTTTCCGCTGCATTCACTGCCCTCCCTATTTTCTAACAGCTATATCTTCTGACGTAATTGATATAATGTAATTTTGGTATTGTTAGAAAGCATGAAATGTCAGCTTTTAAACAAGACCAGGCCCATATTTCTAGCTGCTTCCAATCCCAATATATGTGCAGCTAAAGCAGCCCTCCCCTCTTCCCAAGGGCTCATGCACACAAACGTATTTTTTCCGTGCCTGTTCTGTTTTGTATGTGGAACCATTCACTTCAATGAGTCCGCAAAAAAAAAAAAAAACAGAAATGTTGCATTACATTACTGTAGGTCCACATGGCCATTCCGAAAAAAAGATCAGTTTTGCGGACAAGGATAGGCATTGTTACAATGGATCTTCCGCCCCCCCCCCCCAAAAAAAAACCACATGTAATATGGACGTCATTCGTATTTTTTGCAGATCCGTGTTTTGCGGACCGCAAAATACATACGGTCATGTGAATGCACCCTAACTCTGGTTTGCTTTTGGCACTTGGAACAGCTGTCTCCACGCCAAATAGACTGCTGGATTTTTTGCGATTTTGGGGTCGTGGTAAATATGCGAGTCTGTCTGTGACCCCATTCGTATCTATGGCTACACTGCTATACTTGGCAGGGGCGGATTGGCCTCAGACCTTACAGGGAAATGTCCCGGTGGGCTGATGCCCAGGGGGCCGTCTGAGCCCTCCTCACCGCCGGCCAGTGGAAGTTTTTGGGGATGTATTTTGTGCTGCTGGCAGCATTTAGTGATGGACTGTGGTATTTGGCTCTGTTAGGTCGGTATAATGTGCCACAATATGGTATTGCTGGCCCTGCCTTTCATCAATTTGGACCCAACTACAAAACGGGGACACCTTTAATATTTTTCCAGGGCCACTTTAAGTTCCCAGTCCGATCCTGATACTTGGGCACGAGACACATGTTGCACCCAAAAGCCCCGTTTTGTAATCTGCGTATCCCTTTTTCCAGGGAGAATTGCATGGTCTGTAAGATTCTCTTGGCGCCCTCCACAAGGAGAACCAGTACCCCCCTGAGACTTACATGACACATTCACCAAAGCAATCCTGAGCGTCGCTGGGTTCACCGTGAGCTGAAACGGGTCGAGATAAAATAGTTTCCAGGCCGCGGCTGACATGTTTATTGTCAACAGACTTGTAAACTGTTATAAATAGTGTGGAAGAAACGACCACATGAGCATCTGATGTGGCCAGAATCTCATCGCCGATCATATGCTAAGTATGTCATTTTCACCTCAACGCAAGAACACATGTCAGGCAGTAAATCGCGCTGGATCGTCCAGACCTGTATGGACGTCGGGAAGTGTCTCGTTAATTTCCCATTCACACTGACTTTAGAGTCCATCCCTGAGTACGTTGACACTCTGGTCTTTTTTAATCATTGTGCAAAGACGTGAGACCACTCGGGCCCTCCCTCCGAGGACAGATGAAAGGGTATGTGTGGTCCTCAGCGCTCCCCTCCATCTGCATTTCATTTGGGCGTGAGAGACATAAAAAGCTGAAAGAAATAAGACCACGTATGTTGCTGCAGAACTGTGATCCGCACATCGTGACATGTGTAATTACAAGTTTCCTGACAAACTGTGTGCTACACTGTCACGGAAGGGAAGCTTAGATACTCACAGCTGGTAGAGAGAAGAGAACTTACTTCATGTACATCAATATATTACTTATCCTGTACTGATCCTGAGTTACATCCTGTATTATACTCCAGAGCTGCACTCACTATTCTGCTGGTGCAGTCACTTTGTACATACATTACTTATCCTGTACTGATCCTGAGTTATATCCTGTATTATACTCCAGAGCTGTACTCACTATTCTGCTGGTGCAGTCACTGTATACATACATTACTTATCCTGTACTGATCCTGAGTTACATCCTGTATTATACTCCAGAGCTGCACTCACTATTCTGCTGGTGCAGTCACTGTGTGCATACATTACTTATCCTGTACTGATCCTGAGTTACATCCTATATTATACTCCAGAGCTGCACTCACTATTCTGCTGGTGGAGTCACCACTGTGTACATACATTACATTACTTATCCTGTACTGATCCTGAGTTATATCCTGTATTATACTCCAGAGCTGTAATCGCTATTCTGCTGGTGCAGTCACTGTGTACATACATTACATTACTTATCCTGTACTGATCCTGAGTTATATCCTGTATTATACTCCAGAGCTGCACTCACTAGTCTGTGGTGGAATCACTGTCTACATACATTGCATTACTTATCCTGTATTGATCCTGAGTTACAGCCTGTATTATACTCCAGAGCTGCACTCACTAGTCTGTGGTGGAATCACTGTCTACATACATTGCATTACTTATCCTGTATTGATCCTGAGTTACAGCCTGTATTATACTCCAGAGCTGCACTCACTATTCTGCTCATGGAGTCACTCTTTTAGTGAACTTACCATCACCCCCTCCTCAGGCAGAGAGTTCCATAGTCTCACTGCTCTTACCGTAAAGAATCCTCTTCTATGTTTATGTACAAACCTTCTTTCCTCCAGACACAGAGGATGGCCCCTCGTCACAGTCACAGTCCTGGGGATAAATAGATGATGGGAGAGATCTCTGTACTGACCTCTGATATATTTATACATAGTTATTACATCTCCCCTCAGTCGTCTTTTTTCTAAAGTGAATAACCCTAATTTTGATAATCTTTCTGGGTACTGTAGTCCACCCATTCCAGCTATGACTTTACTTGCCCTCCTCTGAACCCTCTCCAGTTATTACTTTAGTTGCCCTCCTCTGAACCCTCTCCAGCTCTGCTATGTCTGCCTTGTTCACAGGAGCCCAGAACTGTACACAGTCCTCCATGTGTGGTCTGACTAGTGATGTGTAAAGTGGCAGGACTATGTTCTCATCACGGGCATCTATGCCTCTTTTGATGCAACCCTTTATCTTATTGGCCTTGGCAGCAGCTGTCTGACACTGGTTTCTACAGCTTAGTTTGCTGTTCACTAAAACTTCTGGTGCATTTTTCTTAGTAAAACTTCCCCCACTCTGTGTTCTATAAATCTGTGGACCACTCCAGCTACATACAGTATGAGAAGTTACCTAGGCTGTATGAAGTCCCGGCAGCTGCCGCAGGAGTCCATCTGCGGAGTGCAGACCGCTGTCTACTCTGTAGCTGATAGGCCTCCAAGGAGCTGCTGGGATTCTGCCCGCTCAGTTACTTCTGCTGCCTGCCATCCCCGAATTCATCAGCAGATAATCCTACAGGACCGAGGTGCACGTGAATTGGCTATTTTTTTTCCTTTTTGACTAGTTCCATTTGTGTTTGCATCTCCCCACATCTCTGACCATTTGTTAAAGTATCGGTGCTATGAAGTCTATGTCATAACAGAGATGTAGAGAAGTTTCTGCAGGCCTGGCGCTAACACAAACACCGCCCAGGTCCGCTCACGTGATGGCTAATGTTAGACTTTTAGGAAAATTGTTTAGATACATTTCTGCCCCCGGAGATGTAAACATGTAGGGATGATGGAGCACTCACCGCTGATAGACCAGAAGATCTGCAGATACGACCACATCTCTGACAGCAACTGTTGCATCTTCTAGTTCTGCACCGCAGAAGATCAGATCTGCTCTCTAACATAGGAATAAGCATCCCGCTCCTGCATGGGAAGGATGAAATGTTCCTGCCATGCTGATGACACTGCAAACCCTCGAAGACTGAGGATTTATGACAGTACAAGATCACACAATCCCAGGAATAATGAACCTTCAGGAATAATGAACCTTTGCGTCATGCTCCATGTGATTCTGTATTACAAATGTTTTTTCCTTATAGTACCAATCCATAAATGCTCAAAGACATTAGTCTCAGGCTTTAGTCCATCCTCATTCAGTTGTGGCAACCTCAACAGACACACATGTTGGAATCATTTCCTTGCAGGTATATACCTCCAATTAGGGTCTGATGTGTAGCATGCTTCTATAAAGGCATTCAGTGGCCTATACAGTCTGGATACAGGATGAGATACGGCCTCTAGCCTGGATACAAGATGAGATACAGCCTCTAGCCTGGATACAAGATGAGATACGGCCTCTAGCTTGGATAGAAGATGAGATACGGCCTCTAGTCTGGATACATGATGAGATACGGCCTCTAGCCTGGATACAAGATGAGATGCGGCCTCTAGCCTGGATACAAGATGAGATACGGCCTCTAGCCTGGATACAAGATGAGATACGGCCTCTAGCCTGGATACAAGATGAGATACGGCCTCTAGCCTGGATACAAGATAAGATGCGGCCTCCATCCTGGATACAAGATGAGATACGGTCTGTAGCCTGGATATAAGATGAGATACGGCCTCTAGCCTGGATACAAGATGAGATACGGCCTCTAGCCTGGATGCAAGATGAGACACGGCCTCTAGCCTGGATACAAGATAAGATGCGGCCTCCATCCTGGATACAAGATGAGATACGGTCTGTAGCCTGGATATAAGATGAGATACGGCCTCTAGCCTGGATACAAGATGAGATACGGCCTCTAGCCTGGATACAAGATGAGATACGGCCTCTAGCCTGGATACAAGATGAGATACGGCCTCTAGCCTGGATACAAGATGAGATACGGCCTCCAGCCTGGATGCAAGATGAGATACGGCCTCTAGTCTGGATACAAGATGAGATACAGCCTCTAGCCTGGATACAAGATGAGATACGGCCTCTAGCCTGGATACAAGATAAGATACGGCCTCTAGCCTGGATACAAGATGAGATACGGCCTCTAGCCTGGATATAAGATGAGATACGGCCTCTAGCCTGTATACATGTAGACATACAGGTTCTGTATGGTATCTTGCAGCACGTTTGCCCACAGATTTTGTGTCCCACCTCGCCCATAAATGCAGGATTGGTGATTAATCTGGTGACCGGGCAGCCAAGGAAGTGTTGTAATCTGGAGGAGATATTCCTGGGAAACCCTTGCTGTGTGCGGGTGAGCATTATCCTGCTGATAAATCCAGTCAGAAGACCTGCCATGAGAGGAACACATGTGGGGGCAGGATGTCCTGCACATATCACTGAGCTGTTAGTGCCTCTGGTATCACTACTAGGGGTGACCGACTGTCCTATGTGATGGCTCCAGATCATCCCACCAGCAGTTGGGGCAGTGTGTCGCTCCACAGCAAAGGCAGGATTGAAGCTCTCACCACTAGGCCTGACCAAACAGAACCAGGAGTCATCACTAAAGATAATCTGCTCCAGTATGTAGCAGTCCAGGTTGCTCCCTCACATAACCACTGCTCCCAACACCTCCTAACAGCTAGGTCAGAACGCCCTAGATGATGGAAAATTGGTCAAAAACGACTGTACTGCTTATCTCAGTCCAATGATGGCCCATCTCAAAGTGTCTCAACTGAACAAAATGTCAAGTCCGTCGTAGAGGCCTGTCTTTTAGTCAACAATGTCTTGCCAAGACATACACTACCCAAAAGTAGCCACTGATAGCCTTTTTATAGGGCAACAAATGAAGCTCTTACGCCCTCTTATGTGGAGACTACTCGCCACTCATTTTGAGGGTCTCTTCCTGGAGATAGGTGTGGGTTCCAGAGGTGGGACCTGCACCGATCCAACATCGGCGGCCCAGCCTAGCGATATGCCTCAGGTGAGACATTTATAATGGCTGTGCTTGGTATTGCAGCTGAGTCCCACTGCGCAGGTTTCTGCCGATTGCCACGGTTTGTGGTTTGGACAGGTGACATGGTTTCACTTCGCTGTCCAACTTTCATGGCCAAGAACCGCAACAATCTGTGTTAAAAATTGTGGTTTTCTCTGCATGTGTGGGTTTCCTAAGGGCGTAGTCAGTCTCCATTCACCTGGATGAGGTTGTTGTGACCACAAGCACAAGGATTTCTGGGAAGGGCGCAGACATTTTTGCAGCACTTCTACCCCGTGTGAATTAGTTGCCGGCCGGGAGTCACAGGATCTGTAGACGTGAACAGATGTGAAGGTGAAAGCTGCTCTCCAATCCATTCACTAGATTTGGTTTCTGATATTAACCCCGTCTGCCTGCTGTCCGCTGTAATCTCCTTGTCTGACCTACTTCATGTAATCATCATTCAGACGCCGCATCCTAATTCCATGAAAACACGTGTTTATAAAGAGTGCAGACTGCGGATCCGGAGGCTAAAAGGGAAATCTCATGTTGTCCTGGGTCCCTGCCCAAGTTAAAGTACAAATAAGACTATCACGAGACGGGTGATAATCTGTTCAAATGGATTGTAGACATTAGTGGCGTGTGTACACAGTGCCCCCCACCCTGCCCACTTACCGGCAGTATCAGGGGTCATTCACCCTTGGAGGGGTGGACGCACATTTATACAAGTGAATATGTCTGTGTAGTAGCCCAAATAAGCTGCTAAGGGTGTGTGCATTTTAAGTGACAGCCTGCAGAATATTGAGTGCAGCTCTGGAGCAAAACACAGGATGTAACTCAGGATCAGTACAGGATAAGTAATGTATGTACACAGTGACTGCACCAGCAGAATAGTGAGTGCAGCTCTGGAGTATAATATAGGATGTAACTCAGGATCAGTACAGAATACATAATGTAATGTATGTAGACAGTGAGTGCACCAGCAGAATAGTGAGTGCAGCTCTGGAGTATAATACAGGATGTAACTCAGGATCAGTACAGAATACATAATGTAATGTATGTAGACAGTGAGTGCACCAGCAGAATAGTGAGTGCAGCTCTGGAGTATAATACAGGATGTAACTCAGGATCAGTACAGGATAAGTAATGTAATGTACACACTGACTGCACCAGCAGAATAGTGAGTGCAGCTCTGGAGTATAATATAGGATGTAACTCAGGATCAGTACAGGATAAGTAATGTATGTACACAGTGACTCCACCAGCAGAATAGTGAGTGCAGCTCTGGAGTATAATATAGGATGTTACTCAGGATCAGTACAGGATAAATAATGTAATGTATGTAGACAGTGAGTGCACCAGCAGAATAGTGAGTGCAGCTCTGGAGTATAATACAGGATGTAACTCAGGATCAGTACAGGATAAGTAACGTAATGTATGTACACAGTGACTCCATGAGCAGAATAGTGAGTGCAGCTCTGGAGTATAATACAGGATGTAACTAGGATCAGTACAGGATAAGTAACGTATGTACACAGTGACTCCACCAGCAGAATAGTGAGTGCAGCTCTGGAGTATAATATAGGATGTTACTCAGGATCAGTACAGGATAAATAATGTAATGTATGTAGACAGTGAGTGCACCAGCAGAATAGTGAGTGCAGCTCTGGAGTATAATACAGGATGTAACTCAGGATCAGTACAGGATAAGTAATGTAATGTACACAGTGAGTGCACCAGCAGAATAGTGAGTGCAGCTCTGGAGTATAATACAGGATGTAACTCAGGATTAGTACAGGATAAGTAATGTAATGTACACAGTGAGTGCACCAGCAGAATAGTGAGTGCAGCTCTGGAGTATAATACAGGATGTAACTCAGGATCAGTACAGGATAAGTAATGTAATGTACACAGTGACTGCACCAGCAGAATAGTGAGTGCAGCTCTGGAGTATAATACAGGATGTAACGCAGGATCAGTACAGGATAAGTAATGTAATGTATGTACACAGTGACTGCACCAGCAGAATAGTGAGTGCAGCTCTGGAGTATAATATAGGCTGTAACTCAGGATCAGTACAGGATAAGTAATGCAATGTATGTAGACAGTGATTCCACCAGCAGAATAGTGAGTACAGCTCTGGAGAATAATACAGGATGTAACTTAGGATCAGTACAGTATAAGTGATGTATGTACACAGTGACTGCACCAGCAGAATAGTGAGTGCAGCTCTGGAGTATAATACAGGGTGTAAATCAGTATTAGTGCGAGACAAAGACCATACTTGCAGTCACTCAGCTTTGTATGTAACCGGTGTTCACAGCTGAATGCGTAGTTTGTACTTCTGACCCCTGTGATTCCTGTTCTGTCACCAGTAGATGCAGGCTCTTAGTGCCTTTGTCAGCTTGATGAATGTCACAATGATCCACCTTCAGAATAGTGAGTGCAGCTCTGGAGTATAATACAGGGTGTAACTCAGGATCAGTACAGGATAAGTAATGTAATGTACACAGTGAGTGCACCAGCAGAATAGTGAGTGCAGCTCTGGAGTATAATACAGGATGTAACTCAGGATCAGTACAGGATAAGTAATGTAGTGTATGTACACAGTGACTCCATGAGCAGAATAGTGAGTGCAGCTCTGGAGTATAATACAGGATGTAACTCAGGATCAGTACAGAATACATAATGTAATGTATGTAGACCGTGAGTGCACCAGCAGAATAGTGAGTGCAGCTCTGGAGTATAATACAGGATGTAACTCAGGATCAGTACAGGATAAGTAATATATGTACACAGTGACTGCACCAGCAGAATAGTGAGTGCAGCTCTGGAGTATAATATAGGATGTTACTCAGGATCAGTACAGGATATGTAATGTATGTACACAGTGACTCCATGAGCAGAATAGTGAGTGCAGCTCTGGAGTATAATACAGGATGTAACTCAGGATCAGTACAGAATACATAATGTAATGTATGTAGACCGTGAGTGCACCAGCAGAATAGTGAGTGCAGCTCTGGAGTATAATACAGGATGTAACTCAGGATCAGTACAGGATAAGTAATGTATGTACACAGTGACTGCATCAGCAGAATAGTGAGTGCAGCTCTGGAGTATAATACAGGGTGTAAATCAGTATTAGTGTGAGACAAAGACCATATTTGCAGTCACTCAGCTTTGTATGTAGCCGGTGTTCACAGCTGAATGCGTAGTTTGTGCTTCTGACCCCTGTGATTCCTGTTCTGTCACCAGTAGATGCAGGCTCTTAGTGCCTTTGTCAGCTTGATGAATGTCTTCTCTTGTTGCTTGGAAAATCTTTATGGATTCTTAAAGTAGCAGCAGACCTGAGCCTGCATTATGTAATTCACCACTATTCTGTGTAATGTGTATACACTGCCTATAATTTCCACATGCTCTGTATACAGATGAGGTTGTATATATAAGCTACCTTGAAAAAGCCTACAAATCACACAGCCCTGCAGAACCAAGAGAATGTGAATGCAGCACTAGAAAGATGAGCGATAACGTATGTCCCGTACACTGTAATGACAGCCGCCCTTAGAAAGTGAGGCCTTACTGTTCTCTGGTGCCTTTTTTGTACTTGAGAAAGTGGTAGGTGGAGCTTAAGTAATTCACAATAGGTAATGGTTACAGCTTACCTCCTTCCCCCTCCCTGCACAGGCCGCGGAGCATGCCCAGAATACTATGCCCTAGAAGTCAGTGCATCATCTCCAGACTACAGGTTTATATGGTCCATCTGTCTGCCGTAAAGCATATCTCTGAATGCTGTTAACAGGAGCTGGGGCAAGATGGCCGCCCCCAAAATCAAAAAAGGGGAAAAAATGAGAAAATAAAGACAGATTAGAAAAAATCAATGTAATAATTTTATCATATATTTGCTAGGTTTACAGCTGAGGGTTAGACTCCTCATCCTACGCCATGGCCGCCAGCATAACAGCTAGATGATTGAAGGTTGTCGGAGGTGATGCGGGGGCTGCCGGGATCGGCTCTCCTTACCTGGAGTAATCCATGTCTTATCCCTCCTTGCAGCGCTGGTTGCACATGTCAGTTCTGCGGATCTCACACGCCCAGATCAGTGACCTGATGCCACCTTACAACCCGTGCCGCTGGTTTATCCACTACTCTTATATCCCAGGAAGAAAATTACTTTTCCTTTATTTCTCCATGACTGTGTAAAATAACCTTCAGATTGTGACTGCTGTGGTCTCATTGCGTAAGACGTAGTGTGTGTGCTGCCATCAGCTTGTCCTGGATGACTCCTACCCTCCACACTGTTAGGGTATGTTTAAAGGTCTTACAGGGGGTTTCAAGATATTGATGACTTATCCTCAGGTCATCCTCAGTGTTCTGATCACTCCCATTATCATCCGGCGCATGTTCCCTGTACCCTACAAGGCCTGCAAAAGCCCTACCATTAGGGAGTACTACTGTTTGTGGGCACTAAGGGTGCATGATTATTGTGAGGTGAGACTAAGGGGGCATAACAGTCAGGGAGCCAAAGACTACTAAGAGGCCAAAACTACTGTCTGAGGGCACCAAAGGGCATAAATACTGTCAGGGCACTAAGGGGGCATGATTACTGTTTGGGGGCACTAAGGGGTATAACTACTGTGTTGGCACACTAAGGGGGTATAACTACTATGTGGTCGCACTATGAGAATATAACTACAGTGTTGGGGCACTAATGGGGCATAACTACTGTATGGGGGTACTAAGGGGCATGATTACTGTGTGGGTGCCATAAGGGGGTACTACTGTGTTGGGACACTAAGGTTTCATTATTACTGTGTGGGGGCACTAGGGGGGCATGATTACTGTGTGGGGGCACAAAGGTGGTATAACTACTGTGTTGGCACACTATGGGGGTATAACTACTATGCGATCACACTATGGTGGTATAACTACGGTGTTGGGGTACTAATGGGGCATAAGTACTGTATGGGGGTACTAAGGTGCTTGATTACTGTGTGGGTGTCATAAGGGGGTACTACTGTGTTGGGGCACTAAGCTTTCATGTTTACTCTGTGGGGCCACTAAGGGGGCATGATTACTGTGTGGAGGAACTAGGTGGGTATAACTACTATGTGGTGGCACTAAGGGGGCATAACAGTCAGGCATTAAGGCTGAATTACTACTGTGAGTGGGGACTAAGAGGTAAAAACTACTGTCTGAGGGCACTAAAGGGGCATAATTACTGTGTCAGGGCACTAAGGGGCATGACTACTATGTGGTGGCACTAAGCGGGTGTAACTACTGTGTGGGGGCATTAAGGGTGCATGATTTTTGTGAGATGATACTAAGGGGGCATAGAGAGAATAACTACTGTGAGCAGAGCCTCGGGGGACAAAATTACTGTCTGAGGACACTAAAACAGCATAACTACTGTGTGGCGGCACTAAGGGGGCATGATTACTGTTAGGGGGCACTAAGGGGGTATAACTACTATGTGGTGCCACTAAGGGGGTATAACTACTGTGTTGGGACACTAAGGGGACATGCTTACTGTTTGGGGACATGATTATTATGTGGGTGCACTAAGGGGATGTAACTACTGTTTGGGGGCACTAATGGAATTTTACTGTCTGGGGGTGCTAAGGGGGTCATAAATAATGAGTGGGGGCTTCTGTGGCAAGCAAGGACAATTTTGACTAGCTAGGGGGCAGCTTTCTCTAGTCACACCCCTGCCTACAATCTATGGGGCGCTATGCTCAGCCCTTGTAACGGACGCTGAGGAGCGGAGATTATTCTCCCTCTGTTTCCCAGACACCATATAATTCTGCCTTGTGACGTTCCTGGCCGAGCAGACTAATGTTTATCTAATAATATTAAGGAAGCGTCCAAACCGCAGACCATTGTCTGCTTGGGAAAAAATGAGCAGGACAAAAGTTTAAGGAAGGTTCAGAATATTAAAGAGGAAGGTGGTGGTGAGCAGACTCCTCCGCCGGGTCCCTGGGACTGCGCTCCGTCCGCCTCTCCCTGGAAAAGCGAAGGCCGTAATGCAAACGACTAGGGCTTTAAAAATAAATCTCTCCCCGCTCATTCGGCCGGGGTGTATGCCGAGTGTCTAAATATTTTGTCTTGGTGGCTGAGAGTATTTAGTTTCAGGAATTTTCCGCACTAAGTTTCTGGAGCTGCGGCTTTTATTAGGAAATCCTGTTTACGGTCCTGCGCTCATACACTCCTCTTTATTAAGTTAGGGCTGTAAGCATTTATTTGCTTAGTTTTCCTTCATTGCTTTCATTGTCTGTTCTCTGCAACTCCGTCCGGAAGCCTTGGGAGATGTACGTGTAGACGCACCCTGCCAGTCAGAGTCACCAGAGGGCGTGCTGCGACCTGTAGTCCCCCGACCCAATGTGCGATCGCCCAATATCTAATACGGATGTGGTGGAGTCTTTAAAGGGGTTGTCTCACTTCAGTAAGTGGCATTTATCATGTAGAGAAAGTTAATACAAGGCACTTACTAATGTATTGTATTATCCATATTGCTTCCTTTGCTGGCTGGATTCACATTATACACTGCTCGTTTCCATGGTTACAGACCAAATCCATCAGTGGTGGTCGTGCTTGCACACTATAGGAACAAACACTATCCTATGTGCGGTCCCGGCCACCAGAGAGGCTGACTCTTTTTCCTATAGTGTGCTGGATTGCAGGGTGGTTGTAACTATGGAAACAAGCAGTGTATAATGTGATGGAAAAATGAATCCAGCCAGCAAAGGAAGCAATATGGACAATCACAATACATTAGTAAGTGCCTTGTATTAACTGTCCGTACATAATAAATGGGATTTACTGAAGGGAGACGACCCCTTTAAGGGAAACCCAGTTGAACAGGGGTTTGTACTGCAGGACGCAGGTTATAGAGCAGGAGGAGCTGAGCAGATAGATGTATAGATTTATGGGGAAAGAGTCATTTATTGTATGCTTAGGAGTCCAGTGGGCGGAACCGTCAGTGGCTGACAGCCTGTCCTGTATCTACATATAGAGATAGCTGTCAATCACTGATAGGACCGCCCACTGGACTCCTAGAAAGAGCAGGGGTCTCAATGAATAAATTATAAGTTATACTGAATCTTTTCCCATAAAACTATATATCAATCTGCTCAGCTCCTCCTGCTCTTACATGATGATCACAGGTAGGATTAAGTTTCCAACCTGGCAGGTTATCTTTAGGCCTCACGCACACGTGACCGTGTTTTGCAGTCTGCAGAGCACGGATCCCGGCGGTGTGTGTGCTGCCATTTTCTTTTTCACATAGAAATGCCCTATACTTAAAGAATAGAACATATTACGCCTTCTGTCCGCAGCTTTTGTGGCCCCCAATGAAATGAATGGGTCCGCATCTGATCCGCAAAAAACGCAGATCTGATGTAGACCACACATACGTGTGCATGAGTCCTTTAAGTATATTCTCAGCTAGAGCTGGGCGATATGGCCCAAAAAAAAATCTTTTTTTTTTTTTTTTTTTTTTTTTTTTTTTACATTTTGGACGAGTCACGATTTAAATCTCGATTTTCTTATGTTAGCAAAAATATAAAAAAAATAAAAAAGCCTACTGTGCCCCACCAGACCTCAGATCAGCCCACTGTGCCCCCCATCAGACCTCAGATCAGCCCACTGTGCCCCCATCAGACCTCAGATCAGCCCACTGTGCCCCATCAGACCTCACATCAGCCCACTGTGCCCCCATCAGACCTCACATCAGCCCACTGTGCCCCCATCAGCCCCACCATCAGCCCACTGTGCCCCCATCAGACCTCAGATCAGCCCCACTGTGCCCTTATCAGACCTCAAGAGCAGCCCACTGTGCCCCCATCAGCCCCCACATCAGCCCACTGTGCCCCCATCAGACCTCAGATCAGCCCACTGTGCCCCCATCAGACCTCACATCAGCCCACTGTGCCCCCATCAGCCCCCACATCAGCCCACTGTGCCCCATCAGACCTCAGATCAGCCCACTGTGCCCTTATCAGACCTCAGAGCAGCCCACTGTGCCCCCATCAGCCCCCACATTCAGGCCCACTGTGCCCCCATCAGACCTCAGATCAGCCCACTGTGCCCTTATCAGACCTCAGAGCAGCCCAGAGTGCCCCCTCCAGGCCTCAGAGCAGCCCAAAGTGCCCCCTCCAGGCCTCAGAGCAGCCACCAAAATAATAATTAAAAAAATATCTCTCACCTGTCCTCCGCTGCGGCTCCGCTCCACGTCCGGCGCCCCTCTTCTTCTCCGGCGCTGCACTGTCACCTGACTGCGTGCAGCGTCAGGTCAGAGTGCGCGCACTACGTCCTGACGCTGTACGCGGTCAGGACAGTGCAGCGCAGACCCGGAAGAGGAGCGCCGGAAACCGGAGCGGAGCCGCAGCGGTGGACAGGTGAGAGATTTTTTTTATTTTATATGTCTGGCGCCATTTTTAGGAAAATCGAATTCACGATTTTCCTAAAAAATAAAATCGTGAGGCTTGCAATGGGCGAATTAATCAAATTAATTCGATTAATCGCCCAGCCCTATTCTCAGCTATGAACTTCATTATAGAATTAAAAGGATAGTCCCTAATCTATGCCGTAAATGTCTGATAGATGCAGGTCCTACCTCTAGGAAACGCATCAGCGTGGAGAATCGGGGCCCGATATCAGAAGCACGGCCACCTCTCTATTCATCCTTCAATTGGCATTGGAAATAAGGCAGATCACTGATCCCCATTCACAACCTAGGTGTGGGACCCTCATCTATCAGACATTTGTGGCATATCCTGTGGATGTCTGAGTTGGTGATACCTCCGTTAAAGGGGTCGTGACACTCATATAAATATATCCTGCCCAACAGATATTGCTATTATATCACTTCCTAAATACCACCATTTATCATTTGTTAGCCGACCATTGTTCCCTGTGGCAATTCTGAAATGATATGCAGTTACTGTAGGTTACGTCCTGCATCGGAGACTTGTAATGTAGGATGCACAAGCGTCATCAGTAAGAACAAGGGGCGTGGTTAGTGTCACATGTCCTGCCGATGTCAGGATACAGCTCACTGCTCTAAGGCATGATGGGACAGTAGACACATGACAAACCAGGAAGTAGGATTCAAGCATGGGGGATAGGAGAAAACTGCAAGTGAGGTAAATTAAAAAAAAAAAAAAAACAATCCAAGGATGAATGGGAGTGAGAGTAATGAATGGGAATACACTTTAGAGTGAAAAGTACTTTATGGCATAGCCCCTTTTAAGTTTTCTTAAAGCGTTGAGTCATCGTTTAAATCCATTATATTACTTACCTAATACTTACCCTACAGCCTGTATTATTCTCCAGTGCTGAATAAACAGCTGATCACAGGGGCGCCAGAAGTCAGACCCCCACCAATCTGATATTTGTGGTCTGTCCTAACAGTATGCCGAACCTGGAAAACTCTTTTAAGTGGTTAAATCTCATCATACATTGAAGATATTAATATTTAAGAGAAATTGTGTGTATAATATATATATATATATACAGTATTTTTCGCTTTATAAGACGCACCACAGGTTTAAGAGCAGAAAAATATTTTTCATCAGACCTCATATCAGCACACTCAGACCCCCATGAGGCCTCAGGTCAGCCCACTCAGACCCCCATGAGGCCTCAGGTCAGCCCACTCAGACCCCCATGAGGCCTCAGATCAGCCCACTCAGACCCCCATGAGGCCTCAGGTCAGCCCACTCAGACCCCCATGAGGCCTCAGGTCAGCCCACTCAGACCCCCATGAGGCCTCAGAACAGCCCACTCAGACCCCCATGAGACCTCAGATCAGCCCACTCAGACCCCCATGAGACCTCAGATCAGCCCACTCAGACCCTCATGAGACCTTAGATCAGCCCACTCAGACCTCCATGAGACCTCAGATCAGCCCACTCAGACCCTCATGAGACCTTAGATCAGCCCACTCAGACCCTCATGAGACCTCAGATCAGCCCACTCAGACCCCTCATGAGACCTCAGATCAGCCCACTCAGACCCCCATGAGACCTCAGATCAGCCCACTCAGACCCCCATGAGACCTCAGATCAGCCCACTCAGACCCTCATGAGACCTCAGATCAGCCCACTCAGACCCTCATGAGACCTCAGATCAGCCCACTCAGACCCTCATGAGACCTCAGATCAGCCCACTCAGACCCCCATGAGACCTCAGATCAGCCCACTCAGACCTCCATGAGACCTCAGATCAGCCCACTCAGACCCTCATGAGACCTCAGATCAGCCCACTCAGACCACAGATCAGCCCACTCAGACCCCCATGAGACCTCAGATCAACCACACACAGACCCCCATCAGACCTCAGATCAGCCACACACAGACCCCATGAAACCTCAGATCAGCCCACTCAGACCCCCATCAGACCTCAGATCAGCCCACTCAGACCTCCATGAGACCTCAGATCAGCCCACTCAGCCCCCCATCAGACCTCAGATCACCCCACTCAGACCCTCATGAGACCTCAGATCATCCCACTCATACCCCCATCAGACCCCCAGATCAGCCCGCTCATACCCCCATGAGACCTCAGATCAGCCCACTCAGGCCCCCATCAGACCTCAGATCAGCCCACTATGTTAGACCCCATCAGACCGCAAATCAGATAAAAATTAAAAAATCATCTTGCCTGTCCGGCGCCGTGGCCCCTCTCCACCTCCAGCAGAAGTCGCACTCCTCGTCTTCCTGGCCTGTGCTGCTGTCACCTGAATGCATGCAGCGTCAGGTCATAGTGCACGCATTACGTCCTGATGCTGTACGCGGTCAGGACAGTGAAGCGCCAGCCGGGAAGACGGGGAGGGTGAGTATCGCAAGTATCTGCAGCGCTTTGCTCCTGCCACCTAATACATACTAGTGAGCGCTTCCATAATGGAAGCGCTCACTAGTATTCGCTTTATAAGACAGAAAAAAGTGCGTCTTATAAAGTGAAAAATACGGTATATATTTTGTATGTGTTTGTGAATGCATGTATTATGTCCCCCTCTATATTCAATATGTATGAAGCCACAAGTGACACAGCTATAAGCCAGTCACACCACTAGATATCCCATTGAGCCTCTGCCATGTAGAGCACTGGTTCTGTCCCTGGGATCTCACGTTAGCGCTGGCTCCCATGAAGCCGTGTCACAATATCTCGGTTTTATCTCTCTTTATTAACATTATTCTCTTTTTTTTCTCTTTTAGTTTGTTTTCATTGCTCTCTAAAAAACACAACAAAGTCCTGGAGCAAGCCACACAGTCTCTGCGAGGATCCCTTGGCTCCGATGACTCTCCATTTCCTGACTACGTGAGTATCAGACTGAAGGTTTGTGTGAGGCTGCTTCTCAGCCCTGCTGATCAGGACACTGACACTCTTGGTTGCCACACTCTGTCGAGCAGAGACCAAGAGTCGGCCTCAAAACTCCTAGGATGACTTCACGTCTCACATGTGGTTTACTGTACACACAGATGTGACAGAGCCGCGAGTGACAAGAACCTGTCACCAGTGCAGTAAACCAGACACAACTGTTCTCAGTATGAACACAGGGCGGTAATATACCAGCAGCACTGTCTGTGATCAACATGCAATTTAATCAGATGCGGACTTAATCTGCATCAAGAATTGCCGATCCTAACTCTTTCCAGCAGCCCATAAGTCAGTTTCCCAAGATAAAATTCTCCTTATTATATACACCCATATTCTTATCTATGGGACGCAGTGATAAAACAGTTATATTTTCGTACATAGGAGGCAGTGTTATAGTAGTTATATTCTTGTACATAGGAGGCAGTATTATAGTAGTTATATTCTTGTACATAGGAGGCCGTATTATAGTAGTTATATTCTTGTACATAGGAGGAAGTATTATAGTAGTTATATTCTTGTACATAAGAGCAGTATTATAGTAGTTATATTCTTGCACATAGGAGCAGTATTATATTAGTTATATTCTTGTACATAAGAGGCAGTATTATAGTAGTTATATTCTTGTACATAGGAGCAGTATTATAGTAGTTATATTCTTGTACATAGGAGCAGTATTATAGTAGTTATATTCTTGTACATAGGAGGAAGTATTATAGTAGTTATATTCTTGTACATAAGAGCAGTATTATAGTAGTTATATTCTTGCACATAGGAGCAGTATTATATTAGTTATATTCTTGTACATAAGAGGCAGTATTATAGTAGTTATATTCTTGTACATAGGAGCAGTATTATAGTAGTTATATTCTTGTACATAGGAGGCAGTATTATATTAGTTATATTCTTGTACATAAGAGGCAGTATTATAGTAGTTATATTCTTGTACATAAGAGCAGTATTATAGTAGTTATATTCTTGTATATAGGAGCAGTATTATAGTAGTTATATTCTTGTACATAGGAGCAGTATTATAGTAGTTTTATTCTTGTACATAGGAGCAGTATTATAGTAGTTATATTCTTGTGCATAGGAGGCAGTATTATAGTAGTTATATTCTTGTACATAGGAGCAGTATTATAGTAGTTATATTCTTGTACATAGGAGGAAGTATTATAATAGTTATATTCTTGTACATAAGAGCAGTATTATAGTAGTTATATTCTTGTACATAGGAGGCAGTAGTATAGTAGTTATATTCTTGCACATAGGAGCAGTATTATAGTAGTTATATTCTTGTACATAGGAGGTAGTATTATAGTAGTTATATTCTTGTACATAGGAGCAATATTATAGTAGTGATATTCTTGTACATAGAAGCAGTATTATAGTAATTATATTCTTGTACATAGGAGCAATATTATAGTAGTGATATTCTTGTACATAGAAGCAGTATTATAGTAGTTATATTCTTGTACATAGGAGCAGTATTATAGTAGTTATATTCTTGTACATAGGAGCAGTATTATAGTAGTTATATTCTTGTACATAGGAGCAGTATTATAGTAGTTATATTCTTGTACATAGGAGGCAGTAATATAGTAGTTATATTCTTGTACATAGGAGCAGTATTATAGTAGTTATATTTTTGTACATAGGAGGCAGTATTATAGTAATTATATTCTTGTACATAGGAGCAGTATTATAGTAGTTATATTCTTGTACATAGGAGCAGTATTATAGTAGTTATATTCTTGTACATAGGAGGCAGTATTATAGTAGTTATATTCTTGTACATAGGATCAGTATTATAGTATTTATATTCTTGTACATAAGAGCAGTATTATAGTAGTTATATTCTTGCACATAGGAGCAGTATTATAGTAGTTATATTCTTATACATAGCAGCAGTATTATAGTAGTTATATTCTTGTACATAGGAGGTAGTATTATAGTAGTTTTATTCTTGTACATAGGAGGCAGCATTATAGTAGTTATATTCTTGTACATAGGAGGCAGTATTATAGTAGTTATATTCTTGTATGTAGGAACAGTATTATGAAGGCTCCTGACACCACAGCAGTCAGAGCTGGAGGAATGTCTGTCAGCTGTTCTTGTTGGGAAACACAGCACCTTTTGCTGGAAATAATAGAGAGGGCTTGTGACAGCCAACAGAATACTTGCTGGAAAGATTAAAATAACAAAACATACTGGGAGTAAATATTACAGAAAGTCAAGCTGTGTAAGAATGTGAATGATGTTCTCCAACAGAAGAAATAGAACATCTCTGGGAATCGGTATTGTGTGTCCCTTGCTGCGCCCTTACATGCTACATCTCAGTTTTAAGTGGGTGATTCACTGACCATTCAAACCAAAGTATTTCCAATACATATTCATATGTTCCATCAGCCTCTAGTCATAAGAAATAGTCAAACCTGTGTGGGAAGATTCTCTGCTGAGAAAATCTCAGATTAATATCACAGTTGATCTCTACTTTTCATCTGCATCTTTCAACTATAATATAGCCCCCTGTATGTAAGAATAATATTACTATAATACTGCCCCCTATCTGTAATAATCTATTTACAATACAGCTTCATGTGTATATAACTACTATAATACTGCCTCCTATGTACAAGAATATAATTACTATAATACTGCCTCTTATGTACAAGAATGTAACTACTATAATACTGCTCCTATGTACAAGAATATAACTGCTATAATACTGCTCCTATGTACAAGAATATAACTACTATAATACTGCCTCTTATGTACAAGAATGTAACTACTATAATACTGCTCCTATGTACAAGAATATACTGCTATAATACTTGCTCCTATGTACAAGAATATAACTACTACATAATTACTGCTCATATGTACAAGAATATAACTGCTATAATACTGCTCCTATGTACAAGAATATCACTACTATAATACTGCCTCATACGTACAAGAATATAAACACTATAATACTGCTCCTATTTACAAGAATATAACTACTATTAATACTGCTCCTATGTACAAGAATATACTATAATACTGCTCCTATGCAAGAATATAACTACTATATACTGCTCCTATGTACAAGAATATAACTACTATAATACTGCTCCTATGTACAAGAATAATAACTACTATATACTGCTCCTATGTACAAGAATATAACTACTATAATACTGCCTCCTATGTACAAGAATATAACTACTATAATACTGCCTCCTATATACAAGAATATAACTACTATAATACTGCCTCCTATATACAAGAATATAACTACTATAATACTGCTCCTATGTACAAGAATATAACTACTATAATACTGCTCCTATGTACAAGAATATAACTACTATAATACTGCCTCCTATGTCAAGATATAACTACTATAATACTGCTCCTATGTACAAGAATATAACTACTATAATACTGCTCCTATGTACAAGAATATAACTACTATAATACTGCTCCTATGTACAAGAATATAAACTACTATAATACTGCCTCCTATGTACAAGGAATATAACTACTATAATACTGCTTCCTATGTACAAGAATATAACTACTATAATACTGCCTCCTATGTACAAGAATATAACTACTATAATACTGCTTCCTATGTACAAGAATATAACTACTATAATACTGCCTCCTATGTACAAGTATATAACTACTATAATACTGCCTCCTATGTACAAGAATATAACTACTATAATACTGCCTCCTATGTACAAGAATATAACTACTATAATACTGCCTCTTATGTACAAGAATATAACTACTATAATACTGCCTCCTATGTACAAGAATATAACGACTATAATACTGCCTCCTATATACAAGAATATAACTACTATAATACTGCTCCTATGTACAAGAATATAACTACTATAATACTCCTCTATGTACAAGAATATAACTACTATAATACTGCCTCCTATATACAAGAATATAACTACTATAATACTGCCTCCTATATACAAGAATATAACTACTATAACACTGCTTCTATGTACACCAGTAACATATTTCATCAGACCATCTGAATACGCAGAGTTACAGTATGTTGCCCATAACAAAATATAGAGGTGTTATGTAGCGGTGATATAATCACCTATGAGACCACAGCAAATAATCAGTTTGGGAACATTTTTGGTATCATGAATTAATGAGAATTTAGAGACTATCTACTCTGAGAATAAAACATTTTTTGTTAAGTTTTGTAATTAATATGTGAAATTCATATTTCTTGTTTTATTTTAGTTGATATCTTGATGTTTTTTGTATTCAAATTTTTTGCCTCTATATCCTATAAGAAGCATGATTAGCACTTAGCACTTAAAAGTACTTTTTATGGCCCCACCATAAGGCTATCCAGGAGCCCCTTTTTGACGTAGGTGTTTGTCGGTGAGTTGCTTGTCACTCAGAGCCATGAACGTTTTCCCTCTAGGAAAACATGGCCGCCTCGTGTCCTACAACAGATGTAATGTTAACAAGCTAGTTATGGGCTTGTCCGAAAGATCAAATGTCGAAAAGCAGGAGGAGGTCAGAGGTCACTCTAATGAGCGGCTTGGCAGGTCATAAAGCTGTAAGTCTCAGAAGACATATGGGCCGTAATGATGAGGGAAGACTTGTGGCTTCTGGATGTAGTAAATGGAAACCATTCCTAGCAAGGAAAGGAGTTGGAAAGCAGAAGGAAATCTCTCTGATACCACATAGACCCGTCATCTTTATTTACAACGTCTTGTTTCTTGACCACCATCAGCCCGAGAGTAACCAAACTTGTCTCTATTACATGTCTACATCGCCGGTCGAGAGTTGTACATTTATGTATCATTTGTATCCCCCACATCTAGAGGCTTTATCTCATCTTGTATCCAGGCTAGAGGCCGTATCTCTTCTTGTATCCAGACTAGAGGCCGTATCTCATCTTGTATCCAGACTAGAGGCCGTATCTCATCTTGTATCCAGGCTAGAGGCCGTATCTCATCTTGTATCCAGGCTAGAGGCCGTATCGTATCCAGACTAGACCGTATCTTGTATCCACTAGAGCCGTAGTATCCAGACTAGAGGCCGTATCTCATCTTGTATCTAGAGGCCGTATCTGAATCTTGTATCTCATCCAGACTAGTATCTCAGACTAGAGGCCGTATCTCATCTTGTATCCAGCTAGAGGCCGTATCCAGATAAGGCCGTATCTCATGTATCCAGGCTAGAGGCCGTATCTCTCATCTTGTATCCAGGCTAGAGAGGCCGTATCTCATCTTGTATCCAGGCTAGAGGCTGTATCTCATCTTGTTATCCAGGCTAGAGGCCGTATCTTGTATCAGCTTGTATCCAGACTAGAGGCTGTATCTCATCTTGTATCCAGTATCCAGAGGCCGTATCTCATCTTGTATCCAGGCTAGAGGCCGTATCTCATCTTGTATCCAGGCTAGAGGCCGTATCTCAATCTTGTATCCAGGCTAGAGGCCGTATCTCATCTTGTATCCAGGCTAGAGGCCGTATCTCATCTTGTATCCAGGCTAGAGGCTGTATCTCATCTTGTATCCAGGCTAGAGGCCA
Organism: Rhinella marina; assembly: GCA_900303285.1. Taxonomy (NCBI): domain Eukaryota; kingdom Metazoa; phylum Chordata; class Amphibia; order Anura; family Bufonidae; genus Rhinella; species Rhinella marina. The sequence continues at coordinate 174,997 of ONZH01000420.1, forward strand.
TATCTCATCTTGTATCCAGGCTAGAGGCTGTATCTCATCTTGTATCCAGGCCAGAGGCTGTATCTAATCTTGTATCCAGGCTAGAGGCCGTATCTCATCTTGTATCCAGGCTAGAGGCCTGTATCTAATCTTGTATCCAGCCTAGAGGCCGTATCTCATCTTGTATCCAGGCTAGAGGCCGTATCTCATCTTGTATCCATCCAGGCTAGAGGCCGTATCTCATCTTGTAAGGCTAGAGGCTGTATCTCATCTTGTATCCAGGCTAGAGGCCGTATCTCATCTTGTATCCAGGCTAAGAGGCCGTATCTCATCTTGTATCCAGGCTAGAGGCCGTATCTCATCTTGTATCCAGGCTAGAGGCTGTATCTAATCTTGTATCCAGGCTAGAGGCCGTATCTCATCTTGTATCCAGGGCTAGAGGCCGTATCTCATCTTGTATCCAGGCTAGAGGCCGTATCTCATCTTGTATCCAGGCTAGAGGCCGTATCTAATCTTGTATCCAGGCTAGAGGCCGTATCTCATCTTGTATCCAGGCTAGAGGCGTATCTCATCTTGTATCCAGGCTAGAGGCCGTATCTCATCTTGTATCCAGGCTAGAGGCCGTATCTCATCTTGTATCCAGGCTAGAGGCCGTATCTCATCTTGTATCCAGGCTAGAGGCCGTATCTCATCTTGTATCCAGGCTAGAGGCCGTATCTCATCTTGTATCCAGGCTAGAGGCCGTATCTCATCTTGTATCCAGGCTAGAGGCCGTATCTCATCTTGTATCCAGGCTAGAGGCCGTATCTCATCTTGTATCCAGGCTAGAGGCCGTATCTCATCTTGTATCCAGGCTAGAGGCCGTATCTCATCTTGTATCCAGGCTAGAGGCCGTATCTCATTCTTGTATCCAGGCTAGAGGCCGTATCTCATCTTGTATCCAGGCTAGAGGCCGTATTCATCTTATCAGGGTTTGTATCCAGGCTAGAGGCCGTATCTCATCTTGTATCCAGGCTAGAGGCCGTATCTCATCTTGTATCCAGGCTAGAGGCCGTATCTCATCTTGTATCCAGTCTAGAGGCTCATTGTCTGTTACTGGAGTTCCTCCATTGTCCCTCTTGGCAGAGTCCAGGTCCGTTATTGGAGTTCCAACAGCCATTATTTCATTAATCTTCCGCTGTTCTTGGGGATCTTTTGTTCTTGTTTAAGGTGTAGATAGCTTCAATACTTTCTGGAATGATCATTTCCTCTTTCTCAAAAAAATGTTTGCTACCACCAGACATTCCTATATGTTCCCATATCGGGCTAGAGGCCCACCACCCTTCAGAGGGAACCCCGTAGAGCCTCATGCTTCACTGCCGTAGGGATACTTCAGTGGCATCTCTGCTTCCAGGCCTTCACCTCCCCATGTGAGATCACATCCTCTTCTCTCTGCATCAGCTTCATCCACTGAGATTGGACCTCACACGCTGTTCTTCCTGAGCTTCCTGGTTCATCTGTACCACTGTAACACAAGCAGATCAGCAGACCATCTAAGCACTGTTTGTTGTTGTTGTCTTTGAAAATCCAGGGTCTCTGAGATCAAGATCACACAGTAATGATTTAAAGGTGTACTCTCATCATATAATATGGTGGCACACCTCTAGGATATACTATTACATTATGATTTGAGGGGGTCCAACCTGTGGGACCCCCACCTGGCGGTGAAGGGAACTTAAACAGGACTATTGTGGTTCCCTGCACCCCGCGGCACTGCTGTGCAGGGATGAACAGTGAAGGAAGTGCAAGGCTAAGCTAGCACTACAGTCCCTTTATTCTCAGGAGCGGTGGAGATCTAATTTTGCCTCCCTACTGACTACTTAAAGGGCATCTGTCAGCAGTTTTGTACCTATGACACTCACTGACCTGTTACATGTTCACTTGGCAGCTGAAGACATCTGTGTTGGTCCCATGTTCATATGTGCCGCATTACTGAGAAAAATGACATTTTAATATATGCAAATGAGCCTCTAGGAGCGATGGGGGCGTTACCATTACACCTAGAGGCTCAGCTCTCTCTGACACTGCTACACTTTCTCCATTTAGATTGACAGGACCAGCTAGTGTAAACATGATCATGCCTGGCCCTGTGAATCAGGGTGCAGAGAGAGCAGAGCCTCTAGGTGTAATGGTAACGCCCCCGTTGCTCCTAGAGGCTCATTTGCATATATTAAAACGTAATATTTGTCAGCAATGTGGACACATATGGACATGGGACCAACATAGATGTCTTGAGCTGCCAAGTGCACATGTAACAGGTCAGACTGTGTCATAGGTACAAAACTGCGACAGATGCCCTTTAATACATGGAACTCACCCATATTAGGTATATACAGTCGGTGCTCACATTCTGTTCATGAACCTGGAAGCTCAGTATGAGCAGCTCTGTATGTCCTTCAGCCATGAATGCATTGATTACATTAGACCAGAGGTTACATTGATTATATTGACACCTCTCAGCACCAGTACGGTGATGGCCATAGGTGTGACACTGGGGAAATGTCTGTACATTCCCTTCCTAACATGGGAACACGGACTCTGTGCCAAATCCCAACACCTTCACTGCTCTGAAGGCTGTTTGTTCAGAGTAACGAACAGGGAATCAAATTTTTGTCCTGGGGGCAAATTAGTCGAAGTCCTCAATGTCAACATGACAGTCTGGTGAGAGGTGGGGGGCAGGGAGCACATAACTCCATTGAAGCCCTCTGATGCCTCTGAGATAACAAACGACGGCTCGCCAGTCTCTGTGGAATTAGGGAATCGTGGTATACGGTGGCTGGCAGGGAATGCTGGCATTCCTAGTCCTTCCCCGGTCCAGTGCTACATCATGCTTTACATTCCAAAGAAAGTGCTGAGGTTATGCCGCTGCTCACCACCAGGGGGCAGAAAAGCACTCCGCAGAGAAATTCCCAGTGACCTCTGTCTCCAGGGACATGGTTCCCGACTGAACCATAGATGTGCGCCGCGTGAAGTAGCATCAGATGGGAAATTCACACGATATAGTATTCATTTACTGTGAGATTGTGTAGATGTAGACTTCATTGTACAGGATACTGATAATTGCAGGGAAGTAGTACTGTGCGTAGGTGGATGCTGGGAGTCATATATATTCATATATACAAAGAACACACTGATAGCTCTAGTACAGAGTGGGGGCATATTAGGGCATACTGACATCTTCTAGTTATGTCCATGCGTTAGATGATGGTCTCCATGTAATGCTCCATTTTCCCTGAAGATGGGGCCCTTTCCATATGTCCCATTAGGACGTACGGACATGAGGGCGGGGTTATGGAAGCTGGATCTGCAGCCACTGATCGCCATGTTAGCGTCTTTTTACGCAGCTGTATGTAAAGTCCTGTACAGCCTACTCTTGTCCAAAAGAATGTCTGACGGTATACATGAGCATACCGCCAAAAGGGAGGTGTAGGATAGCTTGCTGTTCCATAGGATGGTGGCATCCTTTTAATGTATATGTCTGTAGTGCTTACCATAATATACATTACACAGAGTCCATCAGCGTGAGAAAGGAGAACTTCCCAGAATCTGTGCAGATGCAGATCTACCAAATATTGCAGCTATATCGGCGAGGAACAACCAGAAGAAATTCTGCGGTTGCAATAACTTAAGAAAATCAAAGCTGTCCTTCAGGTCAACAGGGGGCGCCATTTTATAATCATAATGTGAACATAGGCCTACTACATCTAATATGCCTCGCTATTCCTGAACCTGCTTCTGTCTCGCTCACACAATTTCTGTGGCCGTTGACAAATCACATAAGCAGAATGCAGGCTGTCATACGTATCATCTGTATTATGTCGATGGATGCCATAGTCTGTTCTCTGTCTTGCCTATCTCCGTTCCTCCCGAGCCATGCGGACTGGCCCCTTGTTTGATGTACTCTTAGCCATTCAGGTATCATCCCACTGCTGCTCTCTCCTCCCTCTCACAGCATACAGTCTCAGAGTGAAAGGGAAACTGCATCTTCATCCCCCTCCTCCCCCTTCTGTAAGTACTACATTACTGTGCTCTATCTTTCCTCTCTCCGTTCCTGCCAAGCCGTGCGGACTGGCCCCTTGTTTTATGTTAGGGCTGAGCCAATCAGGTATCATTCCACTGCTGCTCTCTCCTCCCTCTCACAGCATACAGAGCGAAAGGGAAACTGCAGCTTCATCCCCCTCCTCCCCATTCTGTAAGTACTACATTACTGTGCTCTATCTTTCCTCTCTGTTCCTGCCAAGCCGTGCGGACTGGCCCCTTGTTTTATGTTAGTGCTGAGCCAATCGGGTATCATCCCACTGCTGCTCTCTCTTCCCTCTCACAGCATACAGTCTCAGAGCGAAAGGGGAACTGCAGCTTCATCCCCCTCCTCCCCCTTCTGTATGTACTACATTACTGCATACAGACGTCAGAACGTTTACGGAGTTAGAAAAGGGAACTATAGGCTTAAAAATACCGCTACCATGTAGTAAGGTGTAGTCTTATAGTTTTATGCAGGTTCCAAGCAGTTCCCCTTGCACTGTATCTCCACAGCGGAGTTCCCTTTTGGCCTCATTACCAGAGAACCGGGCTCATTTGTCTTTTAACAGTCAGATTGATTTGTCCTGTACGGAAACGAAGCAGCGTCATGAAATTCTTTTAAAACACACAATCCCGTAATCTGAGGGAAATAGGATGAGGACGTAGGAGAGCTATTTAATCTGCCTGTTGTGTCCTGCTGCGCCGTCCGTCTGGGTGAGCGCTATCAAGTCTCCCACCTCTGTCTCTGCCGGCTTTCCTGTTTGTGCTATTGCTGAGCTCTGAAGAGGGGTTTCAGATAGGCCAGGCGGTTTGATAGACGACACGATGGCACAGGCTGCAATTAAACAGAGGCCGAGCGGCCTGGGGAAGAGGCTGCCGGAATAATGAGCACTTCAGTGCCCCGCACAAAAGCCGCTCAGTACCTCCAGAGCCTTCCAACCACTTGAAAGTCAACTATTTTAGGTCCACCGCTCAGCATGTTACACTAATAAGCTCCATGCCGGCCGTGCTTTACAGGTATATAGAATCACTTCAAAGGCCTTGCGCTCTGGGAGGGGACGCTGGCCTCACCTGAATATCACAAGTTATTAAACTGTCTGGCTTCCACTGCTTGTTCGGTCACTGCGTCTCCGAGACCTCGGTCATCTCAAGTGATTTGATGGAATGATTGCTTTTTGAAGGTTGATGATTCAGTCCAGACTATAGAACTCTGCGTCGATGACGCTCTGCCACAGTCACAACATTCAGATTTCTCCTAGCCTCAGAAAGTTCTTGGTTTGATTGGTAGCTACAATCCGGGCCATCATCTTTCAGGTTTAACTCCAGCAGGCAGAAACTTTGTGCCACATGACGGGCCAACGGTTGGACCTCATCGGGCATTATCTTCATGTCACAGGTCTTCATCAAAGAGTAACTTTTTCCCTCCAGTTGGAATCCATCTGTCTATCTGACAGCATTGAGCATTTTTTTTTATACCGCACCAGAGGGTCTCAGGTTAGACACCATCTGCCACTTTTTGGTGCCACAGCAGAAGGCCCAGGTTAGATACCATCTGACATTTCTTGGTGCCACATCAGAGGCCACAAGTTAAACACCACACCACACCATACCATGATGTGCCACAAGTTCAACTTCATTGGCATTATCTCTGAGTCACCGGTTGGACTTCTTCAAGTATTTTCTTTTATCCCACCAGTTGAAATCCATCTGGCTTTTTTTTTTGGTGCCACAGGTTAGACAACATCAGGCATTTTTTGGTGCCACAGTTTGGAACTTATCGAGCCTCATCTTTGTCCCACCTTTCATTAGGCATTATTTTGTGTCACGCCAGGAGTAGACAAGTAGGGCTCCATTGGGCATTTTCTTTGTGGCACAGGTAGGGCTCCATTGGGAATTTTCTTTGTGGCACAGGTAGGGCTCCATTGGGAATTTTCTTTGTGGCACAGGTAGGGCTCCTTTGGGCATTTTCTTTGTGGCACAGGTAGGCACCTTTGGGCATTTTTTTTGTGGCACAGGTAGGGCTCCTTTGGGCATTTTCTTTGTGGCACAGGTAGGCACCTTTGGGCATTTTCTTTGTGGCACAGGTAGGGCTCCTTGGGCATTTTCTTTGTGGCACAGGTAGGCACCTTTGGGCATTTTCTTTGTGGCACAGGTAGGGCCCCATTGGGAATTTTCTTTGTGGCACAGGTAGGGCTCCATTGGGAATTTTCTTTGTGGCACAGCTTGGGCTCCATTGGGCATTTTCTTTGTGGCACAGGTAGGCACCTTTGGGCATTTTTTTTGTGGCACAGGTAGGGCTCCATTGGGCATTTTCTTTGTGGCACTGGTAGGGCTCCTTTGGGCATTTTCTTTGTGGCACTGGTAGTGGTCCATTGGACATTTTCTTTGTGGCACAAGACAAGTATTGGTCCTTTGGGCATTTTTTTGGCACAGGAAGGGCTCCATTGGGCATTATACTTGTGGCACAAGTAGGACTTCATAAGGCATTATATTTGTGGCACAGGGAGGGATCCATAAGGCATTTTCTATGTGGCACAGGTTGGGCTCCATTGGGCATTTTATGTGTGGCACAGGTAGGACTTCCTCTACATTTTTGGTGCTACACCAGTAGGCCACAGGTTGGACAACATCATGTAATACCTTTGCCCCCCCTTCCCGGCCAGAATTCATCCGGCATTATCCTTACCCGAGAACCTCAAACTGGACTCTCACTGCCAATGTCTTGGTGGCAGACCCCAATAGTCGAAGGCTTTACCGTATCTTGTGTCTTCCTTCCAGATATTCGCAGGTAATCACTGCTTTCTCTCATTTGTCAGTCTGACATATCTCCTGTGGTGACCTGGCAGCACAGTGGTCGTCAGCCTGAGAAGTCGCCTGTGACAGTGATGGGACGCAGGGCACGTAGACACCTTCTAGACTGTCTGCATTCCTCAGGACTAGACAGGACTTGCTTGGACCACAGAAAAGCTCAACTGCGCTCGGTCAGAGGATTACATTTTGTGTAGCACATACCCCGGTAGCTTAGACCTCAGCTATACGCCATTGTGTATCTACTGCATGGTCTCCAATATATTCATATTGCAATTACTGCAGAGAAAAAGCGTGCCCCCTGTACCATGTATATCCACGGTCCTCATACAGGACACTAAGTACCCGGGACAGAACAGGAACGCCTGAAGCTTCCTCCCCATACAGATCTAGTGCCCCAGGATCCTGGAGGACGACTTCCCCTGCCCCCGGCTCTGTTAATTATTACTAATCATTGAAGCCCTGTGTGAACCGTCTACTTCCTATGAAGATGAATCATTCGAATGTCTCCTTTCATTTTCAGTGACGCAGTGATTCATATCATGCTGCAATATTAAAGCTGTTCTGAAACTACAACCCCCAGTATGTCCCAACAGTCTGCACTGTCACCACTGCAAGGAGTCCCCCCTTCCGTGATCTGTTATCACTCTTAGCTTTGTAACGGAATTATAGGAATAAATTATGGAATTGCTGTTTAAGCAGTTGTCTGCTTTATAAGTATAGAGAACCATCCAGTAATGAATATACAGCTGAACTTTTTCAGGGCGAATTCCTTGTGCCTATGAACAGGTAAGGGGAGGAACTGCAGGAGGAAATGAATTAAAGGGGATTTCCAGGATTTTATCACTGATGACCTATCCTCGGGATCTGATCGGTGGGGGGTCTGACTCCCGCCGATCAGCTGTTTGAGAAGGTACCAGCTATCCCGTGAGCGCCGCTACCTTCTTGCAGCTCACCAAGCACAGCGCCTCACATTGTATAGTGGCCATGCTTGGTATCACGCTCAGCCCCATTTACTTGAATGGGGCTGAGCCGCTCCTAGGCCACGTGACGTCACTGGCCTAGGAAGAGCTGAGAGAAGGCCGCGGCACTCACAGGAGCGCCAATACCTTTTCAAACACCTGATCGGCGGGGGTCCCTGGTGTCGAACCCCCACCGATTTAGATACTGATGACCTATCCTGAGGATAGGTTATCAGTAGTAAAATCCCGGAAAACCTCTTTAAGTGCACCAAGGGCCGGCCCAAGCCACTCTGTGCACCCTTGCTCCGCCTGCTTCCTCTCCTTGTTTCACAGGGTCGGGTTTAGCCTGCATAGCAAGAGGAGCAAGGGTGCACAGAGTGACTTGGGCCCGCCCTCGGTGCACTTCCCTTCTCATTTGCCTACGTATTAAAAGTACTTTTATGATGGAGCAATGCATCACTAAGTGAAAGATATTGTTACCTTCAGCTGAGCTAGCCCTACAATATATTGGCAGTCATTTACGGAATTTTATTATATTACTACTGATGACCGATCCTGAGGATAGGTCATCAGTAGTAAAATCTCAGAAAACCCCTTTAAGAGAGGACTCGGAGACTTTGTAAGGAGCAGTAAAGCTGGAGCGAAACAGGTTTCCAGTCTCTGGGTAAGCAGAGATCTTGAAAATGGAGACACGAACCAGATCAGACAGTCGCAGAATCCTTTATACAGCGACAAGTGAGAGCTCAGTGTCCTGCGGAGGGAGGTAAAGGGCCCATCCTTTGCATTGTCCTATAAAAGCAGATCGTCTGCCTCTTTCTTCCGGCGATTTCCTCGCCCACGGGAATCAGACAGTTCGGTTTTGGAAACTCCCCAAATCTAATAAAACCAAGATCAGGGCCGTTCCTTTAAGCAGCGACAAATGCACTTAATTATCTGAAAGTGGATTTACTGTAAATTCTTCATAAAACTGAGAAGGAAGCTTACATCATACGACTCTGTAATTTAGGATGTTAAATGTGTAAAAAGGAAAAAAAATGAGGTGCCAGCCCCGGCCGACAGCACAGCCCGGATTACAGAGTAATTTATGAGGCCTAGGGAAGGGCAGGATTAATCATCGGCTGATAACGTCCTGTGGATTCTGCCATCGCACACACCTGGAAGTCTTCCAGTCCCGGCTCCTGAACTTGTACCCTTCACCCAAAGAAAACCGGGCCCTGGGGGACAGGCAAGGTCTGATGTTTTTAGCATGAAGGTGATACTATCATCACATAATACCGCTATATAGTACCTAAATAATATTAAATATCAAAAAAATAACTATAAAAACAATGGCAGTTTTTTTTTTTTCTCATTCCACCCCTAAGATTAATTAAAGAGTTTTTCCAGGAGTAAAGTATTGATGACATGTCCTCAGGATAGGTCACCAATGTCTGACTGGTGGGGGTCCGACTCCCGCATCCCTGCTGATCAGCTGTTTAAAGAAGCCGCAGCGATCTTCCTAGACCAGTGACGTCACATTCATCCTCACATGGCCTGTGTGCAGCTGGATGGGCCGAGACCTGTGATGGCTAACCTCCGGCCAAGCTAGAACCAGCCCTGTACCTCACATGGATCCAGAGATCTCTTAATTCATTGCTCCAACTGGTCTGCTAGATTCTCTTCAGGCTGGCAGCTCAGGGGGTGTGTCCTTTCTCCCACAGCTCTCTTCCTGTCACAGCTCAGTGGATGTGTCCTTTTTGCTGCAGCTCTCTTCCTGTCACAGCTCAGGGGGTGTGTTCTTTCTGCTGCAGCTCTCTCCCTGTCACAGCTTAGGGGATGTGTCCTTTTTGCTGCAGCTCTCTCCCTACCATAGTTCAGGGAATGTGTTCTTACTGCCGCAGATCTCTCCCTGTCACAGCTCAGGGGATGTGTCCTTTTTGCTGCAGCTCTCTCTGTACCATAGTTCAGGGAATGTGTCCTTACTGCCGCAGATCTCTCCCTGTCACAGCTCAGGGGGTGTGTTCTTTCTGCTGCAGCTCTCACTATCGCAGCTCAGGGGACATTGCCTTTACGCTACAGATCTCTGCCTATCACAGTTTAGTTGATGTGTCCTTACTGCTGCAGCTCTCTCCCTGTCACTGCTTAGGGGGGGATGTCCTTTAGGGTTCATTCAGACAGCCGTACGTTGTCCGTTATTTTGCGGATTACATACTGACCCATTCACTTAGGGCCCATTTACACGACCGTGTAGATGCAACCCCATTCACCTTTATGGGAGCGGGTAGCCGCACGGAGCCAGCTTTGTGCTGCTGCTCCGCATAAAAAAATGAAACATGCCCTATACTTGTCCGCAACAGCGGACAACTATAGGCATTTTCTATGGGGCGCCCCGGCCGTTATTGTGGACCCGCAATAACACGGCCGTCTGAATGGGGCCTTATATGGACGCTTTTCTTCCATTCCACGGCTCCGCAAAACAAATGAAACATTCCCTATACTTGTCAGTGAAAATCAGGACATATCCCCATTGAAGTCTATGGTTCCGCAAAAATACGGAATGCAATCCGTTTTTTTGTTTTTTTTGCGGACATGCTGAACTGCCCGCAAAAAAACGTATCCGTATTTTTCCGGACATCATACGACGTCCCTTATGCTGCATCTCCCTTTTACAGCTCAGGGTGGGCATGTCCTTTCTCATGGGGTGTTTCCTTTCTGCTGCAGCTCTCCCTGTTACTGTCAGAGCTTCTAGATATGGCCGGTGGCAGTTGAATGATGGATCTGAGCGAGGTGGACAAACAAATAAGGAAAACCACTAACAGCAGGTGGAGCTATACAGATACGTTTTATTGAATATCTCAGTGGCTATACAAAATTTTTAATGACATGCAATTAGAAAAGTGTTCAGATCCAGCTGCTGGTTAAAAAAATGTAGAATATAGAGCAATGATGATTGATCCGTGTCTCAGGATTGGAATCGACAGCATTTATCACTGTGGTCCGGCTGCCTAAACCCCCATGACCCCCCCCCCTCCCCATTAATAATCCATTTTTCATTATTAGTAAATCACTTGATGTAGTGGCGTCCTATCCTGTTGCAGAGCAGTGACTGTATGTCAGCATCGTCAGCCTGTGACTAGTATGCGTACCTGTAGGCGGTTTTCCTTGCGCGCGGTTTCATGCCCATCCCCGGTGTTTAGCTCACATGCCATTGTGTAATTGCAGCGTTCTTCAGATGTCATTCAGCTAAAGTATTCCTTTAGTCCCCTGCACTCCGGGGGTTAGTGTCGGGTTTCTGGCGGAGCTGCTCTTCTATTCATCTGGCCGGGCGGACCTCCCATACAGCCTGCCAATATCAACCGTGCCCTCGAAAGAGGTTTAACCCCCACAATGTAAAGCATTGTGGAAAATGAGAGCTGCGATTGTTAAATGCGTAACGTAATCTCTCCGGGGATGCGCGAGGACGTTCTGTCCCACTGGCTCCATATAAAGGGAAACCTATGTACAATGCTGCACGCCTCTTCAGATTTGCACTAATCCATCTTTCGCCTTTTTTTTTTTTCCGTAGATTTTTACTTTTTTTTTTTTTTCACCATTGTTTAGCGGAAGATTTTCAGGAAATAAACAGAATCTGTGTTAATTGCTGACAATCTGATGGTGAGACAATGCTACATAAATCTGCCCTTTTAAAGTACACGACAAGCTCTTTCTAACAAAGCTAGAACTAGCCCTGTACCTCACATGGATCCAGAGATCTCCCCATTCATTGCTCTGCAAGATTTATATCAAGCTGACAGCGCAGGGGGCGTGTCCTTGGAACTGAGCATGTGCTTCCATCTCAGTGAGCAGGACAGAGAAATTAGAAAAAAGAGCAAACAGCAGGTGGCGCTCTACAGATAGATTTTAGTGAATAACTCAGTGGCTATAATACATTTTTAATTAAATGCAATTACAAAAGTATTCAGATCCAGGTGCTGGTTTGAAAACTGTAGAATATTTTTCATGGGACAACCCCTTTACATCCATGTAGTTCCTCAGACATCTCGATAAAGGAATCCTCTGTGTAGCGAGGAAGTGAAGCAAAGTAAAAAATTGGCTGATTTCTTTCAAAGACTGCTCCATATCTGTCCATGGTTGTGTCTGGTATTGCAGGTCAGTTCTAGTAAAAATGAATGGGACTGGCCTGCAATACCACACACAGCCTGCAGATAGGTGGGGCACTGTTTTTAGATCAAAGCAGCCCCCAAAAGGCTAATTTTACATAATAGAAAGATGGAGGATGAATGTAGGGGTTAGGTGCATATCTACGGCTCTCTCTGTTCACTAGCATGCTCGGCTGTTCCTGTGACTCCCATAGATGGGAATAGAGTGAACCGTGCACATGTGTGAGCACCTCATCCATGTGGCACCTAGCTGGCATCTCACCAGGCAGAATGGTCGTCTAGGGACCCCCATTATGGAATTAAGTGGTGGACTCTGTGACCCACGTTAGACATTTTTGGCGTATTCCTTGGATATGTCATCTACGTCTAAGATGGGGATACCCCTTAAAGGGGTTGCACCTGATAAGAGAAACATGACATAGCTGCTTTCTTCCAGACATAGCGTTACACCTGTCTGTGGGTTATGTCTGGTATTGTGGATCTGCTCTACTAAAGTGAATTGGACTGACCTGCAGTACCACACACAACCTGCAGACAAGTGTGGCGCTGTCTTTGGAAGAAAGCAGCCACCTTTTTCTAATTCTAGGTCTTTTCTAATACCCTTTGATGGCTCCGTTTTTTTTCTTGCTGCTTTTATCACTATGTCATCAGATCTACCACAAGGGGCTTTGGAGGAAACCCCTACTCTACCAGTGCAAATCCACAGAGGTATTTCCCAAGAAAGAGCGATACCTCTCTCTCCAGCGCCACCTATTGGAAGTGTCCTCATATGAGTCATGATTCAACTTTCCAACAAGCCTTGGGATTTGAGAAGGCAATGTAGCCAAGTCAGATATCCATCTGCAGACAGCTGTTTCGGGGGGCTTGCCCCTCATCAGTACAGAGGAGTAGTATTCAGGTTGCCTCATCACCTCTGATAGATAGACCAAAAGCAACCAGCAGAATTATTATATTGGGAATATACACCTCATCAGGGTCGGACTGGCCCACCAGAGTACCAGAGGATCCTCCGGTGGGCCCAAGCTCTGACCATAATGGACCCTTAATAAAACAGGGCTCTTAAGGCCTTGGATGGGCCCTCAGAAGCATTTCTTCTGGTGGACCCAAGGGACTTCAGTCTGATGCTGCCCCTCCTGGTTGCCAACCCAAAAATGCCTATATTTTTCTGATAAAGGCTTCAGTGGTCCAGATATACATTAGTCAGAACAGATCGTTGCTAGATCCTCACCCCGTCCACGTCATTTCACAATGTTCACACCCTCTGCTGGTGTTTTTGGGAGCCTTAGGGTCAATTATACAGCATTCAGAGGGAGATAGTTGAATGGAAGAAACATTTTTCCAAAGCAGAGTCGTCCATCATAAGTAACGTTGTGGATCTTGGATGATCTTGCCCTCAGAAATTATGATGTCATCTCAGTAGCAGAGGTTTCCAGTAAATCTGTACGGCAGGACCCTCCTGAAATTGACCACCAAACAAACCCAAGTCTATAGACCAAGCACGGTGAAGTAACCCACACTGTATTGGACACCAAGAGGGTGGTGCCAGTGTATGGAATCACAAAGGTGAATACTCCGCCACAGGTCTTTTCTGAAAGTCCGTTCCTATTTCAGGCTTTCCGATAATTCATCATTAGTCGCCAAACAGAAGGGAAGCCGGGATGTCCCGTCTTCCATGTCTAACGTAATCTGGCTCCGGCCAATATTTGTCTGTCTGCAGGAAGATAGGGCGAGGTCGGTTTTATATTTAGCTTTGCCTTCGACTTGTACAAGGGATTTCTAAGAACGTGCCCACAGGCGTTTTATTTATATTGTCAGCATGAGAGTACATGAGCTAAGAAATTCTACCTAAGGATAAGATCTATAGAAAGCGCCTACAAAAACATCAAGTGTTGCCCCAATGCCGGCCCTGCACACGGGGTCTTAAGGTCTTAAAGGAAACATGCCACTACATCAAACCTCACAACATGGCAGGACCTTATTCTGTTAGTGTTTCCCTTCACTAAACAGCCCCGTCCCATAAAGTGCCAAACAAGGTGGGTGAAAATCCTGAAATCCTGCAGTTTTCACTCCAAGCACTGAACCTTATAATAGGCTGACACTTCCTGTTCTGTAGAGATGGCTTCTAAGCAGTCATCTCATTATCATACCACTATGAAAAACCTTACAACATGGCAGGACATTATTCTGTTTACTGTTATTATCTCCGCTAAGCAGCCCTCTCCCCTAAAGTGCCAAACAAGGTGGGTGGAAATCCTGCAGTTTTCACTCCGAGCAAGGAACCTCTTAATAGGTTGAGACTTCTTGTTTTGTAGAGATCACTTCTCACCAGTCATCTCATTATCATCACAGGCAGGAATACAGTGACCAATATGACCTATATATAGATAACACTGGATCCACCATTCACAATAAGTGATGGACACAGCTTACCTCCTCCCACTCCCAGCACAGTGACCTCTACTCGGGTCACTGAGCATTCCCACAACACTCAAATAGAAGTCAACAAGTCCTCTCCAGTTTGCAGGTTCCTGGGGTCCTTGTGGCTGCTGTAAAGCAAACCTCGGCTTTGTCAAGATGACCGCCCCCATAATCACGTACAAAAAAAATAGAATTAAAAAAAATCATCAATATTTCCATTATGAGGAATGTGGGTAGAGAAACAGGAAAAAATTTTACTGTCTGTATAATCTCAATCTTTAGCCAAAAAAAATGTATCTGATAATTTTATGAGGTGGGGACATTTTTTCATTTTATCATAATCTCATCTGCTTCAGCACCGGTCACTATCTGCAGGACTGGTTGAAGTATCGGGGCTTGTTTGGCCCTGTGTGTCCATTGTGGAGTATATACCTTAGTATACAGTATGTACTGACACAGGGTCATCTTGTGGTTTAGGACATTACCGAATTATCAGTTTCTACCTATTAGTTAATGAATGATGGGAAGAGACCCGTGGAGATCCTGCCAGTCCTCTCTCTGTCTCATGCTCCATGTCAGTGAAAAGTCTCCCAGAATCTGAAGGAAAATGATCCTTCCATGAATTAGGTAAATTACAGAAGTCCTGAAGGGCTTTCCTGGGTTTTATTCTCTTCTTAAAGTGTTCCCATCTGAAAGGGGTTATCCCATGAATCATTTTCATACCAGAAGACCAGCCGTTAATAGCTGCTGTAAATTAAATTAGTATTTCTAATCTTATCATTTTTTGCTTCCATGTATCTATTCTGCTGGGGGCTTGCACTGAACCCTGTCAGTCTCCTTCACCCTCTGGCAGCTGACAAAATAGCGAACCTGTCACCTCTACTATGCTGCATTTGATGAGGGCAGCATAGTATAGTGAGAGAGATGAGTCGGATGAGACTTGTGGCCCCGTCCTCTCCTGCCTATTACTGGCAGGAGTCATTCCTATGTGTAACATGAAAAAAACCTACAAGTCATAGGCTGGATGCGAGGAAGGGCAGGACCCATGAGTCTCATCAGACTCCTCTCTCCCGCAGCGCTGGCACTGGCTGCTGTTCGCCCTGTCGAAATTAACGGATCTGGCACTATACTATGCTGCCCTCAGCGAGGGCTGTATAGTAGAGGTGACAGATTCCCCTTAATTTCCCTACTGAAGAAGTCTTCTCTGCTATACTGCCATGCTACCGCATGTGGGGACAATGACTGAGCATGCATGCTTTGCTAAAAATGCAATTCTGAGAATAGATAGGAGGGATAATCAAATACTGCACCCCATGCAGGCTAAATTGACCAAATTTTCCTCCATTACTACTGCCACATGATTTTCCATCCAGCTTTTCTAGATCCCTGAAGGGCACATAAGCCCAGTTATACAGCAGTGGATGCACAAAACCTCTATGGTTTGTAGCACAGACCTTCATATCCTAGTAATAAAGTAAAAAGAAGACTAAAGAATAATAAATAAAAAAATAATAATAAAAAATGAAGAATAAAAAAAATAAAAATTATAAATTAATAATAATAAAGAATAAGACATAAGATTAATAAATAAAGAATAATAAATAAATAATAAGAATAATAAAAAATTAAGAATAATATAAATAATAATACAGAATACAAAATAAAGAATAATACAAAAAAATTATAAAAAAAAGAAGAAATGAAGAATAATAAATAAATTAATAATAAAGAATAATAAATAAGATTAATAAATAAATAATAATAAAAAAAATAAAGAAGAATAAATAAAGAATAATAAATAAAAAAAATAAAGAAGAATAAATAAGAATAAACCCCAGGAAATTGCCAGTCCCTCATGTACTGTAAATTGGGCTTTTAAAAAGTTTCAATGGAAGTCACAAAGACAAAGGCCAGTTTGCTGCTCTGCCCATCAGCCTGGACTTCCTTGCCCAGCATCACAACCCAGTGACCCACAGGGTCCAGGAATGTGGCGACCAAGATTTTAAAGCTGCACTTCCGATAAATGCCAGCCAGCCAGCAAATGTGCTGAAAACCGCGGCCTGCCAGGTTCCTGCTATAATGTACACAAGGCCGGCTTAGACAAACAGAAGAAAACCCATAAGAATTGCAGGAATTCCACCAGAGAGACACCCATTCATTTAGTGCAGCTGTGACCGTCCCGCCAGACCAGTGCTGAGGTAAGCTGGTGCCACGCACTGAACCCCTGATTGGTATTTGTTTTGAGTCTTGTGTTGCACTTGGCTTTCGCTTAGCAGAGCCCATTATTCTGGGAGAGAAAATTACCTTTATCTCATTGTGAGAGGCCTGATTGTTTCCTCCCTCGCTGTGCTATGTCAAGAGCGTCCAAACAAATGTGTCTGCCGGCTCCGTGACCATTAACACCAGCGCCACATCGCCGCCAGATACATGATACCGAGAGGGCAGCGCACCCTGTGTGACACAGCAGAATCGGAAAGTCAAATCCTCAGTAGATGGGAAAAGTCCTTGAGACAAACTCTTGTTAGGAATACTGCTCAGTGGTATCTGCTTCTGGAAAAGCTGAGTGACCACCAGCTCTTTCTTATGCCTAGTCCGGATAGAAAGCTGCGATGCTTCCCACTGTATAGGCGTACAGCGCCCATAGGCTACCATTGTAGAAAAACTATACGCCTATTCACTTTAAGAAATTGTGTGTCTGCTGGGATATACCCGCCCAATGGAGGTCCCCCCGATCCCCATATATACTGAGCCTGGCGTTTGTTAAAGGCTATGTACACCTTTGGGGGCAATTTTTTTTATTATTGCATTATACTTATTTTGACCTAAAAATCATTTTTCAATTGGTTTTTATTAACAATATGGAGCCCTTTTTTGTGTACAGAGCTGACAAGCTGTACTAGCTGCCTGTGGATTCTTTTCTCAATTCCTTCATCTGAGGACCAGACGGACAGCTTATCTCTTCTCTCTGACCTTATAAACACTCATTAAAGCTCAATCCTTACCTTACTGATAAGAATGTGGCTTAAATAAGTGTTTATGTCCTCTCACTAGTTTAGAGATAAGGGTTATTAGTTGACCGGCACAAAGTGAAAGTGAAATTACCAGTCACCCAGCTAGACAAACAGTTAACCCTTTGTGATTGAACAGCTCAATATTTTTAATACAGACCAATTGAAAATATGATTTTTAGTCAAAAATAAGTTAAATGTAATGATAAAAAAAATTGACTTTAGCCTTTAAGCGTAGGTTCTAGATGTGATCACATAATGGCTTCGTGCCATGTGACCTGCAGAGATGTGACATCACGATACGGACACCCTTTGACCAATGTTATGTGCCATCATTATATGGTCCTCCATGATAATAGTTTGGCGGTTTACTTCTGCTGGAGTAGGCAGTCAGATCTTTCACTGGCGGTAAAAGTCAAGTGCCTATTGGATTGTTATGTTAAAGAGGTTGTCCCACAAAAAATATTACCGTTTTCTAACCAGTCCCTGGATCTGAATAATGTAATTACATGTAATTAATAATGTATTATAGCCACGGAGTTATTCACTGAAATGTATCTGTATAGCGCCACCTGCTGTTTGCCCTTTTTCTAATTTCTCTGTCCTGCTCACGGAGAAGGAATCGCATGCTCAGTTCCATCCTTCAACTGCAGCAGATAGGACATGCCCTCTGAGAAAGGACACACCCCCTGAGCTGACAGCTTGAAATAAATGTTAGAGCAATGAATGTGGAGATCTCTGGATTCATGTGAGGTACAGGGCGGGTTCTGGCTTTGTTAGAAAGAGGCTGTCGTATACTATATATGATATCATGGGATAACCGCTTTAACTGTCTAACTGTTTTACCATAGTGGAGCTCCAGCAGTGGGAAAAGCAGCTAACTGGAGGGGGGAGGGCTACTTTAGATGCTGCTACCTCCTGAATGGTAGCAGCTAGAAGCATATGCAACTGATCTTGTTTGAAAGCAAACAATCCAAGCTTTTAGACAAATGACAGCAATATGCTCAGGACAGAGGAATATATCACTGATCGGAGATGCTGTGAATGAAGCTGAAAATGAAAGTAAAAACAGGTTTTAATCACGATTATTCCTGACTTGATTTCTAACAGTGATTTCTCCTCTGTTACTTGGACTTTAGCTGTCATGAAAGCCTGGACTGTCAGCTTTCATACAAGACCAGTTGCATGTTTCTAGCTGCTACCATTAAGGAGATATCTCCATCTAAAGCAGCCCTCCCCCCTCCAGTTAGCTACTTTTCACACTGCCTGAGCTGGACTTGGGCAAAACAGTTAGGTGGTTAAATGATATAGGTTTACGCTGATGTTTTCTTCTCTGTTCACATCTAAAGCTAAATCCATCTGATGACAGTGTTGGTAAAGCGCTTCGGAATGTGTCAGCGCTATATAAGTGGGTACAATAAATAAATCTGGTGTACTATTGTAAGAGAGCAATGTGTGAGCGCCAGTGTTTTAGCCACATGTCTCATCCGCCATTATGCTGAATAACTTTGCGGTTTGTAGTTTTTGAATCCCATCATGTTTCTTCTGTGCCCACATCCCAATGTAAATTCTGCTGTTTTCTTATTGCCTCTGTCTATTGTAGCCACTTTTTATTCTGCTGCTTTATATTGTTCCTTTTTGCTGTTTTTTTAGCCCCCCCTGCTTATATAATGTCGTGTATTTCATAGGCACAAGACCTGAATGTGATTGAAGAGGTCATCCGAATGATGCTGGAGATCATAAACTCCTGCCTGAGCAATTCCCTCCACCACAACCCCAACTTGGTCTACGCCCTGCTATACAAGCGAGAGCTCTTCGAACAGTTTCGGAGTCACCCGTCCTTCCAGGATATTATGCAGAATATAGACATGGTAAGTGCAGTGATGTGGCGGTGTTATTTCAGTCTGCCATAGTGACCCCAGAATCAAACATGGAACCCAGGTACTCCGAATACTCATAAAAGTCTGTAAAGTTTCATTCTCAGGGGATAGTTCAGGAGACCCTCATGTAAGCCAAAAACGGTTGGTTTGGCCGACATAAGCGTTAGAAGTACAATTTTTTCGGCAAAAGAATATGCAGATCTCGTGGGGATAGTGAAGCGTCTTGCCGGTGCCTCCTTCTAGAAGAGGCTTCCTGTGGGTCAGTGTCCAACTTCTTAGAACACGGGCAGTGGCTTGGCTATTTTCCCTTGTCGTGTTCCAAGACTTTCTAATAAGACGGACATTGACTCATAGGGAGCCCCTTCCCATAGGTGGCAGTAGCGAGACGGTGCTCTTTTTTTGGGAGATATCCACTTTGCATATTATTTTCCCATGGAGCATTGCCACTAAGTCTCCATACCCGGCTGGTCTCCACAAGGACAGCCTGTACCTCCCCTGTAGAAAGTTGGAAATTGCCCCTTTTGGAGCTAGGTGACGAAGTCCACATATTTTACAGTAAATCCGCTTTAGGGCTTGTTCACACGACCGTATGTATTTTGCTGTCCGCAAAAAACGGATCTGCGAAAAATACAGATGACATCCGTGTGCATTCCGTATTTTACGGAACAACTGGGCCCTAATAGAGCAGTACTATCCTTGTCCGTAATGCGGACAATATTAGGACATGTTCTATTTTTTTGCGGAATGGATAAACGGACATACGGAAACGGAATGCTGACGGAGTATCTTCCGTTTTTTTGTGGACCCATTGAAATGAATGGTTCCGCATACGGTCTGCAAAAAAAACGGAAAGAAAATACGGTCCTGTGAATGAGCCCTTAGCTTGCCGCCGTTTTCATCTTTTGCAGCACGCCATACAATCTGCACCCGTGTTTTTTTGGTACATTTTTTTTTCCATCCAGATTCTTGCTGATTATTAGAATTCACATCGAAATCCAAGACAAATCTGCACATGACGAGCTCTGATCCAGGACAGAATTGAGAGCCATGATCCTCGCACCTTCATGCCCTTGGCCTGCTCGTCTTCATAACTTCACCTCAGCAACTACCGTGTTATTTCATGTGCAGATTGTAGGTTTTATTAAAGGGCATCTGTCAGCAGTTTTGTACCTATGACACAGGCTGACCTGTTACATGTGCACTTGACAGCTGAAGACATCTGTGTTGGTCCCATGTTCATATGTGTCCACATTACTGAGAAAAATAGTGTTTTATTATATGCAAATGAGACTCTAAGAGCAACGGGGGCGTTACCATTACACCTAAAGGCTCAACTCTCTTAAAATGGTGTTCCCTCTGCACTTTGTTTGACAGGGCCAAGCAAGCGTGATCACGTTTACACTTCCTGGCCTGTCAATCAAAGTGGAGAGGGTTTGGCCATTGCAGAGTGTGTAATGGCGACGCCCCCGTTGCTCCTAGAGGCTCATTTGCATATAGTAAAACATCATTTTTCTCAGTAATGTGGGCACATATTAACCACTTACCGTCCGCCCGTTGACTATAAACGTCCGGGAAGTGGTTATCTATCTCAGAAATGTCCATTCAGAGATAGCAGCTGCACGCTAATCGTGCAGCTGCGCAGTGGGGTACCTGCTGTCAGTGACAGCAGGGTACCCCAAAGAGAAGGCAGGGACCGTTCCCAGGGGTCCCTGCCTTCTAGATCGCTGTATACACAGCGCTCACCGAGCGCTGTGTATACATATCAGGAAGAGCTATTGCTCTTCCTGTTCCGGCCCGGCGGTCACGTGATCGCCGGGGCCGGGAGAGTGCAGGAGCTGCCGGGTCTCTCATAGACCCGATCAGCCCTGCACTGAGGCTTTACAGCATAGTATTATGCTGTACAGCCTCTCTGGGGATGTATTTCCCCTGTAACTGGGGCTACTATGCCAGCCCCAGTTACAGGAGAAATCAAGTGTAAATAAATAAATAAATAAGTGAAGTTAAATGTCCCCCCTGAGGTCTGGTATGACCTTATGGGGGACACAAAGTGTAAAAAAATAAAAAAAATTAAAAAAAAATAGAGTATTATATTAAAAAAAAAATCACATATATATATAAAAAAAAATAATTTCCCCCCAAATATTTAATTAAAAAAAGTTACAAATAAAAATAAATAAATAAGATAGACATATTTGGTATCACCGCGTCCGAAACGACCGGCTCTATAAAAATATCACATGATCTACCCGATCAAGTGAACTGCGTAAAAAAAGCTAATAAAAATTATGCCAAAACAGCTTTTTTTGTCCCATCACCTACCAAAAAACATAATATCAAACAATCAAAAAGTCGTATGCATCCCAAAATGGTAGCAATAAAAACGTCACCTCATCTCACCTCACCTCACGCAGCTCAGTCCACAAAAAAATTAAAACGTTATCACTCTTACAAACCATGACAAAAAATTCCATGTTAGAAAATGCAGATGCTGCTCCTCCCCTTCTGAGCCCTGGCGTATCCCCAAATAACAGTTTACGACCACATGTGGGGTGTTTCTGCAAACTACAGAATCGGGGTAATAAATATTGAGTTTTGTTTTGTTGTTAACCCTTGATGTGTTACAGGAAAAAAAATGATTAAAATGGAAAATCTGCAAAAAAAAGTGAAATTTTGAAATTTCACATCTATTTTGCTTTAATTCCTGTGGAATACTTAAAGGGTTAACAACATTTCTAAAACCAGTTTTGAATAGTTTGAGGGGTGTAGTTTCTAAAATGGGGTCATTTCTGACTGAATGGGTGGTTTCTATTATAAAAGCCTCACAAACTGACTTCTGAACTGAACTGGTCCTTAAAAAAGTTGATTTTGCAAATTTGCAAAAATTGCGTCTAAAATTCTAAACCTTCTACTGTCCTAAAAAAATAAAATGACACTACCAAAATGATGCCAACATAAAGTAGACATTTGGGGAATGTAAATTAAAAAGGATTTTATGGGGCATCACTGTCTTAAAAGCAGAAAGATTGAAATTTAGAAAACAGTGAATTTTTTTAAATTTTCGTTAACTTTTGGATTTTTTTTATAAATAAAATTAAAACTTATCGACTCAAATTTACCATTAACTTGAAGTACAATGTGTCACGAGAAAACAGTCTCAGAATCGCTTGGATAAGTAAAAGCGTTCCAAAGTTATTACCACATGAAGTGACACATGTCAGATTTGCAAAATTAGGCCTGCGTCAGGAAGGGGGTAAATGGCCCAGAGCTGAAGTGGTTAACATGGGACCAACACAGATGTCTTCAGCTGCCAAGCGCACATGTAACAGGTCAGCCAGTGTCATAGATACAAAACTGCTGACAGATGCCCTTTAAAGGGTAATAAACAAAATTTTGCAAGAGATGGGAGATGACATACCCTGAACTGGTACAGGAGACCTGCAGGCACCACCGCCATATGCAGCACATCTCAGTCCATGGAAAGAAGCGTTTGGATAGTGATTATACACATATATGGGTTATTTCTGTGCCTTATTGGAAACCTTCTTGGCAGAGCCATCGTATAGTATTGCCAGTAGCTGCCTGAACCCAGCGGCCCTCCTGTCAGAGGCACTGCCCGCACCGCAGGCAGATGTTTCCTATACTCAGCGCTTCTTGGCTTGTCATTGGTTTCTTGGAATTTCTTCTCAGAACTAGAAAAATAGATTTTTCAGTCCCGTATTATATAGACATCTGTTCTGCGGAGGGGATGAAAACCAGGCAGAAGTGGATTGGTGACCAGTTCTGCAACGGGTACCCACGGATTTTGGGTAATTACAGAAAAGTTGCTTTTAAGTGTGAAGTCTCCACATAGGTCAGTGATGTGCAGGAGGCCACAGAATACACGGGGGGGGGATGTAAATGAGGAGTTTCCCGGCTGAGTGAAGCTTCTCCGCTCGGGTTTTTGTGTTCGCCATCGAACCAAATACGTGCAGACGGCCGTGTGAAGGCGTCCCCCTCGTGCAAGCCTAGGTGGCTGCCCGACGTCTCCTCTTTGAATGGATCTGTTTGGGTCCGTCTGACGAGCGAGCGGCAGGAAGATGGAGGATAGCCCATCTACTCATTGTCATCTTGTCTCGCTTTCAGGCTTCTCCACTATCTCTTCCTGTTTTTGTTTTTCTCCTTGAAGGGAAATGGTCTTCAGCCTTTTCCATCTGATTATAAAGTGACAGATATGAGCCGTAATATAACGGCGCATTGAGTGCTCCCTGGTATCGTCAAAGTTTGCCAAGTCCATCCAGGTATCTCCCCTGCAGAGGTGTGCACGGTATAGAAGGATGGGGGTCAGTGCAGTATAATATCCATATGTCCTGATAGGTCTTATCCACAGGGGCCCTTCAACTGGTTGACGAGTATGTGAGTCTTGAGTGGCATACAAAGTATCTAGGGTGTCTGCGACATCTGAGGAACCCCCCACCCCTCAGACACATACTGTAGGTCACTATGGCAGTGGAGACCTCTGGGTCTAATAGGCTGTCTGTCCGTGTAAAACGGAGATATTGCAGTACAGTATTTCAGTGATTATGTCACAGCTTCAAGTCATCCATTGATACTAAAAAAAAAAAAAAAAAATGTGAAAAGGTGTAATAAAAAAATAAAGTTAAGAAATATTAAAAAAAAAATGTGAAAAGGTGTAATAAAAAAATAAAGTTAAGAAATATTTAAAAAAAAAAAAAGCCTTTTCCTCTACACATTCCTTTAGGCTACATTCACACGAATGTATTTTGTTTCCGTGTCCGTTTTGTTTTTTTAGATTCGATGATGACCCATTCATTTCAATGGGTCCGCAAAAATGCCGTCTATTCTGTAGCCCACAAAAATATATAGAATATGTCCTATTCTTGTCCGTTATGCGGACAAGGATAGGCATTGTTACAATGGATCCGCAAAAAAACGTATGCAACACGGATGTCACACAGACGTCATCACTATTTTTTGCAGATCAGCATTTTGTGGACTGCAAAATACATACGGTCATGTGAATTTAGCCTTATTATGTAAAAAATTTATATATATATATATATATACACACAGGGTGGGCCACTTATATGGATACACCTAATAAAATGGGAATGGTTGGTGATATTAACTTCCTGTTTGTGGCACATTAGTAAATGGGAGGGGGGGAAACTTTTCAAGATGGGTGGTGACCATGGTGGCCATTTTGAAGTCGGCCATTTTGGATCCAACTTTAGTTTTTTCTATGGGAAGAGGGTCATGTGACAGATCAAACTCATTGAGAATTTCACAAGAAAAACAATGGTGTGCTTGGTTTTAACATAACTTTATTCTTTCATGAGTTATTTACAAGTTTCTGACCACTTATAAAATGTGTTCAAAGTGCTGCCCATTGTGTTGGATTGTCAATGCAACCCTCTTCTCCCACTCTTCACACACTGATAGCAACACCGCAGAAGAAATGCTAGCACAGGCTTCCAGTATCCGTAGTTTCAGGTGCTGCACATCTCGTATCTTCACAGCATAGACAATTGCCTTCAGATGACCCAAAGATAAAAGTCTAAGGGGGTCAGATCGGGAGACCTTGGGGGTCATTCAACCGCTACATGATGATGTGTTTTCCCTCTTTATGCACTGAAGCTGGCACGTTCCCTGAGTTTTTCCAGCGAGATAGTGCACCACCACATTATGGGTGTCAGGTCCGAGCATTTCTAGATGAACAGTTTCATGGAAAGTGGATTGGTCGTCGTGGGCCAGTTGAATGCCCCCCCGCCCCAAGGTCTCCCGATCTGACCCCCTTAGACTTTTATCTTTGGGGTCATCTGAAGGCAATTGTCTATGCTGTGAAGATACAAGATGTGCAGCACCTGAAACTACGGATACTGGAAGCCTGTGCTAGCATTTCTTCTGCGGTGTTGCTATCAGTGTGTGAAGAGTGAGAGAAGAGAGCTGCATTGACAATCCAACACAATGGGCAGCACTTTGAACACATTTTATAAGTGGTCAGAAACTTGTAAATAACTCATGAAAGAATAAAGTTACGTTAAAACCAAGCACGCCATTGTTTTTCTTGTGAAATTCTCAATAAGTTTGATGTGTCACATGACCCTCTTCCCATTGAAAAAAAAACTAAAGTTGGATCCAAAATGGCCAACTTCAAAATGGCCGCCATGGTCACCACTAGAGATGAGCGAGCATGCTCGGGAGCAATTTTCGAGTAGTAGCGTACGCATCCTCTAATCTGTACGCATCTTGTAATTACGTACGCATTAGTGTACAGATTAAAAAATGCGTACGCTACTACTCGAAAATTGCTCTCGCTCATCTCTAGTCACCACCCATCTTGAAGAGTTTCCCCCACCTCCCATTTACTAATGTGCCACAAACAGGAAGTTAATATCACCAACCATTCCCATTTTATTTAGGGGTATCCATATAAATGGCCCACCCTGTACATATATATATATATATAAATCTTCTGAAATCCATAATAAAAAGTGAACAGAACGTTGTGTGTACCTCAGAATGGTGCCAGCAAAACTTATGGTTCGAAGAATATGGTGACACAAAAAAGTATTTTTTTAAGTTTTTCTATTGTGCTGAAGTAGTAAAACGTTGGGTGTTCGTACCAGCTAGCCGAATAAAGAAAATGTGTTATTTATAATGTATAATGAACGCCGTAAAAACAACCCCGCCTCCACCACACACAGCCCTCGTACGGCCAAGTCGACCGGAAAAATAAAAACTTGGCTCTCACAGTGTGCGGATGAGAAAATGAAAAATGAAAAAATTAACTGGTCCTCAAAGGGCAGCCGTCAGCAGGATCCATCCCTATTAAACTAGGCATCCTGCCTTGCAGGGTTGATCCTGCTGACAAAAAAATATACCTGACTTGTGAAAATCAGTTGCAGCTTTCCTGAGAAAAATACTCTTTATGCAAATGAGGCATCAGTGCACTGTGGGGCGTGACCAGCACTGAAAAGCTGAGGTGTCCCAAGAGGCCAGGCCCCGCCCCCGGTGCACTGAAGCTTACATTTACATAAAGAAGAAAAGCCCTTTTTCTCAGGACCTTCACAACCGATTTTCACAGAAACAGGTACCGTTTTAATGGGCAGGATCTACCCTACCTGCCAGCATGCCTGATTTTCATAGGGTTGATCCTGCTGATATATGCTGTTCAAGGGGTTAAAGGGCATGTCCAGCATTGAGAACCATTTTCCAGACATCTTCTGCAGAGCTTGCTAGACCTCCCCAGTCCCTTAATTCTACTGATGTTTTGGGGCCTTCCACTGGTTAGGGACCTACATACTCCATACCGTACAGTGAACTCTGTAGGTCGGGGACAGTGGCCCCATTGTCATTTTTTATTATGGGACCCCCCTCTGTCATTCGTGGGCCAAAGATGGCACCACTGTGATTGGGGATTAAGTTTTTATCATATTTTTACGTTTTGGTCAGTCCCCTCGCGCTATGTTGTGTAAAGCTGGAGACATGAAGCCCATTGCATTCATCCCCAGCAAAAAATCAATGAAATCTCCCGGAATTTAGCTTGAAACCACAGCAGACGCATGAGTCTGGGAAATGTTTCAGTAACCTTTTCATGTTGAGTTCTGTGGAGACCACGGTTGAGGATGTAGCCGTAGTATCCCTGTCTCTGCCGTGTTCACTTTTCATGGGGGGGGAGAGCAGAGGAAACCCTGCCCGTCTGGAGAACGTCTTGGTTCTTCTTTGAAATGTTACACTCTGCCCATGACCTGACAGCAGCAGATGTGATGACATCGCATTGCAGGCCAAGCCACCGTGCAAAATGTCACTTCTAAAGCAAACCCTAAACTGTACAAGGTGAGCGATTCCAGGGTCTGAGCCCCTCGGGTAGGACCCTCCAGTAGCTCATGTATCAAGAGTTGTCAAAATATTCAGTCACCTACTGGTGGGAGTCCGGTTGCTGGATCCCCTGCCTATCTTCAGAATGAAGGGGCTGCAGCGGTAGTGTCTTAGAGTACTCTCTGCACATAGACGCTCTTGGCCATCACTTGCTGAGACCTCCACCACTAGAATGAGAAAAAAAGTACTCACGTAGCACACTCTCTCTCGTCACTGCACATAGACGCTCTTGGCCATCACTTGCTGAGACCCCCACCGCTAAAATGAGGAGAGAAGCACTGACGTAGCACACTCTCTCTCATCACTGCACATAGATGCTCTTGGCCATCACTTGCTGAGACCTCACACCACTAGAATGAGAAAAAAAGTACTACGTAGCACACTCTCTCTCATCACGCATATAGATGCTCTTGGGCCATCACCTGCTGAGACCTCCACCGCTAGAATGATGAGAAAAGCACTGACCTAGCACAAGCTCTCTTGTCGTGCACATAGACGCTCTTGGCCATCACTTGTTGAGACCCCCCACCACTAGAATGAGGATAGAAGCAGTCACAAAGCACATGCTCGCTCGTTGCTGCACATAGACGCTCTTGGCCATCACCTGCTGAGACCTCCACCACTAGAATGAGGAGAGAAGCACTGACGTAGCACACTTTCTCTCGTTGCTGCACATAGACGCTCTTGGCCATCACCTGCTGAGACCTCCACCACTAGAATGAGGAGAGAAGCACTGACGTAGCACACTCTCTCTCGTCACTGCACATAGACGCTCTTGGCCATCACTTGCTGAGACTCCCATTGGTAGAATGAGGAGAGAAGCACTCACGTAGCACACTCTCTCTCATCACTGCACATAGATGCTCTTGGCCACCACCTGCTGAGACCTCCACCGCTAGAATAATGAGAGAAGCACTGACGTAGCACAAGCTCTCTTGTATCTGCACATAGACGCTCTTGGCCATCAATTGTTGAGACCCCCACTGCTAGAATGTGGAGAGAAGCACTCACGTAGCACACCTCTCTCTCAACGCTGCAGGATATGGGCTCAATGGAAAGTCTGTGGGCCCATCTCGGTTTCATCTTCTGGAGAGAGAGCAAGATATACAAGTGCTTCTCTCTCCTCGTTCTAGCAATCAGCAGGTGTCTCAGCACTCAGACCCCACGAATCATAACCTTTGATATGTCTATATGACACTTCAAAGGTTTTATGAAAGGACAGTGACCCTTTGAGAGGGTTTTCCAGTAAAA
Organism: Rhinella marina; assembly: GCA_900303285.1. Taxonomy (NCBI): domain Eukaryota; kingdom Metazoa; phylum Chordata; class Amphibia; order Anura; family Bufonidae; genus Rhinella; species Rhinella marina. The sequence goes on from ONZH01000420.1 coordinate 203,379, forward strand.
AATGATTTTTTTTAACAAACTCCTCCAGCATGGTCCCGGAGGCAAATTTGTACTCACCAGCTCCACGCTGCCCCCGAGGTTTCCGTCTTCCGGTTGTGGCTATGGGCATGGTCACTGCTGAAGCCAGTCATTGGCTGGAACGGTGCATGCCCACCCAGATGTACACAGTGCCAGGACTGGAAGGTGGAGAGCGCAGGGGCATGACGTATAAATCTTTTCGTTCAGAGGCCATGCTGGAGGAACTTATTAAAAAAATGATTTTTACCAGAAAACCCTTTATAGCTCCCAAGTGGGATTAAAGTAAAAATGTAACAAAAATGTTTAAAATTTTGTGAAATAAAAAATATATAAATAAAAAGCACAAAAACTGATTTACCTATTAAATTTTTTTTATGTCAAAAATAGAAAACCATTAGTACTAATGGAAATGTCAGCTCTAATTTGCAAAGAACAAACACTCATAGAGCTCCGTCTACAGAAAAGTAAAAATGTCATGGCTCAGAATATAGCAACATGAAAGCAGCTGATATTTTTTTTAAGTTAAAAGTTTTTTTTTATTGTGTACAAGTAGCAAAAACTATTTTTGTTACACTATTTTATATTACCCCAAAGAATCTTAAATTTATCTTCTATCCCTTCCCTCTGCCAAGAAAAACTTGATTCTCATGCTCTCTCACTGTGTGTGACCTCAGATCAGCCCCCAGTGTTAAAAACACCCCTATTCAGACCTCAGATCAGCCCCCCAGTGTTAATAACACCCCTATTCAGACCTCAGATCAGACCCCCCCAATGTTAATAACACCCCTATTCAGACCTCAGATCAGACCCCCCCCCCAATGTTAATAACACCCTATTCAGACCTCAGATCAGACCCCCCAATGTTAATAACACTCCTATCAGACCTCAGATCAGACCCCCAATGTTAATAACACCCCTATTCAGACCTCAGATCAGACCCCCCAATGTTAATAACACCCCTATTCAGACCTCAGATCAGACCGCCCCAATGTTAATAACACCCCTATTCAGACCTCAGATCAGACCCCCCCAATGTTAATAACACCCCTATTCAGACCTCAGATCAGACCCCCCAATGTTAATAACACCCCTATTCAGACCTCAGATCAGACCCCCCCAATGTTAATAACACCCCTATTCAGACCTCAGATCAGACCCTCCAATGTTAATAACATTCCTATTCAGACCTCAGATCAGACCCCCAGTGTTAATAAGACTCCTATTCAGACCGCAGATCAGACCCCCAATGTTTCTAAGACCCCCAATCAGATCTTATATCAGTCCCCCATATTAATGACTCCTATTCAGGCCTCAAATCAGACCTCCATGTTAATAAGAACCCTATGTTAATCAGACCTCAGATCAGAGACAAAACGCTGCTATCTCTTCCTAGGCCACTGACATCACGTTTATTGGTCAGATGGCTTTTTTGCAGTTCAGTTCCAATCAAGTGAATGGGTCTGGGCTGCAATACCAAGCACAGCCACTATAAAATGTATGGCGCTGTGCTTGGTATGCTGTGAGGAGGCTTCTGCTATCTGTATAGTGCCTCCTGCAGTTTGTTTTTTTTTTCTTATTTCTTTGACCTGCTCACTGAGAAGGCCGCACATGCTCAGTTTCATCATTCAACTGCCTCCTGAGCTGTGATAGGGAGAGCTGAGACACGCCCCCTTAGCTGCAGCAGAAAAGACACTCCCCTTGAGCTTTCAACTAGATATAAATCTAGCAGAACAATGAATGTGGAGATCTCTAGATCCATGTGAGGTACAGGGCTGGTTCTAGCTTTGTTAGAACGAGATTGTCATGTACTATATAATTTCTGATTTTCATTTTTTACATTAGTCATGGGATAACCCCTTTAAGGGATTTTAAAAAATTCCCACAGGATAGAAGAAATCTTTACTTTTGGCTTGAGTTATTTATTAATTTTTTTCCTGGGAACGTTGAGCAATATCCAATATGGCTGCCATTACGCTCATCAAATGAATTTTTTATGGGACTTTTTCACGGTAATAAGTGAAGTCCTAGTGCGTCTACAGTTTTATGTTGCCAGGTAGCTCCAGTCTTAGGACTCATGTATTCGGACATTTTGCAGCTGCATTTTGTACTATGGTTTCCACTGAGGTCTGTGAGGCCTTTTACCTCTTTATCTCTATTTTGCTTCTGATTTCAATCAGTGGCAAACATAAAAAAGTGCTACTTTCCTGTGTATTAGGCTGCTAATGGAGAGTGCACTCATGGCACCACCGAGAGGCTCCAAACTCAGGATGTTAACAGCAACCAGTGTGGCAGATGATGAGCTGGGAATAAGGCCCAGCCACAGTCTTACCTATTTCTTGTGCCTGTTACAGGTCATCGGCTTCTTCAGTTCTCGTCTGGAGCAGGCCGGATCCGACCTCTCGGTGGAACGTGTCCTGGAGGTCATCAAACAAGGAGCAGTTGCGCTGCCCAAAGACCGGCTCAGGGTAAGTGCGAGAGCATATCATATTTAAAGCCTCATGACCATAGAAGCCAAGTTTTGTACTGAATTTCTGTAGTGACTTAATCAGCAGAATAGTGAGTGCAGCTCTGGAGTATAATACAGGATGTAACTCAGGATCAGTACAGGATAAGTAATGTATGTGTACACAGTGACTGCACCAGCAGAATAGTGAGTGCAGCTCTGGAGTATAATACAGGATGTAACTCAGGATCAGTACAGGATAAGTAATGTATGTACACAGTGACTGCACCAGCAGAATAGTGAGTGCAGCTCTGGAGTATAATACAGGATGTAACTCAGGATCAGTACAGGATAAGTAATGTATGTACACAGTGACTGCACCAGCAGAATAGTGAGTGCAGCTCTGGAGTATAATACAGGATGTAACTCAGGATCAGTACAGGATAAGTAATGTATGTACACAGTGACTGCACCAGCAGAATAGTGAGTGCAGCTCTGGAGTATAATACAGGATGTAACTCAGGATCAGTACAGGATAAGTAATGTATGTACACAGTGACTGCACCAGCAGAATAGTGAGTGCAGCTCTGGAGTATAATACAGGATGTAACTCAGGATCAGTACAGGATAAGTAATGTAATGTATGTACACAGTGACTGCACCAGCAGAATAGTGAGTGCAGCTCTGGAGTATAATACAGGATGTAACTCAGGATCAGTACAGGATAAGTAATGTAATGTATGTACACAGTGACTGCACCAGCAGAATAGTGAGTGCAGCTCTGGAGTATAATACAGGATGTAACTCAGGATCAGTACAGGATAAGTAATGTATGTACACAGTGACTCCACCAGCAGTATAGTGAGTGCAGCTCTGGAGTATAATACAGGACTAAGGATAAGTACTCAATATGTAATGTATTACTGTCTAATATATATCCTTATTCACACCCGCGCTGTTCAGGCAATGTTCTACATAACAAACAAAACCCCCACGTATTCTTCGGTATATAACACAGTTATTTATGTTACTCAAAGCACAATCTATTACTCTTCCTATGTTAATGTACCTTAAAATGGGGTTGTAGTAGAAAAGGTTCGATCGTAGTAGATGAATCCTTTCAAAGGTGATTCCTCTTCCTTCTCCCGAATCTTGTGGCTCTTCACCTCCACACCTGCCGCAAAACGCTGCCCCGGCCGGTAGCAAGCGTGCATTCGGGGAAGCAATAAGGTGTTTAAACAAAAGGGAAAAAGACCGCTCCGTGTGACGTCACAGGCTCCTACGGATTCCTCCAAGGACAAAAAGCATCCAACGCGTTTCCGAGCGCAAACGGGCTCCTTCGTCAGGGATAGTTCTTCATTATCCTTCCCGAGGTTTAAGTAGACATCAGGTTCCCTTAGCAACCACCCTATAACCACAAGGAATCCTCCTCTATTGGGACTACATCCATCGCAACTTTTGTATATAACAACTTTCTTTTATTTTATTTTATTTCCCAAATATCCCATTCCCAAAAATGAGTAGTGGCAGCTTACTCATAGATCACCCAGCGAAGGCTCACTTCCTCACTTCATTGGTGAGAAGTGAGTGGCGGTAATACTGAAATATACGGCAGCGCTTGAGTGTTTTGTTAATTGTAATGTATTACTGGGTAACAGAGCCTTTGATATTGTTTTTTTTTCTATATAAACTAATATAGTGTGCAAAAGATATTCCCTGTGTTAGAGGGGCGTAGGTTATATTCAACTGTGTATGCGGAAGAGAATGCGTCTGTGTTCAGGGGCAAGAGCCGGAAGAACAGATCACAAGCAGTATATCTTGGTCTGAGGTATATAATTATATATTGTGGGATATAGAAAAATAGGGCTCCCAGGAAAATAGCGAAATTTGGGTAATTTATTGGTTCTTCCCAGAATTTGGACCAGTGTTCCCTGGCGATCACAGCCTCGTGTGCTATAACTTCAGCTTGCTTATTAATGGTGCGCTCTAGTGACTTGGATCCCCGGTTAGTGACAACAACTGCAGATATTTCTGTCTTCTACCTACGTGCTGCAGCTTGTTTAATGGGGAGCGTTTAAGAGGCCACGGCGGTATTTGTAAGTATGTCTTTGTTGTTAATGGAGGCAGCAAATAACTGGAGTTTTACTGCAGCCGACAATGTATCAACAAGAATAGACTCTTTTTCATGCCGCTCAGCAGCGTGCGCAAGTCTTGTAATAAGTCACGCTTCTGACTAATTACCGTCGATGCACACACCCGCCCTGCTAGAAAGGTCACATATGTCCCAGAAGCCTCCCTCGCCATCATTACCAGCCGTCCCACCATGTATAAGAAAAATCATCAGAGGAACTTTGGGCTCGACCCTGATACTCATGGTACTGAGGAGACCATGGGTGCAACGGCACCCACTAAACATACCAACTGGGGCCAAATCTTGATCTCATTTGGATGTGGCACGGGGAATCTTTTGGACCCACCCTTAAAGTGGTTGTCTCATCATAGACAATTGGGGCATAACGCTAGGCGCCTGGCTATTTTCGGTGTCCCCATAGAAAATGAATGGAGGGCAGCTGCACATGCGCAGTGCGCCCTCCTTCACTTTCGGGACTCCGTTCTCGATATAGGTGGGACCAGAACCTATAAGACAAGGGAGGTATTTCCTAGCGATGAGACAACCCCTGTAATCTCCCAACCAAGAGTCCATGCGCTCACCGAGACTACTTTAGCAGCACATGGTTGGGTTATGTAAGCAGATTAATGTGTAATTTTGTGGGAAAAGATACAGAATATTTTTGATAGGGTTTATGCAGTTTATAATTCTGAATTAATAGAGGAGGGGTGTCCTCTTCCAGATCGTCATCCCTTGCCCATAGTGGAGCACAGATACAAAGAGCTTCTCTCACTCTGGAGGACCTGTCCTGTCCTGCCTTACATAGACTGCCCATTGATTTGCATAGGCACTCTGTAATACTTTATATCCCCAGCGGTGGTGCTGTAGGGAAATTGATCACTTACTGCCTAGTTCCCCCTACACATCTCACATGATCACTGGAGGTCACTTTATAATAAGTTAATAAACCTTTCTAAGAGCAAAACTAAAGCAGAGAACTCCTTGGAAGACGTTACTGCAGATATTGGGGTAAATGCCCCTTAGTGTGACGTCTTATGCTCCAGTCTTTTTGCTGCTGGATCGGCTTTGATCTATGTATGTGTGGATCTATCTATTATTTAAAGAGGTTTCCAGAATTTTACTACTGATGACCTATCCTCAGGATAGGTCCTCATTATTTGATTGGTCAGGGGCCGACACCTGGGAGCCCCACCGATCAGCTGTTTGAGAAGGTACCGGCGCTCCTGTGAACGCCGCTACCTTCTTGCAGTATCTGATCGGTGGGCATCCGACACCTGGGAGCCCCACCGATCAGCTGTTTGAGAAGGTACCGGCGCTCCTGTGAACGCCGCTACCTTCTTGCAGTATCTGATCGGTGGGGGTCCGACACCTGGGACCCCACCGATCAGCTGTTTGAGAAGGTACCGGCGCTCCTGTGAACGCCGCTACCTTCTTGCAGTATCTGATCGTGGGGATCCGACAACTGGGACCCCCACCGATCAGCTGTTTGAAAAGGTACCGGCGCTCCTGTGAACGCCGCTACCTTCTTGCAGTATCTGATCGGTGGGGATGCGACACCTGGGACCCCCACCGATCAGCTGTTTGAGAAGGTACCGGCGCTCCTTCTCCCAGCTTACCAAGCACAGCGCCGTACATTGTATAGTGGTTGTGCTTGGTATTACAGCTCAGCCTCATTCACTTGAATGGGGCTGAGCCGCTCCTAGGCCACGTGATCAATGAACGTGACCTCACATGTCCTAGGGAAAGCTAAGAGAAGGCTGCGGCGCTCACGAGAGCACCGTTGCCTTCTCAAACAGCTGATCAGCAGGGGTCATCAGTAGTAAAATCCCGGAAAACCCCTTTAATAGTCTGGCTTTACTGATCTCGTTGGTAAGGTCTGAGCTCCACGTGCTCCTTTCATCTTTCCGCCGCTGACTTTCACCTGAACCTGTTCCGCTTTTAGCTCAGTATTTTTCACGCTCTGTGTATGGATTTGTAAAGGATTTAAAGGAACAGCCCGTTAATTAGCCTCCATTGTCACGGCCGCCTGCGTGGGTGTGAAGCGGAGACTTTCGGTAATGCACGCAAGCCTTTAATGGTGGCACACCTTTTTTTTTTAACTGGTCTATGGGGTCTAATGTGCCTCACTTAAAGGGTAACTCCATGCACACTGGATATTACCATCAGTGGTGCGGGAAGACCTGTGTTATATATCAAAGACATTGTAAAAGTGTTTTCATATAGAATTTTTTTTTATCTTCTAAACCTACCTCCCACTATGCAGTACAGATTTGATATCCTGTCTACTGTGGGAGGTGCTTTCTCATCTGCTTTTTGTCACCCCCTGCTGAGTGCTTTGTATTAGCATCCAAGCGGCATGGAGAAAGTTGCCACATGTGACTGATAACTGCTGTGTCTATAGAACCATGACTTCCTGTGAACGCGATCCAGTGCATCAGTCGGAGCTTTTTATAAGGGACATATTTAATAGTAATTAAAGCGGTTTTCTGGAATTTTGCGTTGATATCATGCCTTTAGTCCAACACTTCACCAGTCAGCAGAAAGCGATAGGGCAATACTGACACAGTGCAGTCCTTGTGGTTGTGTCTGGTACTGCAGCATAATCCAAGCACAGAGACTGAGCTGCAGTACCGGACACAGCCACATGGTTGGAGTGGTGTCATTGCTGCATTGAAGCAAACTTAGGGGCTCATGCACACGACTGTATGTATTTTGCGGTGCGCAAAAAATAGGGATGACATCAGTATGCATTCCGTATCTTGCGAAACAGAACAGCCGGCCCCTAATAGAACAGTCCTATCCTTGTCCGTGATGCAGACAATAATGGGACATGTTCCTTTTTTTTTTTTTTTTTTTTATGCGGAACGGAAACGGAATGCACATGGAGTAACTTCCGTTTTTTGGGGGGACCCATTTAAATGAATGGTTCCATATAGAGTCTGCAAAAATAAACGGAACAGACACGGAAAGAAAATACATTCGTGTGCATTAGCCCTTTGGCTGGTTTCACATTACCGTTTCTTTTTCCTTTCTTCTGATTCGTCAGAAGAACAGGAAAAAAACCCAAAGAAACAGGATCTTGTAAGAAAACGGATCCTGTGCATCTGTTATGTACACTGATATCCATCCAAGGGCTCATGCACACGAATGTATTTTCTTTCCTTGTCCGTTCCGTTTTTTTGTGGACCGTATGTGGAACCATTCATTTAAATGGGTCCGCAAAAAAAAAAGGGAAGTTACTCCATGTGCATTCCGTTTCCGTATTTCCGTTCCGCAAAAGAATAGAACATGTCCTATTATTATCCACATTACAGACAAGGATAGGACTGTTCTATTAGGGGCCGGCTGTTCCGTTCTGCAAAATACCGAATGCAAACGGACGTCATCCATATTTTTTTGCAGATCCGTTTTGAGGCCTAAAACGGAAAAAAGTACTGCATGAAGGACTTTTTTTCCTGTCTCAAAAAACAGATCTCAGACGGACATGGCTCAAACGGATGCGAAATGTGCATAGCGGATGCACAGGATCCGTTTTTTCTTTTACTGGATCCTGTTTTTTTTTTTTTGTTTTTTTTTTGGGGGGGGGGGGGTTGTTCTGTTCTTCTGATGGATCAGAAGAACGGAAAAAGAAAAGGTGATGTGAAACCAGCCATAATTTAAACCAGCCCCTTAGTTCTGCTGATCAGTGAGGGTCATAGGTCAGACCCACTGATCTCAAGGATAGACCGGGGCAGTTATACTGCAGATTTTCCTTCACAGGACTACATGCAGAAAATCCGCAGTACTAGCAATGTAGATGACATTTTGGAGATAGCAGAATGTTACGTTTTGCTGCAGATTCGACATGGGTTTGAAATTCCTCTGTGTGGACGTACCATTAGGCTACTTTCACACTAGCGTTATTGTTTTCCCGTATTGAGTTCCGTCATAGGGGCTCAATACCGGAATAAAACGCTTCAGTTTTGTCCCCATTCATTGTCAATGGAGACAAAACTGAACTGAAGACAACGGAGGCTCCTGAAAGCATTCCGTTCTGTCTTCAGACCGGAGAACAAACCGCAACATGCTCCAGGCATCCGCACCAAGACGGATCCGCTATGACCCCCAATGAAAGTCAATGGGGACGGATCCGTTTGGTGTGACACAATGGTGAACGGATCCGTTTGGTGTGACACAATGGTGAACGGATCCGTCCTCCATTGACTTTCAATTGAGTTCATGACGGATCCGTCACCTGCACACATACACACAATACACACATACACACAATACACACATACACATACAAATACAGATACATGCTTACATGTTCCCCGGCAGGTCACCAGAGCGCAGGAGGAACAGGACGTCGCGAACAGATGACGATTCCACCAGGCGCCCAGCAGAGGGCGCTGTGGGGAATCGTCATCTGTGCGCGCTGTCCTGCTCCTCCTGCGCTCTGGAGACTTGCCGGGAGCATGTAAGTATGTATGTGTATTTGTCTGTGTATATGTCTGTGTGTATGTATGTACTGTGTGACATGTGTGGGGCCGGAGCGCGGTTCCGGCTCCACACATGTCCCTGCGGCAGTCCGGATGCGGCAGCACCCTTCACCTGCCGGATCCGAGCTGCCGCTAGTGTGAAAGTAGCCTTAAAGTGAACCCTATTTTATTGGTCATTAGTCCATAATCTAGTAATCCAGACCCCTGCTTGTCCCTTCAGGCTCGTCTGATAATCTGCTATCTGTGGTTGGATGGATGAGCAGTGTAAAGGAAGAAAGTTCCCGTTTCAGCTCTTATCACAGGGTTTTATAGAGCGGTCAGTCCAGAGATAGCCGCTGACGCCTCCTCTGTGAGAGCCGGGGACATAGTCCTGGACACCGCTTATCAGCTGGGAGCCGATGGTTTTGGTTGCACTCCATAAACATCCTGGATGTGGACATGTACATATTAATGTAATTTATTGATGCTTCAGCCCGGAGCTCGCAATGTATTCCTTTGCCATTTTTAAATTTTTTTTACGGAGATCGTTGATATCAGCTTCTCAGTTCATTCCATGTATTCAGACTGGTTGAATCGACCCAGAGATCACGTCTTATAGAAGATGGATTCTATGGTCTGATGTATCCGACCGATAAATCCTGTAAGATTCCTTAATACGGAGGAGCTGGAGGAAGGTTCAGGTCATCCCTGAGCTCAGGGGCATTGATAGGGGTCTGGCGGGGGTATGTGCTGCCCAATTGCTACTCTGCCTTTGCCAGGGTATTTAGCTGCAGGTCTAAAAACATCCATACACCTTCGACAACTATGTCTCTCGACTCTCCCTTGCAAACACATGTGGCCGAGCATGCATGTGTTTTCAGTGAAGAGACGCCTGATACCAGATACCTCTGAAGGTGGCTGTTCTCCAGGGGAGATTGAAAGGATCAGCAGTTGAAATTCATTACTATGACCACGTCGGGGGAATGTTGGGAGTACACATAAAATTGGGCTTCGTTGAAAGCAAACGGTTCTCCCAACAATAGTCTAATGTATGTGAGGGCCTTAACAGCCCAGAATTCTGGCTTAAAGACTTATGGTGCTAAATATCTAGATTTGAAGTGGTTAGCCGTGGAGGCAGCAACCACTTCGCTTCTTTGCAAGGGATGGATTCGTTCCCACTATGACCCTGTCCAGTCATTACAGACAGCATTAAAGAGGCCTGCTGCAGCATGGTCTTGTGAGATATAGCAAATATTGGGAGACCACACTGTATACTAACTTCTCACCAGAGTGAGATTTCGCTGCAACCACATAGAGGAGCCTGAAGGCTGGCCAGAAGTTAGTGTATACAGCATCATCCTGTGCTATAGCTCGCGTGATCACACTGCAGCAGGCTACTTTCATGCTGTCCGCATTGGACAGTGTCAAACCTAGGAAGAAATCTCTTCTTGTAGAGATGCAAAGTGGATGCTAGCTCTGTGACTGACCCCTTCAAATTTCCATATCGGGCACCAAGTTTAGGGGGACAATATCTCCAGAAGGGGGGGGCGTACACAGAAACATATATATTAAGCCCATATAAACTGTTCACATTTTATAATATGCTAACAGGTCCTCTTTCATTTGCACCGAAAAAGTGGTGTACATGCTTTGCACACCATTTTATTATGAGTTTTAAATGTTTTTTTTGTATCTTTCTCAGCAAGGGAGCAAGGCTTAGTGGCTCATCCAAATGTGTATGCTATAGGGAGAGCAGAGAATACCACTGTCCGACACATCTCCAGGGAGATCTAAAGGGTCGGGTAAACATTTAGCTGAAATCATCATCTATTGGAGGAGAGTCGGGAGCTCCCCACACACATTGTGTCGGCCAAACGCGCAGTTCTCAGTGGGTTTGGGTAGCTAATATATAATGTGTATGGCCAGCTTTAGACTAGACTGCCTAAAGATTCAGATTTATTGTCCAGCATCAGCCACTTTGATAAATGTGGCGCATTTTATACTGTTTAACTTGTTACAGGGGTTTTCCAACAGTTTATAACTGATGACCTCTCCTCCTGATTAGTCATCAGTATCTGATCGGTGGGGGTCCGACACTCGGGACCCTGATGATCAACTGCCGCCGCCACGTCCTTCTCTCAGCTTTCTCTAAGCCAGTGAAGACCCATTCATCAATCACATTGGCCTAGGCGCAGCTCGGCCTCATTGAAATGAATGGGGATGAGCGCAATACCAAGCACAGCCACTCTACAATGTATGGCGCAGTGCTTGGTGAGCAGGGAGAATGCCGTGGCGCTCACAGGAGCCCCGGTACATTCTCAAACAGCTGGTCGGCGGGGGTCCCGGGAGTCGGACCCCGTCTGACCAGACACTGATGACCTATCCAAAGGACAGGTCATCAGTATTAAAATCTCAGAAAACCATTTTAAATTTGGCCCTGTGTATAATCCTTTAGTCCCCTCAGATAGAGTCGATTATGGTGTCAGCCCCACCAAACCTTGTGCTGAAGTAGTTTTATACTGATTTACTGTAGATTAGGGAGTGTTCAGTGACGGGTCCAGCTATGTCTATATGTTATAGGGGCAGCCATGTAACCCTACAAATGTATGCAACTTCCCCTAGTAATAACGGCTGATTTTATAAGTCGCAGCAGTCAGACTTCCTATTTAGAAGGGGGTTGTCATGATACATCCTTTTTAAGTGTTAAAGGGGTTGTCCGACGAAAAATATTCTACAGTTTTCAAACCAGCACCTGGATCTGAATACTTTTGTAATTGCATACATGCAAGTAGATGAAGATTTTTAGAATCACTTTTTATATTACTTTTTTCTCCCCAGTTTAAGGAAAGAATGTAATAAACCTCAGATCGTACACACAAACATATCCAGACTTGTCTGTCTGTGGCTATGCTGCAGTATTGTGCTCAAAGTTTCACTTTCATTTTCTTGTCTGCTTGCCCCTCATCCTCCTCACACTTAGATTCACATTCTTCTTGTGTTGTGCTGTGCAGATCTATTCCACTCCAAACAATCAGAAACATATTGTCTAACTTCTTGGACTTGGCACTGAAGTAAAGCGAGCGTCTGTGATAATATAGGAGAGAAACTGCCCACTAATCCTACAGAAACCTCTGGAAGAGCATGGCATTGTGAATGTTACACATATACAGCCTTTATTCTACTGAGTTAAACAACTCAGCTTTATCTCATGATGGAAGAACCTTTGGATGGTAAAATATTTTCCTAAAAAAGCAGTTTATTGAAAAAAATCCGATTTAAATGTCATTAAAAATTTTGTATAGTTACTGAGTTATTCAATAAAGTGTATCTGTATAGCGCCACTTAATTTCTTATTTCTTTGACCTGCTCACTGAGAAGGCCTCACATGCTCAGTTTCATCTTCCAACTGCCCCCTGAGCTGTGATAGGGAGAGCTGATACACGCCCCCTGAGCTGTGATAGGGAGAGCTGAGACACGCCCCCTGAGCTGTGATAGGGAGAGCTGAGACACACCCCCTTAGTTGCAGCAGAAAAGACACTCCCCTTGAGCTGTGAGCTTGATATAAATCTAGCAGAGCGATGAATGTGGAGATCTCTGGATCCATGTGAGGTACAGGGCTGGTTCTAGCTTTGTTTGAAAGAGATTGTCATGTACTATATGATGTCTGATTTTCATTTTTTACATTATTCATGGGATAACCCCTTTAAAGAAATGGAGTCCGTCTGCAGATGATGGATTTCAGACCCTACTATCATGTTACGCTCCATTCACATCTGCTTCCAGATTTCTTCTGGTTACCTTTGGAAACAGACAATGGTTTAGCTGCACCCGTCAGACGTAAGAGCCGGGCCTGTATGTAACTCTCAGCTCAGCTCCCACAATGCTGCGGCAGTCTGAATTTAGCTTTGGCTGTGAACCGTGAAGAAAAGGGCACTGCACACCAAGCACAGCGCCGTACATTGTATAGTGGCTGTGTTTGGTATTGCATTGAATGAGCCGGAGCTGCACATAGGCCATGTGACCAATGAAAGTGACGTCAATGGCCTCAGAAGACAACGCAACGCTCTCCGGAGCATTGCTGCCTCTTCAAAGAGCTGATCGGTAGGGGCACTGGGCGTCAGACCTCCACCGATCAGATACTGATGACCTGTCCGGCCTTGTGTATTGAGCTCCCGGAATAAACCCCTTTCACTATGTAACTTGAACTCCCTGGTATTCTGCATATGGGTTTGGATGTGAACAGAGAAGAGACATCATGCAGCTCAGCAGCGGTACAAGATAATTAAAGCAAAGAATTTCCAAAGTCAATCACTGCGCAGTGCAGATTTTTTTCTGAAGTTTTTATTTAGCCTCCTGTCTGTATATTTACATACTGTACGTGTATGTATCGAAAGCTTTACTAGATGCAAGCAGACCCCCGGGGCTGAGAAGATGGAGGCTTCTGCCGTCCTCTTTAATGTTTCAGCGTGGGTTCCATATCTGGGGGCTGTAAATCGTGCTCTTTCTTCATGGCTGCAGGATGTGCAAGGCGTGTGCGCCGCGTTTCCAGGCACGCCATCATAAATAACACCACATTGCCTCTTCTCAGGGTATGTAGCAGTATATAGCAGGGGGCAAATATTTACACAAAGCAGCTCTGGTTTATAGGCGGCTTTCATCCTCGCAGGGAGCGGAAATTATTACCAAATGACGGCAAATCTGCACAGCAGCGCTGGGTTTTCATGGGAAAGATGCGTTGCATTCGGCTCACAGAGGATCGTCTAGACTGTAGCAAAAACCAGGAGTGAGAAGAATTAGCTTCATTTGTTTGCCTCGATCTAATCAAGAATGTTTCCATTCACTGACAACAAGCTAAGATCTTGAACCATAAAGCCTTTTAGAAATTTACAAGATTAAAGGGCATCTGTCAGCAGTTTTGTACCTATGACACTGGCTGACCTGTTACATGTGCACTTGGCAGCTGAAGAAATCTGTGTTGGTCCCATGTTCATATGTGTCCACATTGCTGAGAAAACTGATGTTTTATTATATGCAAATGAGCCTCTAGGAGCAACGGGGGCGTTGCCGTTACACTTAGAGGCTCTGCTCTCTCTGCCACTGCTGCGCCCTCTCCACTTTAAAGGGGTTCTGTAGTTCCAGAGTTCTCCTCTGGATAGATCATCAGCCTCTGATCGGCGGCGGTCCGACACCCGGGACCCCCGCCGATCAGCTGTTTGAGAACTGCAGGACCCCTTTAATTAACAGGACCAGGCAGTGTAAACGTCATCCCTTCCAGGCCCTGTCAAAGTGCAGAGAGAGCAGAGCCTCCAGGTGTAACGGCAACGCCCACATTGCTCCTAAAGGCTCATTTGCATATAATAAAACATCATTTTTCTCAGCAATGCGGACACATATGAACATGGGACCAACACAGATGTCTTCAGCTGCCAAGTGCACATGTAACAGGTCAGCCGGTGTCATAGGTACAAAACTGCTGACAGATGCCCTTCAAGCCTCATTTACATAAAAGCTCCACTAATGTGATCTTGTAAAGCGATGATTCCGTGTTTGTGAATTATCCGGGAAAATTCCCTGCAGTGAGTTCATCATCAGGAAGAGCTGATCCCGGTCGGTGCAGCCTCACAGCGAGGGTCTGCCAGCTCTGCGCAGAACGGGACACTGGAAAATTTCGGCTTGGCTCACTTATGTGTGTTGTAGGATTGAAGACTTTAGGCAGATCCCGGAGTAAAGCCCTATGTACTCAAGGACGGGTTTAGAGAAGAACCTTTCCCCGACCACCCAGGGGTCCAATAAACCTGGTATTCTGGACCACCCTAAACTGTGCGTATACACGAACATATATTATATAGCGCCATCATGTTCCACAGGGCTGCTCAGAAATTGGCAGCGCTCACGTGTTCTATCTAAATTCCAGGTTAGCTTATCAATATTTCGTTTTTGATTGCGAGAAAAAAACCTGCAAACACGAGGAGAACGTACAAACCAGGACTCAGCAATGCAAATAAACCGTGCTAACCACTGAGCCGCAGCGTGCCTGCACACTCATATCTCCCCACATTTAGTATCGCAGTCATAGACCGTGGCGGAAGCCGACAACTAAAGAGGTTTTTTCCGTGTAGAACATTCATGTTCCGTCATCCTTGCGTTCACTGAGCGATGTCCATATGGAGGGGGCAGCGCATGTTCCTGCAGCTCTCGGTTCTGCGGAATGGGGCTGAGCTGCTGTACCAGGCGATTGCAGGCGTCCCAGGGGTGCATGTTCATCAGTGTTGCTCACAGCGAACGCGTAAACTCTCTGTAAAGACTAAGCCCTCAGTGGTATATCCTGGGAAACCCTTTATAATACAGAACTGGTACATGCACACGGTCAGGATTTATGTGCGGAGAATCCGTACAGAAATCCGCAGATGTTCACAGGGAAATCTGTGCGGACAATCAGCATCAATTGGTTAATGGAGAAAATCCGGTCAGGAAAAATAAAACAAATTTAACAAATCATTTCAAATTCTCATACAATACAATGTACATGACCTGCGGTGCGGATTATCTGCATGCAAATCCGTGCGGGAAAACCCGCACGCAATCCTGATCATGTGCATTTAGCCTAAGGAAGCATTGCTTTGCCTCCCACAAAACTCTGGGGATCATCGATTTTATTGGCTACGTTGGGTCCTCTCCCAACAATGGATCTCTGCTATGGCTCAGGCTACTTTCACACTAGCGTTTCCATTTTCCGGTTTTGAGTTCCGTCATAGGGTCTCAATACCGAAAAAAAAAAAATTCTGTTTTGTCCCCATTCATTGTCAATGGGGACAAAATGTAACTGAATAAAATGGAGTCGCCAAAATGTATTCCATTCCTTATGGTTGCGTTCCCAGATCGGAGAGCAGCATGCTGCAGTTTACTTTCCATCCTGGGATGCGGAGCAAGACGGATCCATTATGACCCACAATGCAAGTCAATGGGACGGATCCGTTTTCTAGGACACAATCTGACACAACAGAAAAAGGATCCGTCCCCCATTGACTTTCAGTGGAGTTCATGACGGATCCGTCTTGGCTATGTTACAGATAAAACAACCGGATCCGTTCATAACAGATGTCGAGGGTTGTATTATCAGTAACAGAAGCGTTTTTGCTGGATCTGGCAGGGTTGAAAGTAGCCTTAGCAAGGGGGGATTTATCCCAATTACACGGACGTGTTTGAAGCAGCAAGGCGCCCATACACGTAAGAGAAAAGTTGACTATAGCTGATGATTTTGGCGGGACTGGACAGCTATCTTTTGTGCATGGGGGTCTGCAAGTTTTCCACTGTCTGGGAAGAGAAGGATCGGGCATGCTGGATTTGAACAGTGGCAGTCCTTTTTCGAACGGGGGATAAGACCCCGCTAGTGCTGTGTGTCAGCTGCTTACCCTTCCACAATTCAGCGTCCATGTGTACAGGGGAGTCGAGAGGAACAGCTGTTGGCGGAATGAGTATTTGGATGATCTCTACTCAAGCCACGTAAAGTCAGAAAGGAATTGCATCAATAAGGGCTCATTCAGACAAGCAACTCATCCATGTTCTGACGATTTGGCGCACAGTTTACCTTTCGTGTTGAATCAGTTTTGTCTTTATCCGCGTTGCGTTTGTATGTCTATTCCATCTGTCTGGCATCAGTAGGTCATCCGTTTTTCATGTCCATAAAAAAAAAGAAACTGAAGAATGCCAACTCGCTTCCTAGCAACTATCCACAGATGGCATTTGCGTGCTGTCCGTTTTTTTCGCAGACCCATGGACTCGAATGGGCGAGTATAGAGTGAACATCGGACGGAAACAGCGCATGCTGCGGTTTTCTGTGCGCAGGCAGATGGTCCGTGAAGTAAATTGCTCATGTGAATTAAGTTTAAGGGGTCAGTGTTCAGCCTATGTGCCCTTGCATGCTGAATGAGCCCTAAAGTGACAGGTAAGGTCTGCTGCAAAAAGGCCCTTAAAAAGTGCAGATTTCAGATTTTTTGACGGCTCCTCCAATGATGTCACAATGAAGCTTTTCCCAGCGGAGTGATTTGTGAGGCGGCTCCAGGAGGAACGCTTGGTTCATTTCTTACATGTTTTCTTGGCACGAGCTTCAAGAACATTTGAATGTGTTTCTGACACCTCGGGTAAAAAATACAGAATGGTGGATAAACACGGCGGCGTCAGCGTCAACACTGGAAAGTACGCGGCAGCCATTTCTCGGGTTTCTGCTTTTTCAGACCCCTCTCCCATGTCATATCCAGTTCTGTCTAGAAGGCCGCCAGCTCTCAGTAATAAGGCCTTCAGATGGAGACGGCAAATCGTTAAAAAAAAGAAAAAAAAAATCTGCATTCCAGATCTTGGGGGGAAAATTGTGTGTCAGCATCATTTCTCTGGAAATCATTTCCGGATTTGGGACACGGTCTTGCTTTCACAACCGTTGTGACTTTGTGTGTACATGGAGACGAGCGACCTCCGCCAAGATATGACGATGTGCTTCAGGCATTTCCCTGGTGCTGCTCATAGCGCGTCAGTCTTCTCTTTTTAGTGTGTGAAACAAAAAAATCTAAAAAAAAATGAGAATACAGGCTGCCATAAACAGCGCCTGTATTCTGCTGGATTTCGACTTCATCAACATCATCCTTAAAGTCCACGCAAATGTCTCCCTCTTCTTCGAAAACTCTTTCCACATAAGAAACTAATGTGAACGAAGCCGTAGATTTACATTAATGGAATATAACTTTTTGGATTTTGTTACTAAATCTTAAAGAGGTTGTGCCACGTATTGAATTCATGCCCTATCCATATAATAGGGGATGACTAGCTGGACTCAGGGGTGCACCACCAGTGAGGCCAGGTGAGGCGATCGCCTCAGTCAGCACCAGGTAGGGGCAAGAGGGGGGCAGCAGAAGGCCCATGGGCAATGAGCGCTTTCATTGTGGCGAAGGGCTGCACTCCTAGCCTGGACTCCCACTGGTCCCGTTTCCCCGATATGATGGACCTGCCGGTCCATTTATTCTCTGGCAGTCCCATTGAGAATGAATGGAGCTTCAGTACACATCAGCTATCCTGTGGAAAGGGGATAGCTTCAAAACTTAGCACAACCCCTTAAAGGGGTTGTCTCACTTCAGCAAATGGTAGTTATCATGTAGAGAAAGTTAATACAAGGCACTTACTAATATATTGTGATTCTCCATATTGCTTCCTTTGCTGGCTGGATTAATTTTTCCATCACATTATACACTGCTCGTTTCCATGGTCACGACCACCCTGCAATCCATCAGTGGTAGCCGTGTTGCACAATATAGGAAAAAGTGTCAGCCTCTTTGGTGGCCGGGACGATGGGAACGCGCATAGGCCACCACTTTTCCCTATCGTTTGCAAGCCTATGGCCTATGCGGGGTTCCCGTGGTCCTGGCCGGCGCTTTTTCCTACAGTGTACAAGCATGACCACCACTGATGGATTGCAGAGAGGTTTGTAACCATGGAAACGAGCAGTGTATAATGTGATGGAAAAATAATCCAGCCACCAAAGGAGGCACTATGGACAATCACAATACATTAGTAAGGGGCTTGTATTAAAGAAGAACTTCCGACAAAAATTTTATTCCATGTCCTGCTAGAAATGTACATGATGTAATCTGTAGTGAAGGTCATTTTCTTACCAGTGTCTGAATTTTTGACTTATATCATCCTGACGTTTCTTATCTGTGTCATGTGACCAGCAATTAGACTCACCAACTCACACATAGACTTATGTGTGGACAGGAAGTCTAATTCTCTATGTATTCCTATGAGACTGAAAGTGAGGCTCCCATAGGAATGAATAGAGCAGTTACTGGCTTTCTGTCCTGGGTCAGTTGGAGGTCAGGGAGTTGGTCACATGACCCAGCTACAATAAGAAGAGAGGTTTTTACTCACAGAAACAGTCACTGATAAGAAAATGACAATCATTACAGATTATATCATGCACCTTTCTAACAGGTCAGAGAATAAAAATTTTTGCGGGAGTTCTTCTTTAACTTTCTCTACATGATAAATGTCACTTACTGAAGTGAGACGGCACCTTTAATCTTTCTATAATAAAAAAAAAAAATCTGACCTGCCCTGTGTTTCAGTTCCTCTTGGATTTCAAGATAAAGGGGTTAACAATGAAAGTAAAAAAACAAGTTTCTTGGGCGCTGCC
This sequence comes from Rhinella marina, assembly GCA_900303285.1. NCBI lineage: Eukaryota > Metazoa > Chordata > Amphibia > Anura > Bufonidae > Rhinella > Rhinella marina. Next base: position 222,611 of record ONZH01000420.1, read on the forward strand.
ATGTAAAGGTGTAGTAAAAGGATAATGTGCAGCGCGTTTCGGAGACTCAGTCTCCTTCCTCAAGATGGCAGATGTGCAGGCGATTGATTATCCGAAACGCGTCACACACTGTCCTTTTAATAAAGCTTTTTTAACTATTATACTGCAGAAACCAGGTTTTTTTACTTATATTTTTAACCCATTCATCGGTGTGATGTGTCCCTTGAGCCGCCCAGCAGCGGCAGCCAGATTCCTCGGAGACACTACATGCTATCAGCGGAGTTGTGCACAACTGCATCTGGTGAGATATATTCATCTAGCGCCATCCTGCTTTTACCATGAAGGTTTTACACTGGGGAGCGCACTCTTGTGTTTTTTTTTTTTTTTTCCCCTCTTGATTTTCAAGTATCACTGCATACTGTCTGGAATGAAAATATTGCCTACATTTAGAAGCTGAAAGCCTAATATTAGCGTTAAAACTTCTCACAGCTGAGGGTTTGCTACTTTCATCCAGTCTACACAATCCTCTGTGGTTATAGCCTGATCTCCAGACTGATCCATGTTTCCCGCACTGATACATTGTAACAAACAGGAGAGACATTGTTGCTGCTGATGTGGTGTAAGGGGGTACATGATGGTGTGAAGTATTTTTCAGGGGGTAAGGGTTTCACAGGGCAGGCTAATGGTCCATTTGCATGGTCTGGCCATTGCCTGGTCATAACAAGCTCTGATCAACAATATTATAAATCGTTTGTCGACTGTTTAAAGGGATTTCTACACTGTCTGATGCAAGCTGTTTGGGGAAGAACAAGGTCGTTTGGTTCATACACAGTCTGACAGTTGTTGGCAGCAGAGCCCCTGTTGTCAGGGGAGATCTGCTGCCGACAACTATTAATTTTAGACCCCCATAAGAGGTGTTGCCTACAGTAGGAAACAGATGTTGTTATGCTGACTACAGGCATGCATAGTTACTACTCTTAACAGGACCACGTTAGAAGACTATGCAGGTACCTGGACTTGTCAGTCATGAAGGAGAGGAAAGGGCTGGCTGAGGAAGCAAAAGGTGTAAGGCCCCTTTCACACGAGCGTCAGACTCGGACGTCTCCCGCATCGTCTCTTGTGGTGGGCTCATGGATAACTGGGACTCTTGTGGTGGGCTCATGGATAACTGGGACTCTTGTGGTGGGCTCATGGATAACTGGGACACTTGTGGTGGGCTCATGGATAACTGGGACTCTTGTGGTGGGCTCATGGATAACTGGGACTCTTGTGGTGGGCTCATGGATAACTGGGACACTTGTGGTGGGCTCATGGATAACTGGGACACTTGTGGTGAGCTTATGGGTAGCTGGGACTCTTGTGGTGTGTTCATGGGTAGCTAGGACTCCTGTGGTGGGCTCATGGGTAGCTAGGACTCTTGAGGTAGGCTCATGTGTAATGTTGGTGTTTTACATTGCCGTACATGGTAGCCGCATTAGTCTTGTGTGCAGGGTCTACTTACGGCTTTTGAGTAGGATGTTACTGAGAAGACCTTTGGATGAGTAAGGTCCATTTTCAACACCCATGAGCGCAATTGCAAATAAATATTTCTAATGAAAGGGCTGTTGCTGATTGTGCACTTCCTGTAATATGGTATAATAGTTGGCAAGTCTTTATAACAATGCGCTCACAAAGTTTCAAAGCCTCCGGCGCCCACACATACTATTTCATCTGCTGGGTGGAGATGCGTTCTTTGTTTCAGTCTAGTGTCTCTTCACAAGGTAATGCAGAGTTCAGATTCCTGGATGTAGCAATAAATGGATAGGAGGGGCGATGTCCCTGGTATGAGGTCGATCTGGAATACGCTCGCATGAGCAGGACTCCGACCTTACCTCCCTAATAGACAAGGATAGCGGGCTTCCATAAGGGCCTTTTACACGGGATGATGATCATCCAAAAAATCGCCTCTGATCATTGTAAACATGACCAGCGATCGAAAGGCAAATGATTATCAAGTGATCACATCTATTAGGCAGCACCAAAAATCCTCACTTGTTGGCAGCACCTCCCCCCCGGTGTATAAAAGCATGTGAATGGGGAATGAAAGGGCTTATCCCATGATTAATGTAAAAAATGAACATCAGACATCATATAGGATATGACAATCTCTTTCTAACAAAGCTAGAACCAGCCCTGTACCTCACATGGATCCAGAGATCTCCTCATTCATTGCTCTGCTAGATTTATATCAAGCTGACAGCTCAGGGGGGGTGTCTTTTCTGCTGAGGTTGTCTCCCTATCACAGCTCAGGGCGTGTGTCCATTCTACTGACGCTCTCTCCATATGACAGCTCAGGAGGCTTGTCCTTTCTGCTGAAGCTCTCTCCCTATCACAGCTCAGGAGGCAATTGAATGATGGAACTGAGCATGAGCGTCCACCTCAGCAAGGTGGACGGAGAAATAGGAAAAAGATCAAACAGCAGATGGTGCTACACATATATATTTTATTGAATAACTCAGCGGCTATACCAATGTTTTAATTACTTGCAATTACAAAAGCATTCAGATCCAGGTGCTGGTTTGAAGACTTTAAAAAAATTTTGTGGGACTGACCCTTGAATGATCCTAGTAACGATGGTTCATCCCACATTCAGTTTGCTTCTGGGCATGTTAAAGGCCTTTTAAACGATCACCGATTTGACTTGTACAACATCGATCAACACTCATTCAGGGCTGGAATTGGACCCATAATTTAGTAAATGAGCACCAAATGACTCGCCTCCTCATCAGTCCATGTTTAAAAGCGTTTACCAGGATTTTACTACTGATGACCTATCCTCAGGATAGGTCATCAGTATCAGGTCGGTGGGGGTCCGACACCCGGGACCCCCGACGATCAGCTGTTTGAGAAAGCACCGACGCTCCCGTGAGAGCCGCGGCCTTCTTTCAGCTTTTCCTAGGCCAGTGACGTTACGTTCATCGGTCACGTGGCCTAGGAGCGGCTCAGCCCCATTCAAGTGAATGGGGCTGTGCACGATACCGAGCACAGTCACTATACAATGTACGGCGCTGTGCTTGGTGAGCGGAGAGAAGGTAGCGGCGCTCACAGGAGCGTCGGTGCCTTCTCAAACAGCTGATCATCACTAGCAAAATCCTGGAAAACCCCTTTAATAATGGGCAATTTATCTGTTCATGTAAAAAGAATTGCATTTTTGCTTTGAACCACATGGGACAACTTTGATCAGATTTTGTGTCCAGCATGGTGGCTCAGTGGTTAGCAGCTATTACCATGCAGTGCCGGGATCCTGTACTAAAATCTAACCGAGAATAGACATCATCATGGACTTTGTACCTTCTTGTCATCGGCTTCCTCCAGATTCTCCAGTTTCCTCCCACAGGCCAGATACATAGGTTTAATGGCCTCCCAAGAAATTTGCCCCTGTGTGTGAAATTCAGATACAGTATTCAATAAGCCTTCATTCTGTCTGTCTGTCGTACATTACGGTATGTTCCCACACATGGATATTACCGTTAACCCCTGCATTGCTGCACCAGCGAGCTATAGATAAGCAGGAAGGATTCATCAGCCTCTGGGTGCAGTAAATCTTCTGGCAAAAGTGTCAATCTCCCGGAGTATAGTTGACTTTTCTAGTAAACCTGCTCGTCTTGAGCACATCAGGACAGGTTTGAGGAATGAACAATGTGTACATTGTGCTACTGTGAAATGTAAGCACGAGGCTCCGGAGAAGCCCCACCACCTCCACTGATCGATGGCATCTATGTTACCTTCTGCATCCCTACTTATAATCCGGTGGATAATATTGTTTCTTGGGGTAAAGTTGCCCATAAGCTTCTGTAGCTGCCGTCCGTACCCCCCGTACACATGCATGCTCAGCCAAGTGGGGACCTTTAGACCTTGCAAAATCTCATCCATTTGCCTGGCACTGCAGAATTTACTGGTACATATCTGCAGGTAGAATCCACAGAGATGCATCTTGTGTGGACTCACCTTTAGAGTACACCCTCTTAGGCCTTATTCACACGTCAGTGTTTGGTCAGTGATTCCCATCAGTGATTGTGAGCCAAAACCAGGTGCGGCTCTAAACACAGAACAGTTGCAGATCTTTCCCTTATACCTTATGTCTGTGGAGGCTCCAGTCCTGGTTTTGGCTCACAATGACTGATGGAAATCACTGACCAAAACACTATCATGTGAATAAGGCCTTAGGACGAGGTTTGCAGCGGTAATATCCACAGTGGCTCAGCTACTAGAGGACTAGATGAAGATCCTGATGTGGTCCATGGGATGTGGAACTCCATTCTAGTGTCCCCTTCTTCATATACGTGAGATAGCAATGTGTCCTGCATTTCCCACCCAGTCTTCATCCCCTCTGTCTTTTCATAATATTTAGCTATAAGGAAATGAGTTTCGTACTTTTGTTTGTTATTTAATGGGCTGGATTTTAATGGAATGAGATGTAGGTTGGTAGTGGGACATGCCATTCCCTCCCACACTCCAGTACAAGGTGCTCCCGTAACTGAAGACAAACTCAGGTGTCCGTAACTGAAGACAAACTCAGGTGTAGCTGCTTGGGACATTACTGTGGGGATAAATACAAGCCTCAGAAGCGAATTCCTAGTCGTATCTTAGAAAATGCAGGACCAGTGGTGACTGTGCAAAGCCTGATCCCCCTGAAGTACCTAAGAGAGGTAACCTTCTGTATAGTTAGTGCCCAGATGGGCAATGTATTACTATTGGTGTTTATGAAGAAAATAAACCTTGTTTGGACTTTTAACTTCCCTTGAGCTGTCAGATCTCTGGATCCATGTGAGGTACAGGGCTGGTTGTCATCTGCTATATGATGTCTGATTTTCATTTTTTACATTAGTCATGGGATAACTCTTTTAAGGGCAGCAGTACTGCAGAATAGTTTCGGTGGGGGTGCGGGGTGTCAGACCTGCCCCCAATCAGATATCCATAGCCTAATCTGAGAGTAGGCCATCAATAGAAAAATCATGGACAACCTCGTTTAGGATGGACAGCAAGTTATCTGTTGTAGACCCATTGGAGATAGATGGCCAGGTACATGAGTTGATTGCACCGTCCATCAGCTTTAGTCCATATAAGTTTTGTTCTCGCGTATGGTGGCACTACGGCCAAGAGCCATACCTGCAAGAAGGATGCACATGTCCCAGTCTATACTTGCTTTAATATGGAGGGGGTATAGCGCACTGGCTGGGTGATCTGTCAGCAGATCTTCTGGTTATCCCAGGATTAATAGCATATTTCTCTTCTTTCAGCGCAGAGTAGAAGCCGGCCATATGTGGTTACTCAGGTGCTGCCTGTGACTGTGCAGTGAGGAGAGGAGATGGAGACATGACACAGTGCAAATACTGAGGCCATTTACTGCTTATAGACCTGGACCTACAACAATGTCCCAGGTGCAGCCTCTATTGCAGTGTAAATGCAGCCCCCGCAGCGCAGAAGTCCTTGATGTGGGGGGAGGAAAAGATATAGAAATGTAGAATCTGAAAATCTGATTTAATAGATGACATTCTCTTAACTCTCTTTAACGTGACCGCATCCTGGTTATTTAGTACATTGCATTTTCAGTGACGCCTTTGGTACATCACACAGTAATAGAGTAAATTTAATTAAATCACAGGGTACTGGTGAATTCAGTGGCTATGTTGTGTGATGTCATTGGCTGTGCTCTGTGATGTCATTGGCTTGTATCTATTAATAGACTTTGTTGTTGATGATGTCATACGCTTCTGTTAATAGGCTGCATTGTCAATAATGTTATTGGTTGTCCTCCGTGATGTCATTGGGTACTGTCTATCTATAGGCTGCATTGTCTGTGATGTCATTGGCTGTGCTCTGTGATGGGCTGCATAATCTGTGGTGCCATTGGCTGTTCTCTGTCAGGTCATTGATTTGTATCGATTAATAGACTTAATTGTCTGTGATGTCTGTAGCTTCTGTTGATGGGCTGCCTTCTCAGTGATGTCATAGGCTGTGCTCTGTGATGTCATTGGTTTGTATCCATTAAAAGGCTGCATTGTCTGTGATGTCATTAGCTTCTCTTAATGGGAAGCATAATCGGTGGTGTCATTGGCTGTTCTCTGTGATGTCATTGATTTGTATCGATTAATAGACTTATTTGTTTTGTCGTTGACTTCTGTTAATGGGCTGCATTCTCAGTGATGTCATAGGCATTTTTCTGTGATGTCATTGTCATCTAATAGGTTGCATTGTCTGTGATGTCATTAGCTTCTCTTCATTGACTGGCTCACTTGTCAGTTGATTTCTGTATTATAACAGACCACATTATCAGTGAAGTCCTCCACTCCTGGTCCATATCATTCCCAAGGATGTGATTGGCTCCTGATATACAGATGCTACATTGTTATTGGCTTCTTCATGTTTCTCTAGGCCATTTTGTCAGTGATGTCATTGCCGTCTGCCTATTAATTGACTTGGTTGTCAGATATGTCATTGGTGTTAATCTATGCCATACTGTATATGCATCGTCAGACGTCTATGTCTAAGGTGCCAAAATTTCATGCCATTGTATAGTGGCCATGCTTGGTATCACGCTCAGCCTCATTCACTTCAGTAGGGCTGAGCTGCGCCAAGGCAAAGACAAAGCTGTGAAAAGACCATGGCACTACTGCGAGCACCGGTGCCTTCTCAAACAGCTGATCAGAAAGGGTCCCGGGTGTCGGAGCCCCACTGATCAGATACTAATTACCTATCCAGAGCATAGGTCAAGTTTTGAAATCACAGAAAACCCCTTTTAAAGGGTTTCTGTCACCAAGTTTGACCATATTAAACCAGATGACATTTGCAATGCGCAAATGTCACCTGATGTCTAATATGGTCTTCTTTTTAAGATCTGTGTCCCCGTTTTCTTAAAAAAACTACTTTTGTAATATGCAAATTACCTTCACTAGGTGCAAGGGGCGGTAACCCTGCACCTAGTAGCGCCGTTTTCCCCACCTTCTATATTTCGTCATCAGCGCTGATTGACAGGGCCAGGCAGCTCGCTCTATCTGCTTCTGGCCCTGTTGGCGCTGCAAATCCTGCGCCTGCGCCGTGGGTCCGTCATTCGGCGCAGGCACAGTGAGTACAGCTGGCTTCCTCACTGCGCCTACGCCACCTTCTCTTCCGGGTGTAGTGTGACGTCATCGGCGCAGGCGCAGTGAGGAAGCCGGGAGCCAGCTGTACTCACTGCGCCAGCGCCAAATGATGGACCCACGGCGCAGGTGCAGGATTTGCAGCGCCAACAGGACCAGCAGCAGATAGAGGGAGCTGCCTGGCCCTGTCAATCAGCGCTGATGACGAAATATAGAAGGTGGGGAAAACGGCGCTACTAGGTGCAGGGTTACCGCCCCTTGCACCTAGTGAAGGTAATTTGCATATTACAAAAGTAGTTTTTTTAAGAAAACGGGGACACAGATCTTAAAAAGAAGACCATATTAGACATCAGGTGACATTTGCGCATTGCAAATGTCATCTGGTTTAATATGGTCAAACTTGGTGACAGAAACCCTTTAAGGAGCCTGGTGTGTACACCAACCCCAATGATATTGACCTAATAGTATCTCTAGCCCAGGGATCAGGAACCTACAGCACTTTCAGCTGTGGTGAAACTACGACTCCCAGCATGCACACTTAGCTGTTTTTAGAACTCCCGTAGAAGTGAATGGAGCATGCTGGGAGTTGTAGTTTCACCACATGGAGTGCCGAAGGTTGCTGACCCCCGTAATACAGGTGTGCCATTTTTGTGGGAAGGTACAGCTGTAAGGGGATGGTAATGTTCCTGTAATATACCGTTGTCTCACGCCATATAAAGCAGCAGTCATACAGGAAGGCCTGAAATGCGTTGGGCTTTGTATAGCGGGGATATTTTGATGTACCTTCCCTTGGTGATATTTGGGAAATACTTCGAGGTGATCCCCCAGTTCCAGCGGAAGTGTATGCGAGGCATTTCCCAGCCGAGAGATGTTTTGTTTATAGCCGTAAAATAGAATTTTTCCTGTTCTGTAAAATCCCATTTTTGTTTTCATTATCACAGGTTTTTTTTATATTGACATTGTAACCCTTCGTGTTTCAGTTCTTCCAATTAAAAGTTAGCTTTTGTTTTTTTTTTTAATGTTCCTTCAGACCCCCGGCCAAAAGAGATCTCACATGTTTGTTAAGTGCTATCACGCTGAGCCTCCGTGAGCTGCAGAATGGACCTGGCAGTTCTGCTGTTTGCATGGTGCTATTTGGCTCGGCACTGATAAGCAATAGACAGTCTGGCTCCTTCAAGGAGTCTCTCAGTAATGTCTGAGCACTCGGCAGTTCGGAAACCCTCTGGCTGACTTTCCCCTGTGGACTGTTCATTTATCAGGAAATGAAATTGGTTACAGGGTTACTCACATTGCCAAACCTCACTGACGAAATCAGAATTGTTCCTGCATGAAGGAGCGGCAGGCCCTCGTGTTAACCCTAGCGGGATTGCTGAATAGTAGGACAGGGTCCCCCCACCACTGCCTTAAAAAATTTACGGCTTATCAGTTTTTGAAGACCAGTTTAAGAAGGATTTTTAAATTACAATTTATCATTTATTACACCCTGTTATTTTTCTTTTTTTTTTTTTTATTGTGGGTGAGGGTCTTCATCGGATGGAGCCCCCAACTTCATCTGATGTGTCTGCTGGCTGCTCAGCTATTTCCATAACTTCCATAGAACATGATTTTTACTTCTTCATTCATTCTTCACCTCGATACCTTGGGGGATAGGATGGAGATTGGGGACTCCAGTTCTTGACATAGATGTCTCAAAACAACAACCCCTGTTCATATGACAGCGGAGTCCTACACTTGGGACACCCTCTTTATGTGTAGCATCCATTTTGGCAGGTTTAGGCTCCCCTTGTGTTACATGGGCAGCCAATCACCTAGCGGCTATGCAACACTACGTTTCCTCTTCAGCAAAATCAGCTCTGGTCTCGAGAGTGGGACCCAAAGTGGTCAGCTGTTTGGCCTGGGCTGCATTTAAAGGAGTTGTGTGAGACTCAAATATGGGTAGTCTATCCTTGGGGTCCTAGAATCAGACCCTCACTGATCTGATATATTGATAACCTATCCTTTGGTTCTATTTGTTGGACCCCACCAAGGTGATATTGATGACCTTTCTTTGGGTATCAGGAGTCAGACTCCCACTGATGTAATGATAATGAACTATCATTGGGTATCAGGAGTCTGAACCCCACCTGTTATTGATGACCTACCCTTGAGTACCAGGAGTCTAAACCCCACCTATCTGATTTTGAAGACCTATACTTGAGTAACAGGAGTCTGAACCCCACCCATGATATTGATGAAATATCCTCAGTTATTGGGTGTCTGAACCCTCCCCTGATATTGATGACCTACCCTTGAGTACTGGGTGACTAACCCTACCCCTGATATTGTTGACATATCATTGAGTACCGGGTGTCTGAACCCCACCCCTTATATTGTTGACATATCCATGAGTACCTGGTGTCTGAACCCCACCCCCGATATTGATGACATATCCTTGAGTACCGGGTGTCTGACCCCCACCCCTGATATTGACATATCATTGAGTACCAGGAGTCTGAGCCCCACCCCTGATATTGTTGACATATGCTTGAGTACCAGGAGTCTGAGCCCCCCCCCGATATTGTTGACATATCCTTAAATACCAGGAGTCTGAGCCCCACCCCTGATATTGTTGACATATCCTTGAGTACCAGGAGTCTGAGCCCCACCCCTAATATTGTTGACTTATCCTTGAGTAACGGGTGTCTGAACCCACCCCTGATATTATTGACATATCCTTGAGTACCGGGTGTCTGAACCCACTCCTTATATTGTTGACATATCCTTGAGTACCAGGAGTCTGAGCCCCACCCCTGATATTGTTGACATATCCTTGAGTAACGGGTGTCTGACCCCACCCCTGATATTGTTGACATATTCTTGAGTACCGGGTGTCTGAACCCACTCCTTGTATTGTTGACATATCCTTGAGTACCAGAAGTCTGAACCCCACCCTTGATATTGTTGACATATCCTTGAGTACCGGGCGTCTGAACCCCACCCCTGATATTGTTGACATATCCTTGAGTACCAGGAGTCTGAGCCCCACCCCTGATATTGTTGACATATCCTTGAGTACCACGAGTCTGAACCCCACCCATGATATTGATGAAATATCCTCAGTTATTGGGTGTCTGAACCCTCCCCTGATATTGATGACCTCCCCTTGAGTACTGGGTGTCTGACCCCACCCCTGATATTGTTGACATATCATTGAGTATCGGGTGTCTGAACCCCACCACGGATATTGTTGACATATCCTTGATTACCGGGTGTCTGAACCCCACCCTTGATATTGTTGACATATCCTTGATTACCGGGTGTCTGAACCCACTCCTTATATTGTTGACATATCCTTGAGTATCAGGAGTCTGAACCCCACCCTTGATATTGTTGACATATCCTTGAGTACCAGGAGTCTGAACCCCAACCCTGATATTGATGACATATCCTTGAGTACCGGGTGTCTGAACCCCATCCCTGATATTGATGACCTAACCTTGAGTACCAGGAGTCTGAACCCCAACCCTGATATTGATGACATATCCTTGAGTAACGAGTGTCTGACCCCACCCCTTATATTGATGACACACCCTTGAGTACCGGGTGTCTGAACCCCATCCCTGATATTGATGACCTAACCTTGAGTACCGGGTGCCTGAACCCCACCCCTGATATTGATGACATATCCTTGAGTACCGGGTGTCTGAAACCCACCTATCTGATATTGATGACATATCCTCAGAACATATACACATCCAGGTTTAGATGTGAATTTCTCTGACATAAAGTAGGAATCATAGAGGTACAGAGTTTTAATGCCTTGTCCTTGTCCCAATGTAGAATATTGTATTCTTCCTCACCCAGCAATAGGAGGATTGTAATGAACTGGTTAATATTATCGGGCTGATATGATGGACCATGAGCATGGTGAGGGATTACCCTTGTGGTACTGATGAAATCACATTTGAAGTTGGTGGGGGGGGGGGACCTGCAGGAATTGCCTTCTCAGAAAGTGGGGATTCTTAAGAACCCCATGTCATGGGGTAAAGAGAGGGATATGAAACTGTTTATATTTAGAGATGGTGGTGAATAGAGAGATCACTAATTATCATGTTTTAGTTGTCCTTGGCTTTGAGAACTTGGATTTATTTGGTTTTCTTGCTGTTCTTGAGCGATTTTCACATTCTTCTCGTCTGCCTGCTGGCACGCTTCATTTACTGTTTGAAGTTATTACATGGAAAACCTGAGGAAATATCTGAAGACGGGAGTTTAAGGAGCAGCCAAATAACATGTTTTTTTGTGTTGTTGTTTTCAAATTTGAGGAAGTTTTGGCCTAGTGACAAAATTCCCCTGTACCCCAGTCAGATTTATCACACAGGGCCTATGGCCAGGGGATCTTTCTCGGGTCGTATACATCATTATTTCACAATGTCAATTAATCTTTCGTAGCAACTACATCGAAAGGGGTTGTCTTATCACAAACTACTCCTTCAGAGCAGGACCTGCTGGATGACAAATGGCAGGTCTTGCTGGCGGGAGTGGCTGCTGGCTGCTCATGTCCCCTGCAGTGGCCACTGCAGGAAAAGTGTGGTATTACATGCACAGATACATTCCACAGAGTGAGAACTGCTGGCTTATAAAAGGGGGGGGGGGTCCCAAGCCAGGATCCGCAATCTATGCTTTCTATATGTGCTAGTAAAGCATATGAAAAGAGGTTGTCAGGATGGGACAAGCTCTCTAGGGGCATTCCAGTTGTAAAAAGTTATCTCCTATCCATTGGTAGGACCCCCACTGAAAACGGGGACCCTGTATCCCTTGGAGCCCCCAAATGAATGGAGCAACAGTTTGGGCATGTGAACTGCCGCCTCCCTTATCTGTATGGGAGATGTATAGGTGGAACAGGGGTGCACCTAGCCTTTCTGCTGCCTAAGGTGAAAACTGAAACGCCCCCACCCCCTAGGCCAATTCTTAACCTAACCCCTTCCCTTCAGCCCATGGCCCTTCCGTTGCCTCCCTTTTGCCCCTACATGGTGCTGCCTGAGCACTCCTATACAGATGAATGGAGCAAGACCTGACACCCTGTTCATTTCTGGGGTCTCTATTCTCATGATCTGTGGAGGTCCCAGCAGTAGGATCCCCCAACTAGTAGTTATCCTCTATCCTGTGGTTAGGGGATAAGTTTTAACAACCAGAATATCCCATTATGGCTTGATTATAATGGTTATATTGCACTTCCAGTTGTAACATCCCATTTACCGTCATCCATATGGTTTCTAAAGCCACTCCATCTGTAGGGGGATGGCTTTGTGCTTTATATGATTCTCTTATCAAATGGACCGCCCTGTATCTGCCTCTGCACCTATAGAGTTAGAGCTGCACTTTCTGTATCAGAGCCTTAGTCTACTTTTTACCTGTCCAACCACACAGCTAAATGATTTACAAGGGGCTTACATTTAATTCAATGGTAGCTGTATAAATCTGTCTTCAGTAAGCTCCTGAGTTCCCCCTAGTGGTGGTCGCAGGCAAGTAGAATTTTATAATTTACTCTATGACTATGTGAAGGGATTTGGACCTCTGCATGGAGCTAAGCTCCAGCGCGATTTGACCACCCCAACAAATGCTGCTCCATAGATGTTTCCATTCATACCCATCATGCACCAGTAAGCAACTGGTGCTAACCCGCTGTGTATTATAGAAACGTCAAGTCCTGTGAATGCTGAGTGCTGAGGTGGATGCGGCCGCACAGTACACTTTGCCTGTAGGATGAACTCTCGGAGCCGTTCACAAGACAGATTGTCTGTCTCCTAATGAAGACAGAACAAGTTCTCGTTACATCTGCAACCGTAAAGGTTATTAAGGTTCTGTAGACTAAGTGGAGCAGTGATTACCAGGAATACCTCCCCCTGCAAGTCGCTGCCTTTTTATTTTTGTCTTTTAAACTTTCCAGTGCACTTCTTGTACAAGTTCTTTCCTGTTTTTCTATTGGTTTATGGCAGCGGCATGTACGATACCACATGGGTCAAGAGCAGGCCTGACCCGACTGAGCGCGACACAATGAGACACGTGGGACTCTCACATTTAAAAAAAAATTAGAAGAAAAGAAAATGTAATAAAAACACATCAAAGCACAATAATAATAATACCATATGCCCCCACCCCTCTCCCGAAGATCATTTCCTTCAGTATACATATAGCCATCACTCTTGATTTTTTTTCTTTACCCTTCATTGTTGCTTTAGTTTCTTGTAGATTATGATCATTCTGTCCTTCCTGTAATAAAAATCAGTTCTCCATGCTCTCATGTCCTGGTCAGATTTTGAAGGGTCATGTGCTCTGAACAAGCAGAGCTGCTGTTTAAAGTATGGGGGAAATAACAGAATCCTGAGCCTCTGAAGAGACAGGAAGTTGTTTTCAGACTAGCACAGTCTCCAATAGGCAATGTAAATAGCCTGCAGCCACTGATTGAACAAGATGGATGTGGGAGGGGGGATATCTAATGGGCATCATGGGTTGGAGTCAGGACCTTTAATGGGGGACATGGCTGAGATGCCTCTTCTCAAAGAATATGTAATTATTTGAATCTTTCTTCATAACTAAGACCCTCCAGGCCCCTTATCAGTTTAGTCGCTCTCCTCTGTACTCTCTCCAGCTCCAGGGCATCCTTTCTGTGAACTGGTGCCCAGAACTGAACTGCATATTCCAGATGAGGCCGCACCAACGCTTTGTAAAGTGGTAATATTACATCCCTACCTTGTTTAATGCATGACAATATCTTGTTAGCCTTTAGAAGCCGCTGATTGACATTGTGTGCTGTTACTTAAAGGGGTATTCCCATCATAGACAATGGGGGCATATCCCTAGGATATGCCCCCATTGTCAGCTCTGGGAACTGCACCTACAACAAGAACGGAGCAGGGAGAGTTGTGCCTGGAGGACCCCGGGTTTCCTGGGGTCCAACCATCACCAGGCGCAGCTCCTCGCTGCTCCCATAGAAATTATTAGGAGCGCACCGTGCATGCGCGGCCACCGCTCCCATTCATTTCTATGGAGCCGACTCAGCACACCATAGAAATGAATAGAGGGTGCACTGCCTCAACTTTCCCCGCTCCATTCTCCGTGTAGTTGGGGGTCCCAGTGGAGGGACCCGCACCTATCATACAATGGGGGCATATTCTAGTAATATGTCCCCATTGTCTATGATGGGAATACCCCTTTAATCTATGATCTACAAGGACACCCAAGTCTCTCTCCCAGTGTTACCTCCCCTAGGACATATGATGCACGTAGATTATTACTACCCAGATGCAGAACTTTACATGTATCCACATTGAACGTCATTTGGCCCAAGTGGATGCCCAGGTCACCTTATGTTGTCTTGGAATCGAAGTCTAAAGACCTTTAGAATTGATGAATCACTACCAGGAGAATGATTGACTTCAACATAAGGCAAGAAGTATATATGTATACTGCTGTGCTTCCTGAACCGGAATTGTTGACCTGTCCAGTTGCAAGAAGTCCAGGCAGTTTCTCTAAGAAGAGCCAGTGAGATACGAAGAGGAACAGAACTTTTAGACCTGAACCCCTATCTATCAAAGTTCTTATCGTGTCGCTATGAAATTTTTTAGAATTTTTTTAAAATTATTTTTACTTTTTTTTAAGCAGTAGGCATCCTTTAAAACGAACAAATAATCTGTCAAGCATGGTGTGTGAGTGGGGGGACTCGCGCCCTCTCCCCGTGCGGCGGACATTACGTTCCGTCCTGCCGGTTATCATCCATATCTGCAGGCAGAAGTGCTGTGTATGCTGGCCTCGCATTAGGACTGAATGGGAGCTTGTAAGTTATCACGCAGCCTTTCCAGGGCATATAGATTGTGGAGCCAGAGGTCTGCAGCCTGAATAGGGGGTATTAGTCAGCATGTCCTGAACTCAGACAGATAAGGGTCCGCTTCCCGGCCTGCTCTGATCACACAGTTAAAGTCTGGTGACAGAAAGTCTGTCTCTGTTTTTAAGCAATTGTTATCATTTTTTCCTTATTTTCTATATTTACAAGTCTGGCCGGGGTTACAAATGTCCAAACAAAGCCAAGAAACGACTTTTTAAGGTCTGACTGTCCATTATTATCGTGCGGCCGCGCTCCCATAGCCTCTATTCATCCTCTTGTCTCATTATATTTATATTAGGACCGGCCCCGGAGATTTTCGCTGCTTCTCTTTAAGATACAAGGATTTCCTGATTCATCACCAAACATGATATCATCTTATGGCTTCTGGGTGGCAGCGGCTGCTGAAGATGGTGACTAAGGGCTCATTCACACGACCGTATTTATGTGTCCGCATCGGACCCATTCATTTCAATGGGGCTGCAAACGATGCAGACAGCAAACCGCGTGCCGTCCGCATCCGTACTTTCGTTACGCGACCCCACGAAAAAGAGAGAACATGTCCTATTCTTGCCCAAGAATAGGCATTTCTATCATAGGGATGGTCGTGGGCGTTCAGCAAAATACGGACAGCACATGGCCTGTATTCGTGTTCAAATCTTACGGTCGTCTGAATGAGCCCTAATTGTATAGGGCACAACATCCATGGCATAGTCTGTGCATGTGGCACTGGAGAAGCCAGACTGGGGGCAATCAGCTGATTGCTGGGGTGATTTGATTCAAGGAAGGAGTTGCATTACTTGTCTAAGACTGATCCTGATTTAAAGGGATTGTCCAGAATTTGTATATTGGATGGACCATCAATATCTGATCAGCGGCGTCCGACACCCTGCACCCCTGCCGATCAGCTATTGTAACCAGCAGAGTTGGAATTGAAATATATATCCCAAAGACACAATACAGTACATGCTGGATCCTTCTAGAGCAGTCATGGTCAACCTGCGGCTCTCCAGCTGTTGTAACACTACAACTCCCACCGTGCCCTGCTGTAGGCTGATAGCTGTTGGCAGTCTGAGCATGCTGGGAGTTGTAGTTTGCAAGAGCTGGAGAGCCTCAGGTTGGCCACCCCTGTTATAGTGCCTCGTGCCTGTCTTGTCACCGCCCTATGTACCGTATGAGTAATTGCGCATGGCATACCGGTTTGTTTTGCAATGCACCATAGACACACATAGAAATGGGGAAGTTGTTCCAGACTATAAGATCAGAGTATGGGTCACCGTCTGGACAGACTCCTCTTTCGATTCCATGAATAACAATGTGATGCAATAAATGACATGTAAACCTTCCCGTAAACACCACGTAACAATACCACATCCCATAGACCCGTAGCTTAGAGATGTATTACGCATTTCGGGCTTTTTGTTTGTTGCGGAACTTACTGTCTGTCTCCATTTGGCCTAAGTTGCATAATTCTCTCTCTTCCTAGAATTGGTGTTGTTTTTTAAGACTCTCGTCTCCAGTTGACCCATGGATGGTTTGCTTGATGCAGTCATTTGGAGCGTTCCTCTAAATTGGCCACAGACAATAGAGTTTTCTTTTTTGGCATTTTTCAACAGAAACCCACAATAATGATGTGACTACGGAGCCAGGCCGATGGTGCCAGCAAATCAGGATAGACGGGATCGAACAGTTTGCGTTCCTGTTTGTTTCAATTTCTACCCTGGAGATCAGCAGTGCCAAGAGTGTATGGTAGCTGCTTATCTCGCGGCCAGATATAGTGGCAGTGAATATTTGTGCTATCCATTTTTTCTTATTGATTTTATGCATCTGAAATAGAAATTAGGAAAATAGCCTTTAATAAAAATCTCCTACTGTTTTGTGCATGAGGCTCCTATGCAGATCTGTGTGTTTCTATGGTTACTGACTACAAACAAACCCTGCGTAGTCGGACCCTGCAGTCATGTGACTACATTCTTCCGTCTTCCTCCTTCGATACTGTGTGTACAAGAAGGAGCAGAGTAACACCTGACTACAGGTCAGACTGTTGTTTGTAGGCTATCCATGGGGATACATAGGTCTGCACATGTACTGTATACACAAAATGCTTGATTTTTTATTCAATATTATGTTCGGTGTTGATTCATTTTTTATTTTAGATGGAGCAATCCAACCATGGCAGCATAATGACTAATTATGAAAGGTAACATCACTCGCTCCAGGCTCTGGAAAGGTAGCAGAGAAGACAGCGGTCGTGGACATGTTCATACTGTCTGCCATTAGAGAGAGAGTGTGCATTTAATGTTGAAGTCTGATCTGAGTTAAAATACTGGAGCCGCACACATTGTGAACATTACGTATCAAAATAATACTTTTGCAGCTACAAGATCTTATTGACATCACTTCTGCAGCTGCAGGATCGTATTGACAACATTTTTGCTGCTGCAGGATCGTATTGACACAACTTCCACAGCTGCAAGGTTAGAGGAACACCAATTCTGCAGCTGCAAGATCTTATTAATGCCACGTCTGCAGCTATAGGATCGTATTGACTCAATTCTGCAGCTGCAAGATCTTTTTGACATTGCTTCTGCAGCTCCAGGATCATATTGACACCACTGCTGCAGATGTAGGGTATTCTTAGCATCTCTTCTGCAGATGCAGGGTCTTATTGACTCAATTTCTGCAGCTGCAAGATCTTCTTGACACTGCTTCTGCTGCAGGATCTTAGTGACACCACTTCTGCAACGGCAAGATTTTTTTTACATTGCTTCTGAAGCTCCAGTATCATATTGTCACCACTGCTGCAGATGTAGGGTTATCTTAACATCTCTACTGCAGCTGCACATTCTTCTTGACATCGCTTCTGCAGCTGCAGGTTCTTCTTTACACCGCGTCTGCAGCTGCAGGTTCTTTTTGACACCGCTTCTGCAGATGCATGATCTAATTGACTTAACTTCTGCAGATGCAAGATTTTATTGACACTGCTTCTGCTGCAGGATCTTATTGACAATACACAGGTTCTTCTTGACACTACTTCTGCAGCTGCAAGATCTTATTGACCATGCTTCTGCAGCTGCAGGATCATATACACACTTCTTCTACATCCACTGGATCTTATTGACACCACTTCTGCAGGATCTAAACACCCCTTCTGCAGCTGCAGGATTTTATTGCCGCCACTTCTGCAGCTGCATGATCATATTGACGCCACCTCTGCAGCTGCAGGATTTTATTGCCGCCACTTCTGCAGCTGCAGGGTCATATTGACGCCACTTCTGCAGCTGCAGGGTCATATTGACGCCACTTCTGCAGCTGCAGGATCATATTGACGCCACTTCTGCAGCTGCAGGATCATATTGACGCCACCTCTGCAGCTGCAGGATCATATTGACGCCACCCTCTGCAGCTGCAGGATCATATTGACGCCACCGTCTGCAGCTGCAGGGTCATATTGACGCCACTTCTGCAGCTGCAGGGTCATATTGACGCCACTTCTGCAGCAGCAGGGTCATATTGACGCCACTTCTGCAGCTGCATGATCATATTGACGCCACCTCTGCAGCTGCAGGATCATATTGACGCCACCTCTGCAGCTGCAGGATCATATTGACGCCACCTCTGCAGCTGCAGGATCATATTGACGCCACCTCTGCAGCTGCAGGATCATATTGATGCCACCTCTGCAGCTGCAGGATCATATTGATGCCACCTCTGCAGCTGCAGGATCATATTGACACTGTTTGGTATATTAGTGGATAACCTTATGCAGTGCATGTTGTGCTGCTAGGTTGCCATCTATGGCATCAGCTATACACATATATAAACATATCAAATAGAGTTCTGTGCAGAAGACTTCCTTTGCAATCTATTTTTTCGGTGTTGGGGACACAGCAGGACCTCCTGGAGTTTGGGCGAGGGTCACAGCGCATCCCTCTGTGTCACTGATATTAAGTGCCATGAACCCCTAGAGTGCTCCTTTGGCCTTCCCTTGTACAGCCTGTGACTCTTGTTGTTGTAGCATGATACAGGAACGAGACAGATGAGAAAGAGAAATGAAACAGGAAGAGAGGACAGTCACGGTGAGTAGGTGCTCTGGAGCCAGACGCAGGACAGTAATAGAGAAAATATGCACTCTGGTAATGTGAGGTTTCACTTAAACCCCCCGAGAGCCTTCATGTCTCCGCCGCTGGGCTCTGGTGTGCAATCCCTTGGCACCGGGTAACCAGCAGGGGGTGAAGCTATATATAACACATCACTGAAGGGCTGCAGTCTCTATACCAGGAGGCTGAGGCTGGAAGGGCTTTATGGGAGTAGTAGTTCCACAACAGCAAGACCGAACATGGTCGTTATACCCTGCATGGCTTCCATAGCGAAGTGCAGGAAATGACTGCCTTACTACGGGCTGCTGGAAAATCTGTATTTGCTTATGTGATTTAGCAATCTAGTCGCTGGTGAGAGACAGAAAAGAGCCCACAGAAGTGTTTGCGGTAGGTTCCTTCTTACATATCTAGTCTTACATCTGTTCCAAGGACTTCCTGTGGCTTTTGATAAAGTCACGTGATTGGAACGGCAGACAGTCTGCAATGTATTTGGACTGTCTCGTTTTTGCACCTCTCTCCAAACCACCGACTAGCACTTCTGCTTTTAGCTCACGCAATGTTCTGCCGTCTGCATATTGTGCGCCGTCTTTTTTTTTTTTTTCTTCTTCTCTTACTGTCTCTGGGTTGTCAAAAACGAAAAAGAACATAGTGATCCAGCTCAGAAAGGAGAAAGACGCCATCAACATCCTCGTCATATAACGCAGGCTCAAGGCCGGCCGTTCTCACAATGTATACCGCACGTAATCTCGTCACTAAGCGACCGCACTTGCTTTATTCTACTTTACAGGGGTTTTTCAGGACTAAAACATATCCTTAGGGCCCCCTTTGATCATCAGAACAGAGCTCCAGTGAATTGCAGTACCAGGAACAGCCACATGGAGATGCTGTGCCTGGATAAGCAATGAATGGGATGCAGTGCTCCAGAGAGGTTGGTAACCCCCTTCATTCTGCTGAACACCACGGGTTCTGGGAATCGAGCAGCCACTGATAAAGCAGCGTTTAGTCCTGGAAGCATCATCCATGATAACCCCTGTAGATGACAGCAAATTGGCAAACTGTTCAATTTGCTTGGGGAATGCAGAAGTAGGACAGACATTTCCTCTGCAGCACCCCTGCAGGAGAGATGTAGTATTGCATGGCAGTCCTAAGCAGGGGACCCAATTCTGTGACGTCCAATTCGCCCTGTTAAGACATGGACTAGTTCTTCTTGCTGTACAATAAAATGCCGCTCCATGATGCACAGGATTGTTTTAGGTGCAGTTATCGGAAAATTAACATTATGTTGTTTCCTATTTTATGAGGAGATAATTATAAAATATTATTTATTTTAAAGCGCCATTAATTCCATGGTGCTCTACATCTAGCTGGGGTTAGGCTACTTTCACGTTAGCGGCAGGCTGTTGCGGTGGGTGAACAGCCTGATGGATCCATGCTGCCGGCAGTGCCCACATGCACATACGACTATAATGAGGGCGGGCCGGAGGTCCGGCGGCAGCACAGCAAACATGCCGAGAGGCGGCCGGAATAAAACTCTGAAAGTAGCCTTACACAGAAATAAAAAACACAGTAAACAAGAAACTATTAAGAGACTGGTAGACAGGGATAGAGGACCCTGCCCGCAAGAGCTTACAATCTATAATAATAAATTAGTTAGCACCTATCTGTATTTGAAAGGCAAGAGATGCTTAAATCTCAAGACTGTTATTTAACCACCTAACTGTTCTGCCCGAGTCCAGCTCAGGCAGTGGGAGAAGTAGCTAACTGGAGGGGGGGAGGGCTGCTTTAGATGGTGATATCTCCTCAATGGTAGCAGCTAGAAACATACAACTGGGGTCTTGTTTAAAAGCTGACATTCCAGGTGTTCATCCAAGACCAAAATGACAACTAAAGTCCAAACAACAGAGGAGAAATCACTGTTAAAAATTGAGTCTGGAATAATCGCGGGAAAAACCTGATTTTACTTTCACTTTCAGCTGCATTCACAGCATCCCGATTTCTATTAGTGATCTCTTCCCCTGTACTGAACGTATTGCTGATATTGTCTGAAAGCTTGGAATGTCAGCTTTCAAACAAGACCAGTTGCATGTTTCTAGCTGTTACTATTCAGGAGATATCACCATCTAAAGCAGCCCTCCCCCCCTCCAGTTAACTACTTTTCCCACTGCTGGAGCTGGGCAAAACAGTTAGGGGTTAAAGAGAATGTGTAATCAGAAAACAAGCTATTGTTTAAATCCAAGTTTTTAAACTTTTTTATTTATAGAATTTCTGGTATTTTTTGTTTTTGTTTTTTTTTATTTCCATGTGACTATATTTAAAAAAGAAATCCCTAAACCTTGCAGTTTTCCTCCGGCCATTGAGCCTATGTCAAGACGTCCTGATCTGTACACATCAATTCTCAGCAGTCATCTCATTATTACTGCAGGCAGGATTACAATGACCCCTCACCTACTGTGTTATCCCATTCCCTTATATATTCTAAACTCTTGCGGGCAGGGTCCTCTAGCCCTTTGTATCAGTCTGTTAGTAGTTTCTTGTTTGTTGTATTTTTATGTATTATTATTAATAATAGTAATAATAATTGACAGGTAAAATCCATATATAGACAACACAGCATCCACCATCCATAATAGGTGATGGACACAGCTGTCCTCCTCCCCCTCCCTGCACAATGACCAGAGCATGTCTAGACAACTCTCCCATAGAAAAGCCCCCCATAATTTTGCATAGAAAGTAGAATTTTTTTAAAAAATGTGTGATCAGAAACATTAGTCAAAAAAAGATATTTGTCACTTTATGGTTTTAATTGGTACAAAAAATTATAGGTGACATTCCCTTGTTAAAGAAAAAAAAGCTGATGAGTAATTGGTAGGCCAAGAGTCAAAATCATGAGATAGCAAGTGGGGGGGGGGGGAAAGGAGACGTCAGATATTTCTAAATTCCAAGAGCAACAGACAGCCGGCCAAGTGACACTGAGCTCCGGCAAGATAAGGTTTCCCTCCATTATTAATGCCACGGTCAGCTTCACAAACCTTGTCATCCCTGTTGTAATCATGTTGCAGAGTGGCAGTTTATTATTAGGCCTAGCCACATCCTTATAAATAATGAACCGGGTCATGTATTATCTCCCCCGGCAATTACAGCAATGAGGCTTTTTATCTCTGCCCCTGTTGACTCAAGCAACAATTAGGAGCAGACACCAGGCCGGTTCTCATGGCTCGTTCCGTGCCTGACATCACATGAGTGGTAGCCATCCTGAATGATAGGGGGGCAGGATCATGTACAGGTCACCCCGTCCACCACACTGCCTCCTTTGTTTAACCACTTTGGAGCCACCTGTTCCATCCCAGCTTTACTTGGTTATTTAAAAAGGGCTTTCCAGGATTTTTCTTTACTGATGACCTGTCGTCAGTGTCTGATCGGTGGGGGACTGACACCCGGGACGCCCGCCGATCAGCTGTTTTGAGAAGGCAGTCTCTACGGCGCCGTGTAATGTATAATAATGGCGGTGCTTGGTATCGCGCTCAGGCCTATTCCCATCTATGGGTCTGAGCTGCTCTTAGGCCACGTGACACATGAACATTTCATCACGGCCTAGGAAAAGCAGAGAGAAGGTCGCGGCACTCACAGGAGTGCTGGTACCTTCTCAAACAGCTGATCCGAGGGGGTCCGGGTGTCAGACCACCACCAATAAGATACAGGGCTCATGCAGAAGAATGTGTGCCAGGAGTGCCCCTATTGCAGCCCACAAACAGCGGGTCTGCAATGTGCAGGCACTGGCTGTGTGCGCACCGTATCACAGATGCAGACACATTCACTTGAATACGGAAGATAAGGAGCGGAAGGCCACGGAAGCACTACGGTCCGTGCCACAAAAAAAATAGAACATGCTCTATTATTTTGCAGTGCAGACAGATCATGGACCCATTCAAGTTGAACGAGCCTGCATCCTTCAGCACATGCCACACGGATTTTGCACAATTTGCAGTCCCCAATCCACGTTCGTGTGCATGAGCCCCCAGAAATCCGCTTTAAAGGGGTGTTCCCATCATGGACAGTTGTGGCACGCCACTAGGAGATGCTATTCTATTATGACCAGTCTCTGGGACGCCCCCCATTGATTCAGAGAACGAAAGAACCTAAGTCGCAGCAACCCTCACAGGCAATTGCCATGCAGAGAGAAAAACAGGGACCTCATTGAGTACAAACAGAAATTTCATCTCATGGTTCAGATGCGTACGAATCTTATGTACAGACAGTGAACCAGCAGGAGATTCCTGGGAGATGTGAAATTGGGGCTAAAGCAGACCGTATAATGAATGTCGGATGAACCTTATGATTTTGACATGATCAGGCCACATTTACACGAATGTATTTTGTGTACGTGTCCGTTTTTTTTTATTTTTGGGGATCGGGCGAGGACCCATTCATTTCAATGGTTCCGCAAAAAATGCATACAGCACACCGTGTGCTGTCCGCATCCACATGTCCGTTCCGTAGCCCCACAAAAATATAGAGCATGTCCTATTCTTATCCACTTTGCGGACAAGGACAGGCATTGTTACAACAGATCTGCAAAAAAATGAATGCAACACGGATCTCACATGAACTATCACACACTATTTTTTTTTTTTTTTGATCCGCATTTTGCCGACTGCAAAATACATGCATCGTGTGAATGTTGCCTAATGCTGCTTTCAAATCAGCGCTTATTCCCGTTCTTCTGCTCCGTTATAGGATCAAAAGAACGAAAGTAACGGAAGTGCCAGATTCGACAGATAACTGACTTAAAAGGAGCCTAACAGACCCCTTTGGCTATAGTGGGATCTATGAGGTTTGCCTTGTTTTTTTAGTGGAGAAAAAAAGTCCTGCATGCTGGACTTTTCTGTCGGCTATTTTTGACTGACTCTGTAACGGAAGCCTGGAATGGCGCTTCTGACATAGATGTGAATGTAGCCTTATGTGTATGGAAGTGTCCAGACTCTCCGCAGTGCCAGGTGTCAGCGGAATGAAGGTTTGAGCATGTTGGATTTCAATATTCCAGATCCTCTTCTTCTCAAAAGAGATCAGCCCTGCTGCCAACGGGGATCCGTCTGTGCCCAGTGGTGTCCAGCTGTGCTGGCTACGGTCTGGTAGTCTTCTCCTCTGCCGGAACAGACTTCCAGATTTACCTGCAACAGATGTGAACCTACCCTAAGAAGTTCACTTCGTAAATAAAAGTATCCACCAAGTTATTCACCTTAAGGCTACATTCACACGAACCGTATTAATGAGTCCGCATCTGTTCCGCAATTTTGCGGAACAGGTGCGGACCCATTTATTTCTATGGGGCTGCAAAAGATGCTGTCCGCATCCGTTGCTGCATGCCGCGGCCCCGCAAAAAGGGCCGGTGGGCCGGTATCCATGTTTTGCGGATCTTTAATACACAACATTCGTGTGAATGTAGCCTTATTGATAGATTATATCGGAAAAATTGGGCGAATTGCGAAACCAACATTGAAGCTTTCAGTCATCGCACCCTCAAATTGCCATCATGAGTAGAGATGAGCGAACGTGCTCGTAACGAGCACTGTAGCGCTCGGCTCCCCTGCGCTCGCATGGGCGCAGGCATCCACTTCCGTCGGGTGAGGAGGACGGAAGCGGATGCCTGCGCCCATGCGAGCGCAGGGGAGCCGAGCGCTACAGTGCTCGTTACGAGCACGTTCGCTCATCTCTAATCATGAGATATTACTGGTTACATCAGGGATGATATTCGGCAATTAAGTGCACATTCATAACGAGCTCCATCCATCTCCATAGCCGTGCATGCTCTACCTCCAGCCCCTCATCACCTCACTTGTCATCTTTTATAAAGAGATGGACAGAGTCGCCCTTCACTCACCGACCACTTCAAACTGCTGGCGGAGCTTCGTGAGGTTTCAGAGCGGCAGGTTACAGGGTCCAGCTTAGCGGATTGGCACAGGGTTAAAAGAGCCTTTCATTCTGTAACTGCTCCTTCAAATCTGCCTGTGATCAAAAGTTATTAAGTTTTACCTTTTGACAGCGAGCATGAGGTGAGCTTAAATCTTGGCCACGAACGAGTCCACATCAGTAGGACTGTGTAACCATACCTCTTAACTGTGCTACATCAACATCACCGGCCGTCATCGAGTTGACAAACGGTTTCCAGGCTGCTCTGTCAGTTCTGGCACTAAATAACGGCTTTGTCTTTGATTTCACGGACAGTGACATCCTGACCGTTCTGTAAAACTTACATGCTACGTGGATATTTTATGGTAGTCGTATTCTCATGCTTCTGAATGTGGATGACGGGGGGAGAGGGGGCAGGAGACATACCTGGATGAAAGCAGTTGATTTAGAAACTGTGTCCTATATCAGGAGGGTTGTTTGTGCAATCAAAGACATTTGTCGAGATGTACAGAAACTTGGAACAAACTTCTACACAGCTGCAATTCACTAGTATAATACTGCCTCCTATGTATATGAATATAACTACTATAATACTGCTCCTATGTACAAGAATATAACTACTATAATACTGCTCCTATGTATATGAATATAACTACTATAATACTACCTCCTATGTATATGAATATAACTACTATAATACTGCTCCTATGTACAAGAATATAACTACTATAATACTGCTCCTATGTATATGAATATAACTACAATAATACTGCCTCCTATGTACAAGACTATAACTACTGTAATACTGTTCCTATGTACAAGAATATAACTACTATAATACTGCTCCCATGTACAAGAATATAACTACTATAATACTGCCTCCTATGTACAAGAATATTACTGCAATAATACTGCCTCCTATGTATATGAATATAACTACTATAATACTGCTCCTATGTATATGAATATAACTACTATAATACTGCTCCTATGTACAAGAATATAACTACTATAATACTGCTCCTATGTACAAGAATATAACTACTATAATACTGCTCCTATGTACAAGAATATAACTACTATAATACTGCCTCCTATGTACAAGAATATAACTACTATAATACTGCTCCTGTGTACAAGAATATAACTACTATAATACTGCCTCCTATGTACAAGAATGTAACTACTAAATACTGCTCCTATGTACAAGTATAACTACTATGCCTCCTATGCTCCTATGTACAAGAATTAACTACTATAATACTGCTCCTATGCTACAAGAATATAACTACTATAATACTGCCCTATGTACAAGAAATATAAACTACTATATACTGATCCTATGTACAAGAATATACTTATACTGTACTATGTAAAGAATATAACTACTAATACTGCTCCTATGTACAAGAATATAACTACTATAATACTGCCTCCTATGTACAAGAATATAACTACTACTAATACTCCTCCTATGTATATGAAAATAACTACTATATACCTATGTACTATAAATACTGCCTCCTATGTATATGAATATAACTACTATAATACTGCCTCCTATGTATATGAATATAACTATAATACTGCCTCCTATGTACAATATAACTACTATAATACTGCTCCTATATACAAGAATATAACTACTATAATACTGCTCCTATGTACAAGAATATAACTACTATATACTGCCTCCTATGTACAAGAATATAACTACTATAATACTGCCTCCTATGTACAAGAATGTAACTACTATAATACTGCTCCTATGTACAAGAATATAACTAATATAATACTGCCTCCTATGTACAGAATATAACTACTATAATACTGCTCCTATGTACAAGAATATAACTACTATAATACTGCTCCTATGTACAAGAATATAACTACTATAATACTGCTCCTATGTACAAGAATATAAACTACTATAATACTGATCCCTATGTACAAGAAATATAAACTACTATAATACTGACTCCTATGTACAAAGAATATAACTACTATAATACTACTCCTATGTACAAGAATATAACTACTATAATACTGACCTCCTATGTACAAGAATATAACTACTATAATACTGCTCCTATGTACAAGAATATAACTACTATAATACTGACTCCTATGTACAAGAATATAACTACTATAATACTACTCCTATGTACAAGAATATAACTACTATAATACTGCTCCTATGTACAAGAATATAACTACTATAATACTGACTCCTATGTACAAGAATATAATACTATAAACGCTCTATGTACAAGGAATATAACTACTATAATACTGACTCCTATGTACAAGAATATAACTACTATACATACTGATCCTATGTACAAGAATATAACTACTA
This sequence comes from Rhinella marina, assembly GCA_900303285.1. Classification (NCBI taxonomy): domain Eukaryota; kingdom Metazoa; phylum Chordata; class Amphibia; order Anura; family Bufonidae; genus Rhinella; species Rhinella marina. Next base: position 249,932 of record ONZH01000420.1, read on the forward strand.
TAATACTGACTCCTATGTACAAGAATAAACTACTTATAATACTGCCTTCCTATGTACAAGAATATAACTACTATAATACTATCTCCTATGTACAAGAATATAACTACTATAATACTGATCCTATGTACAAGAATGTACAAGAATATAACTACTATAATACTGCCTCCTATGTACAAGAATATAACTACTAAATACTGCTCCTATGTACAAGAATATAACTACTATAATACTGCCTCCTATGTACAAGAATATAACTACTATAATACTGCCTCCTATGTACAAGAATATAACTGCTATAATACTGCTCCTATGTACAAGAATATAACTACTATAATACTGCTCCTATGTACAAGAATATAACTACTATAATACTGCTCCTATGTACAAGAATATAACTACTATAATACTGCTCCTATGTACAAGAATATAACTACTATAATACTGCCTCCTATGTACAAGAATATAACTACTATAATACTGCCCCTCATGGACAGTAATATTGACCTGACCGGCTAGTGTTGATATCAGTCTGGTGGTACCATACGGTAGGTTCATCTTTCTGCAGACTCTTGGACAGTTATGAGAATTGGATAATCTCGGTGTCAGAATACACAGGGGAGATGGAGGGACGGATAATATCCATTTCCTGCGTAGAGGAAATCAGCGGTAAATTGTCCTTTCTCAGGCTAATGGCGATACATTGAAAGCCTCTGTATTATGGAAACTTAAAGGTCCAAAGGAGAAAAAAAAAAACCTCCATTATGTATGATTCCCGAGGAAATGGCATTGTGACGCTGTGCTGAATGGAGGGTCTCATGTCTGCTGCACCATAGGAGACAATGGCGTGCTCTGCAGAGACTAATCACTCAGCACTCGTATGATAGCGCCATTGTCTGTACAGGGAGTTTTCATTATCCGTCCATTCAATGACTTGTAGTGTTTGTATAGTAGGTGGTAAACATGTATTCGCCATCTATGAGAGCAGACATTAAGCAGTTCTGCCGCCGCTCCTCCATTCACTCAGTGGCTTTCATATCTTACAAAGGTTTTACTCCCCCCCCCACCATTTCCCGGCTCGTAGACTTCAATGACTTTTTCCCATTGTTTCTGTAATGTAAGAGCCGAGTACTTTACGTTGTGCTGAGGACTACATGACAGCAGCCGAGACGGCTGGAGAGTTCAGATCGGAGCATAGAACTGCCCCCACCGCTCAGAAGCGAGAAGAGCTTCACAAAAACACGCACTGGCCTGAACAGACCGGCAAACACAGGAAATAAAGTCCATAAAAAGTTTCAAAAAATTGACCAAATATTTTTGCCCACCCCAAAATCAGGAAGGTAGTAAGGGCCGTAGTTCAGGGGGAGATCCTGTGTCTCATTGGTGTGATAATGACCATTAGGTCAACAGCTGTCCACACAGACGGGCACCTTCTGCCGAGCCCAATGGGCATGTTTCAGTAGAAGGAGGAGGATCAGCAGCCACCAGGCATATCTGATGCTCCTTATCTCCAGAAAAAACAATGGGCTCATACTAAAGATGAGCGAGCATGCTCGGCCGAGCATGCTTGAGTGCCATTTTCGCGTATTTGCGTACGCATTGTAAAATTGGTACGCTAATACCTACGCATATTTTAATCTGTACACTAATGCGTACGCATTTTAACAATTTGTACGTTATGCGTACTCATTTGTGTACAGATTAAAATATGCGTATGTATTAGCGTACCAATTTTACAATGCGTACGCAAATACGCGAAAATGGCACTCAAGCATGCTCGGCCGAGCACGCTCGCTCATCTCTAGCACAGAAAAAATCCAGGCTACCCATGTTTTTCTAGATGCCCCCATAGACTGAAGATACCAGCTTGTCGCTAGCAGTGGGCTTCAACCTTGGAATTGCAGTGATCCACAGGGTGTAGAGCAGTAGTCTTAAAAGGAGTGTATTATTGGAAAATGACTTATTGTTTAAATCAAGTTTTTATGTTTTTGTTTTTTTAATTTTTGGTGATTTTTTTATTTATTTATTTTTTTAATTTCCTTGTTGCTATCAACCTATCGATCTCCAACATGCATTCTTGGAATTGTAGTGAGCCAAATGGTGTAGAGCAATGTGTTATTAGAAAATGACCTATTGTTTAAATATTTTTTTGGTGTTTTTTTTTTGTTTTTGTTTTTTTTTATTTTCCTTGTTACTATCTATACTTAAAAAAAAAATACTGAAATCCTGCATATTTTGCACCGGCTAATAACCTTAATAATAGGTCAAGACTGCCTGTTTAGTAGACATGGCTTTTCATCAGTCATCTCATTATCATCACAGACAGGATTACAATCACAGTTTTTATATATATACATAGAGAGAGAGAGAGAGAGAGAGGTTGTGCAGTGGCTTAATATTGATGACCTATCTTCAGGACGGGTTATTAATCTCAGATCGGCGTTTGATCGGCCTCTTTGAACAGGAGGTGGAGCTTGTGCAAGCGCTGCTTCCTCTTCGAGATTTTACTGCACGTCGTCTTATTTACAGCAGTGACGCAGTGTAATTACAAGTGAATGGGACTAGAAGCTGTAATTACTCTGCGTCACCAAGACAAGCAAGGTCAATATAAACCTCCTGCACAACCCCTTTAACGCAGGATTCACATTTACAGTAGGTAATGTCACAGCTCCCCTCCTCCCTGCACAATGACCTCTGCGCAGGTCACAAAGCATGCCCACAACACCTTTGCATACGTGACCCATGTGGCTGCTGTAAAGCTCATCTCTAAATGCTGTTAACATCAGGTCAAGCAAGATGCTACCCCATAATCTTGTACAGGAAAATAGAATTTTAAAAAAAAATTAATCCTAAAATAAAAACAGGAAATAACATCAATATAAAAAAAAGGGACTTTGCATGTGCAGCCTCCTCACATGGTTATCCATATTCTTGAGGTTTTGACTACTGGGACTCGCTCTTTTTTTTAGAGGGCATGTCCTATCTATATGACTTAAAGGGCTCTTAGGAGAAAACCCCTTTAATGGGCAAGGTAGAATATAATTAACATTGAAGCCCATATAAAAATTAAAAAAAATTAAAAAGTTTGCAAAAAAAACTCTGTGTTAAGGGTCCAACCCATCCATGTAAAACTACTACAGCCACTGCCGGGTAAGTGTATGGCTGGCCAGGCTCTGCTACCCTCGGGAGAACAGATGGTGGCCAGGGGTTTCTGACATTGGAGCCATCTCCAGGTCTAACCGTGGTTGTCTTCATGAACTTGACCTCATGCTGCATTTTTTATAATAACTTACCTTTTTTTTCTCCCGTAGAAATTCCCTGAGCTGAAGTTCAAGTACGTAGAAGAGGAGCAGCCCGAGGAATTCTTCATCCCGTACGTCTGGTCCTTAGTTTACAACTCAGCTGTTGGACTGTACTGGAACCCGCAGGACATACAGCTCTTCACCATGGACTCCGGTTGAGTTGAGACAATCGGTACAGACTAAACTTTGTGGGATATCTCAGCTGCATGGAGGGGGGCGGACGACCTTGCGCTCTGCAAAGTGTGGTCTTCTTCGGGCCCTCCTTCCCCCAATACTAGGAGTCATGCTGAGGTTTGACGCAATGGCTGGCTCTCAGACCACGACCACCTAGCGTCTTCATTTCTAGGGTTTCTTTCTATTTTTCCTTCTCCTAATTATGATAATATATATTTTTATTTTGGCAGAAGAGGGAGAGGTTTTAAATACATCATTATATATATATAAGTTTGCGTTTGACTGAATAAAGCTGTGAATGTAACAGCTTGTACATCACTTACATATCTTGCCATGTGAGGTACGTGTCACGGTATGATAGACACCATGGTCGCAGGACAGGCAGTGTTGTCCATAGACGTGAGGATAATTACTAATGATCTGACAATCATTAACCACCATCGTTTTGGCGGCAGGGCTAACGCATTTGGTTCCAACCTCCGACCTGTGGAACTTTCTTCCTGTGGGCAGAACAAGAACTGGACTTGGTTCATACTGGACAATGAGTTGAACTTTCACTTGTCCTGAACTTGTGGTTCCTCAAGTGACATCAGATGTTTATCGCATCCACTTATCACCCACCTCTTCCATTCACCTTTGGCCAAGCTGAACACACATGTTATGGTGGAGTCCAGGATGTCCCATGTATATAGTTTATGGAAGGAGGGAGGGTCCAAATGCATAATCAGTATAGGACCCATACTCCTTTTCTATCCCAAATCCTAGGAGCATCCTCTTCCATTCTATGTCTGGAACCAGTAATAGAGATTTGGCTATGGACACCTTCGGGCATTTTTTTATGATTTCATTTTACTTATTTTGAGCTCAAAATAATTTTTCCGATTGGTCTTTGTTAAAAATGTTCGGCCGTTTTTGAGAGACAGGGGTTAAAAAATCAGTCTGTTTGCAGAGTCACTTCATGTGAAGCCTTTGATCCTGATCTCCTGACCTCATTACACTCATTAAAGCCACATTGTTATCGGTTTGATACAAGTTTAGCTATAATGAATGTTTATCAGGTCAGGATAAAGCCTCTATTACACTGCCCAGTTTTTCAGCAGATAATCGCTAATGAGTTCTCGTTAGCGAACATCCGGCAGTGTAATACTGCCGCCGATTGCCTGATGAACAAGCTCGATCATTGGGCAATCAAAATCTTTTGACTTGTTAAAAAGTTATCGTTTGCAGGCGGCAGATCGTGGTGTCTAATAACGATCTGCTGCCGAGCGATGGGATAGCTATCGCTCCTCCCCATACTGAGGAGGAGATCGGTGCATGGAATAGCAGCAGTCTCCTCTGATAGCGAGCAGGCAATTGCTGGGAGGGAACGCTTCCCTCCCGACAGTCGTCTGCCACATGGGGCTGTGTTATTCAGCCTTAAGGCTTCTCATGAGCCCTCAGCTGAAGGGACTGAGAAGTGATAATCTGAAAACAGACTGATTTTTATAACCCCTGTATCTCAAAAACGGCCAAATATTTTTAATGAAGACCAATAGATAAAAAGTATATTTTTAGCCCAAAATGAATAAAATTGCCCCGAAGGTGTCCATAGCCTTTAAATAGGGGATGAGTTTTTCCACCAGTGACCGGTGGTAAGTGATGGTTTTCCATCTGTGACATATATCAGCTGGATTTACCCTGCAGTAGCTTCATTATCAAACTGATTACTGCTACAGAGTATATCCATAAGCATTAGTGATTTCCAACATGTGGTGCTTGGCCTGTTAGAAAACTACAACTCCCAACAAGTCCTGAAAGCCACAGGCTGTCAGGAAATATTGAGAGTTGTAGGTCCACAAAATCCGGAGAGCTACGGGTTGGAGATTTCTGCCTTATGTGCTTTGGTTTGCCGTTCCCAGGTACCCATGACCTGCTGATAGGTACTGTTTTTTATTTTCCCTTTTGTAATTGCATCGGCGTGGGGAGCGTGAATACGAAGTCCACCCTGTATATAAACCATATTTATTTTGATATTGAGAATATACAAGCTAGCATGGATTTTTTTGACTGCATAGTTTTCTATACCCTTCCCTCTTTCTGCTTCATCCATGATATGCAGCTTTCGGCTTGAGAGGTACAGTTACGGAAGAAAATATCATAATCTGCTGATGTGTTACATTCACGACAGATGATCAGGTCCTGTCTTTTGGAAAATGATTTTATATAATCAAAATATTAAAAAAAATATATATTAAAAAATTCTTATATTTGGAGAATTTTTTTTTGAAAAATGAAAAATTTTGAGAATACGTACATTATAGTGATCACATGTCTATGGACTTTCAAAAGCTGCCAGTATATGGAAAACATGATCTGATTTAAAAAAATTTAAAAAAATCCCAATGTTCTCCCAACTTTTTGGAAAATCTTGTTATAGATGCGACTGGATGGGGCTCTTGGCTTTATTATGTATTGTATGATCATTTTTTAAATTTCGAGGCATTTCCTCACAGGTTCAGGTCATAGCTGGACATAAAGAATAAGTAGCAGGGGTAGAATTCATCATCCTTACCTGTCACCTAAATCTATGAACAGTTGCTTTTAAAAGGGGTTGTGCCACCATTACCTCTTATCGTAATATAATTCACCATGAAAAACTAGTTACTTTTAAATCTTACATTCTGTAGTGAGATATTATCTTTATCATAGTTGTGCCTCCTATTGTTTACTCTGTATAGTAATTTGCACGTCCACCTAATGAGGTGGTCACACATACTCTGTTCCGTTCTTCAACTGCTGCCAGCTGCTGTGACACTTACAAGGAAAGAGCTGCAACACAAAGGAGACAATCCTTAAAGGGGTATTCCCATCTCAGACAATGTATGCCCCCATTGTCCCGCCTCTGGGACCCACGCCTACAAAGACAACAGAGCGGGGAGCGCTGTGGCTGGAGGACCCCGGATGCTCCCATAGAAGTGAATGGGAGTGCACCGCGTATGCGCGGCCCCTGCTCCCATTCATTTCTGTGCTCGGCTATATTCGGCGGCCCCATTGAAATGAATGGAGGATGACTGCGCATGTGCAGTGCGCCCTCAGTTCGTTTCCCCGCTCCGTTCTTGATGTAGGTGCGGGTCCCAGAGTCGGGACCTGCACCTATCAGACAATGGGGGCATATCCTAGCGATATGCCCCCCATTGTCTGAGATGGGACAACCCGTTTAAGCTTTGATAGAGAGAGCTTCAGCAAAAAGTACACACTCCTTGAGCTGTTATAGGGAGAAGGCTGCAATACATAGGATTCACCCCTTGAGCTGTCATAGGGATAGAGCTGCAGCAGAACGAACACGTCCCCTGAGCTATGATAGGGAATAGCTGCAGCAGAAAGGACAGACCCCTTGAGCTGTGATCGGGAGAGAGCTGCCGCAGATTGGACATACCCCCTTAGAAAGGACACGTCCCCTAAGCTGAAGATAATCTAGCAGACCAATTGGAGCAGTGAATGTGAAGGTCTCTGGATCAGGTACAGGGCTGGTTCTAGCTTTGTTAGAGACGGTCATGTACTATATATGATATCTGGTTTATCATTTTTTGCATCAGTCACGGCATAACCCCTTTAAGGACATGAGGTTATGCTGGAGAGCAAACCAAGAGTCTTGTCTAAGACACTGTTTTTAGCCATGGAGGACTGCAGGGCACAGCAGCTAAAAGAGTCATGGGTGCCTTGGCCTAAACTTTACAGGTCCTCTATGCCAATGAGATAATTGGGGCCCCCAGCACTCGGGTAGGTGGATTCCCTGTAATACGGGGGTATGTGACTCAGGCCGTCAGCTGTGTGGATTCATGTTTTAGCCTTTTTATCTTTTTTTTTGTGTGTCCCCCGTTTTTCAGGAGAGTGCCGTGCTCTGCTTGACTTTTTGGGTTGATATGTAAGTTGTGTTAACGCCGACCCCTCAGCTCATACATGTTTTTGAATAGCATCTTGCGCCCCTTGTTAACAAAAAAAAAAAAAAACCTGCTCCAAAGAGGTTGTTAAACACTGCCGTGTGCGTTCATGTTACACCATGGGTGAAATCTACTCTGTGAAAAACAATAAAATTACCTTTCCAAAAAAATCAGCTCGTCTGTATCATCATTTGCAACCTACAGCTGTTACAAAAGTACACTTATTACTGTAGAACCCAGTGCTTAAATACTCTGTGTGCTGGTACAAAATTAAATATATGGTTGTAACCACACCTCCATTGTGCCTTCTGCGTCCCATCTGCCAATATTTTGGATTAAAAGGTGATCCCTTAATGGGAAAAGATGTCAGACTAGAACTGTCAGGTTACAGGGATCTTCCTGCTGATGGGTATGTAATACATGTGCATGGACACACACCCCACACCCACACCTAGCATTTAGGTAGGACTGTGCCAGGTCCCTGCCTGATGTCTGGATATCTACAGCGTTAACACTTCATTAACACACAGTGACTCATCCCGGCGGCCTCTCCTTTTATCGGTCCCTTGTTACAATCCCTCTAATGAGATCTCATCATGTTCCTAGAAGCACTTTCACGTCTCAACCACAACCTCATCTCACACCAGTGCGACTTTTCATTACTATTCCTGGTGCATGGCGACACCAGTTTGAAGTAAAGGAGGCGTCTGAGTTGTATAAAAATCTGCCTAGTGCCCCTAAGTGTGATAAAATACTAAAAGAAGTTATATATTCCACTTAATGTCCTGTTATATGGACTGACTGAACTGGCAGTTATCAGGAATGAACTGTTTAAAAAGCCTATTAAAGCATCTATACTGTCGAGATGGGTGGATCCTGCTGATTAAGCACCTAACTGTTTTCCCTGAGTCCAGTTCGGGCAGTGTGAAAAGTAGCTAACTGGAGGGGGGAGGGCTGCTTTAGATGGTGATATCTCTTCAATGGTAGCAGCTAGAAACATGCAACTGATCTTGTAGAAGTCCAAGAAACAGAGGACAAATCACTGTTTGGAAATCAAGTCGGGAATAATCGCGAGTAAAACCTGTTTGTACTTTCATTTTCAGCTGCATTCACAGCATCCCGATTTCTATCAGTGATATCTTTCTCTGTCCTGAACACATTGCTTTTCCCACTGCTGCAGCTCCACTCTGGCAAAACAGTTAGGGGGTTAAAATAATACCTGTCGGTTGTAGCGTTCCTAACAAAAAATACTTTTTTTTTTCTTTATGCATATGAGGGCTTCAGTGCACTGAGGAGGTGAGGCCAGCATTGAAAAATTGAGGGGCCAGGCCCCGCCCCTGGGTGCACTGAAGTCTTAATTTGCATAAACATTAAAAGTCTTTTTTCTTGGGAACATCTCAACCAATTTTCACAAGACCGGTATCTTTTTATTCAACAGGATCAACTCTATCCGACAGTATAGCTGGTTTAATAGGGTGGATCCTGCTGACCGGTGCTCAGTAATCACTTCTGCAATTGCTCATCCCATAGGGAGCCATTGTTAGCTGACAGGCGATGATTCAATGTGCAAGAGGAAAGATGTAGTCACCTGCGAACAAGCATTTGCTCATTCATCAGGTGATCGCGGCACATATACACATGGTAGTTTTTGGAAATTGGCGTTCCCAGGGACGTTGGTTCCAGATAATTGTCCATTCTGCCCATATGGTGTCCTGCTCTTTCCATCAGTGTAATTTTGGTTTCAGTTTTGGTTTACAGGCTGCAGCAGTGAAATAGCTGTATACAGAACATGACCTCTGCAGCCAATCACTATCCTCCGTGGCCTCATGCCGTATACCGCTGAAGCCAGTGATTGGCTGCAGCAGTCACGTGCCATATACATCTACATCACTGCTACAGCCTGTAAATAAAAACTGATGATGAGGACCTGCAACACTGGAAATGGCAGAGGATTAAGTGTGGGTATATATTCTTTTCTTATTTTACCCCATTTAGGGCCACTGGGGAGATTTTTATATAACTCAGACAACTCCTTTAAGCTTATCTATCATTAAACAGGGCCAGACTTATAGGATATGGGGCCTTGGGCAACAAGCCCACATAATAATGTCATATTGTGCAAAGATAATACTGTCATAAACAGCCAACACAGTACCGCAATATTGTGCCCACATACTGTAGTAGTACAATGTAAATTCCAAATAATACCACATTACACCTTTAAAGAAATCTGGGTGGTGTTAGTTTTCTCCTGTATTCTATCCTTATGAGTGAAATAGGAAATTAGGGGTCTTGTGCAATTACCTAGTTTGCCGCCCTCTAAAACTGGCTCTGGTAGTGGAATAGTGAATATATGTCACTTTTTAATATATGGGTAAAGTATAAACCTCCTCTCCGGCCAGCAGCGGGTTGTTCCTTTTTCCCTGCCTGTAAATAGAAGACATGGAGGAAGGTTTAGAGGGGGGATGCAGCTGCAGAAGCCATCTCAGTCACCGTAAAAGCAATCTAGTGTGAAACTGTAAATAGAAGGCAGAAAGGAGGGAAAAGAGGTAGATGCAGCCTCGGTTTCTTTATCCCTCAGTGATACGACTCGTGCTGTGAGAGGGGAGGTGGAGCAGTATGAAGTAAACACTTTGACCCTAATTTATCATACCTTCACTCCAGAATTCTAGCATCAAAAAGTCGCAAAATAGGGCTTTCGCGAATTTTTTTGCACTCGCTTGCGCAAAATTTATGCCCCATTGAAATGAATGGTTCATCATACGGGCCGCAAAAAAAAAAAAGGACACGGACAAAAATACGTTCGTGTGCATGAGCCCTAGATAGAAGGCAGAAAGGAGGGGGATGCGGCTTCAGCTTCTTTATCCCTCAGTGATACAACTCGTGCTGTGAGAGGGGAGGGGGAGCAGTATGAAGTAAACACTTTCAGTTTGTTGGAGATCATTTCTCAGCAGTCCTCCCATTATAATCCCAGACATTGTCATTGCAGAACCCATCTCAGCCACCATAAAGCTGTAAATAGAAGGCAGAAAGGTCGGAAAAAAAGGAAACGGCTTCAGTTTCTCTGTCCCTCAGTGATGAGAGGGGAGAGGGAGCAGTATGAAGTAAACATTTGATTGGCTCACAGGACACCACACAGCGGTGACATCACATAAGGAAGAGCTTGCGCCCTCTGCAGGTGTGGAGGAACGGCTGTGCAGTATTGTTCATTGTATAGCAACCTATATTCTGCAAATATGGACCTACAGTGGTTCCAAGATTATATATGACATCACTTGTGCAATTCCCTAATGTTCTTCAATATTGAGTAGGCTCCATGTCACGTTCTGTCATCCCTTCCCTTCCTGAGCCTGAACCCATATTCTCCATTCTCTGTACTGCAGCATGGAGTATTCTGGGCGATACGGCAGCCCTGGGGGCCCGGTGCTGACAGCCAGTGTAACGTTCCCAAACTTCCCATCAACTTTTACTCAAAACAGATTTCCCAACCAAATGTGTGAACACGATGAAAAGGAAGGAGAGGCTCTGAAATTATGAACATGTGTCCTTATTGGATCTCTCTGGGGCCCTCTGCCCTCATATTCCTTAATATATAATACACAGCCAGACACCATCCTAGACTCCATGGCTAGCTGAGAATTAGTCAGGGACCACACGACGACATTGACTGTCACACATGTTTTGCACGGCCAGAGATCGAAGTGTGACAATGCCTGCATCACAACGAATGAAAGTGAATGCGTGTTGAGACCCACAAGTTACCGCAGCACAAGAAATCCAGATGGTTTGGATCTCTTGTGACTGATGTGACGCCACAAAATGATGCTTATTTATTTATTATTTTATGCACTTATATAGCACTGACATATTCTGTAGCGCTTTACAGACATTATAGTATCACACTGACCCCAATGGGGCTCACAATCTAAGTTCCCTCTTAGTATGTCTTTGGAGTGTGGAAGGAAACCGGAGAACCTGGAGGAAACCCACACAAACACGAGGAGAATATACAGACTCCATATCAAGTTTTTCTGGTAATTCTATTTTTTATGCATTATTTTTTTAACAAAAAATGTTACTTATACCATATAAATATTACATTGCATATTAGATGAAAACAATAACACTCCCACCTCAAAAAAGGCAACAAAAATAATTCCTAAAATCCTGCAGTTTTCAGTCTGGCCACTAAGCCACACAACAGGCTGACACTTCTCAGCAGTCATCTCATTATAATCCCAGACATTATCTTAGCAATAAGAGGTATCCCCTATAAATAGATAACACAGGATCACACTGTGGACACTAGGTGATGGTCACAGTTTATTACTTCCCCTCCCTGTACAATGACCTCTTCACTGGTCACAGAGCATGCCCCCGTAGGAGTCATCTCGATGCTATGTTCGTATGGCTGCTGTAAAGTAACTGTCTGAACTGCTGTTAACAGCTCAAGCAGAATGGCCGCCCCCATAATCACATACAGAAAAAAGAAAAAAAGGCTACTGTCAGGAAATAAAAACAGATTAGTCTACTTTCACACTAGGGTTAATATTTTCCGGTTTTGAGATCCGTCATAGGGAAAAACTGCTTCTGTTTTGTCCCCATTCATTGTCAATGGGGATAAAACGTAACTGAACAGAACGGAATTCTCCAAAATGCATTCTGTTCCGTTCCCATACTGGTTTTCTTTCCATCCTGGGATGCGGAGCAAGACAGATCCGTCATGGCCCACAATACAAGTCAGTGGGGGCGGATCCGTTTTCTCTGACACAATAGAAAATTGATCCGTCCCCCATTGACTTTCAGTGGAGTTCATGACGGATCCGTCTTGGGTATGTTACAGATAATACAACCGGATCCATTCATAACGGATGCAGACGTTGTATTTTCAGTAACGGAAGCGTTTTTGCTGAACCCTGCCGGATCCAGCAAAAACGCTGGTGTGAAAGTAACCTTAAAAGAGAATTTGTATCTGGTTTTGTTAATACGCTATAGGTGATGTGGCCTTTATTCTGTGATAACATTACTGAGGTCAGAGGAGTCTCATATCAATAAGGCCGATGTGAGAAAACCCTACCAGACTGACCTGTGAGCATTGTGTGAATTGTAGAAGTATGCAGATGTTCAAGTCAAAGCTCCATGATGAGAGATAGAGGGATCGATACAGAGCGATACTGTATATAGATAAATAGATAGATACAGAGACAGATACAGAGACAGATACAGAGACAGATACAGAGACAGATACAGAACAGAGACAGAGACAGAGACAGATACAGAGACAGATAGATATGAGATAAATAGATAATAAGAGATAGATAATAGGAGATAGATAGATAGATAATAGGAGATAGATAATAAGAGATAGATAGATAGATAATAGGAGATAGATAATAAGAGATAGATAGATAGATAATAGGAGATAGATAATAAGAGATAGATAGATAGATAGATAGATAGATAGATAGATATACAGAGCAGCACTGCACCATATAAAGAAAAATAGCAAAAAATGCAAAGCAAAAAAAAAGGGTGCACAATCCAAGTCCTCACCAAATCCTAGATGAACACAGAGAAGGCAGCACTCCATGTCAGCTAACATAGGGTGAATAAAACTTCGATTCTTTTTGGAGTGCTGCCTTCTCTGTGTTCAGATAGATAGATTAAATAGATAGAACACCACAGATGCTGACAGTATACCAGAGCCTACAGAGGGAGTACAAACTGGCCCCATATCTGGAGAAACTCCCCAACCCCAGAGACCATCAAATCCTGAGCCGGTACAGACTGAGTGCCCGCCGCCTGCTCATCGAATCCAGGCGGCACCAACAGAACTACAAGCCCAGGGAGAGCAGACTGTGCCAGCAGTGCGACCAGGAGGCCGTGGTGGATGAGGCCCACTTCCTGCTGTGGTGCCCCGAATACTCAGCAGTGAGGGACTCTCACTTCAGGAGACTGTCTGATCTCTGCCCAGACTTCACCTCCAAGAGGTGAACAAAGAAAGATTTCTTGTGGCAAGCGGAGGTAATCCACTTGATACAATCTGCAGGCGTGGTGGTGGTAGTAGTGACTTTCTGCCTCCCCCTATGTCTGGGATATGACGGCTCCTCTCTCTTCTTTCTCCAGTTGACCCGGGGCCCTCATTAATGATTTTTTACGTCCACTCCGCTGACTGGGGCTCCTTTATAAATTCTTATTGAAATCTCTGCTGTTTATTTGTGGATTTCTGCTTTTCTCTGGGTTTGGCTAAGCAAGCCTTGAAGGTTTTTATATTGACAGATTTTATTTCTCGCAGCATATGGTAATACAGTATAGAGCCTCCTTCAAGGTACGGAGTGAGCGTCCACCGGGGGCCTCACCAGGACTTGGAGAGGGCTCTGCATTCTGTCTGGCAGAGGATAACTCCGGCTCTGTAATCCACAAAATATGAGGTGTGATCCTCTCACAGTCACTTCCCTACTCCTCCAAAAACAGATTTGAAGAGGAATTTAGCCACTCGGATTTGGAGCGGTGACTTATTGCACAACGGGAAGGCTCGCAGGATCTGTCAGGAGCTGAGTCAGCAATTTCAAAGGTTTAGGGTTTTTCATTCCTGGTTTCTTATCAAATTTCTCTCCTAAATCTGGGAGTTATGGCTGCTGATTAATGAGCTGTGCAGAACACAAGACACAGGCTGAACCCCCTTCACTGGAGGATATGTAAGTATACTCAGGGGTACGGCTGAAATACCGCCGCCTCTCCACAGCATCGTAGTGCTGGACCTCTGCCTCCTCCAGTACTAATCTCCAGTCAGGCCCAAGATCTGTTTTCTTACAATGACGCTAGTTGCCAACTATTCCTTTCTTGCTTATCCCTCATGGGTGGTCTACGGTTCATGTGTGGCCAAAAAAACATCTCAAAAGTAGCCAAAATGGACTTCTAGATTGGCCAAGAATTGTCAAAATGTTGTACTGGGAAAATGGAGGTCACATAGAACAGGGACAGGGGAGGATACCTGAAGTATTAGAGGAACCAATGGAGGGAGTAAAACACTGTATAGAACTAATATACTTTGGTACCGAACGCCCCCTGTGCTGTCATTAGACTTTGGTCATATAGACAGGGGGTTTTATTTTGTTTTATTTTTATGTATATTTTTTGTGCTGTGGGAGATAGTGTTAAATTTTAATGTCTATAGAAGTGTTTAGTTTGTATTTCGAGCTTGGATATCTGATCACATCCCCGCCCACTGAACAAGATGGAACTTCTGCCAACTTCACGCCTACTCCTCCTTTTCTGTCTTCCAGTCCAGTGCATGTTACCGTCATGGGCTGTCAGTAGGTAGTCCTGCATACTTACCAACTTTGTAATTAGTAAATTCTGGTCCAGGCAAGCCCTGGGATAGCCCAAGCCCACCTGGGATCACCTACTTATGGATGGGGCTGGAACCCAAAATTTGCAGGGACAGTCCCTCCAATTTGGAAACTATGGGCATGCACAGGGGCGGACTGGGAACTTAAAGTGGCCCTGGAAAAAATACTAAAAGTGGCCCCGTTTTGTAGTTGGGTCCAAATTGATGGAAGGCAGGGCCAGTAATACCATATAGCGGCACATTATACCGCCCCAACAGAACCAAATACCACAGTTCATCACAAAATACTGCCAGCAGCACAAAATACATCCCCAAAAACTTCCACTCATCGGCCGTGAGGAGGGTCCAGGCGGCCCCTGGGCATCGGCCCACCAGGAAATTTCCCTGTAAGGTCTATGGCCAATCCGCCTCTGGGCATGGTGCATGCATGGTTTATAAAGAAGGTCCATAGCCATTACTGGGGGAATGACTCTGTCACCGCCTACTGACCGCACTCTGGGCTGGAAGACAGAAAAAGAGAAGAAGTGGTGGTGACGTTGACGAAGGCTCAGTCTTTAGTGGGTGGGATCATGTGATTAGGAGTTCCGCTCCTGAGATACAGACCACACAGGTAAATAAAGTATATTACAAACTGACTCTTCTATGCACATTAAATTATAATACTTTAGTCCCCAAAGCACAAAAATATCTATAAAAAATAATACAAAATAAATCCCCCATCTATATGCTCACGGTGTATGGACATTGCAGAGGGGATTTACCTCTCAGCACCCAACTTTATGAGAGCAGAGTGACAACAGGGAGTGACCAGTATAGTTTTACATATTACTCTACTTTATCATTTGAAGTAGGAGGAGCTAGGTGGACTTCATGCTTCCATAATTTTTTTCAGGCTTATGTGGAGGCACAGATCTGGTGAAGGGGATACAATGTTTCTGCTGCACTGAAATTTCCCAGGAGCACAGTGGACTCCATAATTCTTAAATGGAATAGGTTTGGAACAACCAGGACTCTTCCTAGACCTGACCGCCCTTCCAAACTAAGTAATCAGGCAATTGGTAAGAAAGGTGACCAAGAACCCAATGGTCACTTTAGCTGAGCTCCGAAGATCATGTGTGCAGATGGGAGAAATTTAATAATCTTAATAATAATAATCTTTATTTATATAGCGCCAATATATTCCACAGCGCTAACTTCCAGAAGGTCAACCATCACTGCAGCACTCTACCAATCAGTTTTTGCAAAAAAAGCACCTAAAGACTCTCAGACTGTGAGAAACAAGATTCTCCAGTCTAATGAAACCAAGATTGAACTTTTTGGCCTCAATTCTAAGCATCATATCTGGAGGAAACCAGGCACTGCTCATCACCTACCCAATACCATCCCTATAGTGAAGCATGGTGGTGTCAGCATCACGCTGTGGGGATGTTTTTTAGCGGCTGGGACAGGGACTGGTCAGGGTGGAGAGAAAGATGGATGGAGCAAAGTACAGAGATTTTACTAATGAAAACCTGATTCTGAGTGCTCTGGACCTCAGACTGAGCTGAAGGTTTACCTTCCAACAAGACAATGATCCTAAGCACACAGCCAAGACAACACAGGAGCGGCTGAGGGACAACTCTGTGAATGTCCTCCAGTGGCCCAGCCTGAGCCCTGAACAGCTCTGGATAGACCTGAAAATGACCGTCCACCGACGGTCCCCATCCAACCCGACAGAGCTTTAGAGGATCTGCAGAGAAGAATGGCTATAAATCCCCAAATCCAGGAGTGGAAACCTTGTGGCATCATCCCCAAGAAGACTGGAGGCTGGAATCACTGCCAAATGGGCTTCAACTAAGTCCTGAGTAAAGGATGTGAAGACTTATGTCAATGTGAGATTTTAGTTTCCTGATTTCAATAAATTAGCAAAGATTTCTACCATCTGTTCTGACTTTGTCATTCTGGGGCTAGTGAAGGCAGAACGATGGGGGAAAAAAACATTTTTTTTTTTTAACAAAATGTGAAAAAAGTGAAAGGGTCTGAATACATTTTTTGCAAAGTTTCTCCATTTGTCATATTAGATGGCTAAAAGCACTAAAAATGAAAATAAAAAGTTGACCCCCCCTCTTAATTTCCTAGGCCTCCGTAGCGTACATGCCGATTACAGATCATAGATAAGTGGACGGCATATAATAACCTTTTCTGTGTCTCTCTTGTGACCTTAAACATTTCGCCTCCCTGTCCTTCAGACAACAATAATTAGATTGAAGTTAGCCAGGACTTGTGGTGCCTGTAAACATGCGTGTACATTAAGTCTGCACGCCCCGGCTACATAAGAAGACATTGTTATCGCTAATTTATTCAGACGCCTGTCCCCTGATTCTCCAGCGTCAGTACAAATGAATCACAAGCACAACTGTCATCTAGTGACTTCACGCCCGTCGTCTATATTTAATATCTGCCTTGTGATTGCTCACTTCAGTCGGCCCGTTGTGTGGCGCTTGGCAATGAGCAGGATTTTTTTTTTTTTCTTTTTGCAAAACACAGAGAAACTGGCACTTGGGCACAGACAGTGGCCTGAGCTGCGGAGGAGGAATTATTGCCAGCGACGTCTAATAACACTGCCGCCTTGTATAGAAACCTATGGAGCCTGTGCACTATAATTAATGCTTCACCCAGGGGCCCGGCTCCTGAAAGGTGCTGTGTGTGTGTCACCTTACATCCACTCCGAAGAATATTCATGCCGCATAGGAACAGATTCACCACGACTGCGGACACTTGGCGGCGTAAACATGAAGAAGAGCATCATTAATAGCAACAGGGTTAAGGAGGATGCAGGGCGGGAGTTAGGGGGGTGTACAATAGGGTGGGTGCAGCTGTGGTATCATAACTTGTCTGGCACACAAAAATTGGCACCTACAAAACATGTCTGTTTTAGGAAATACTTGCATTCCCCAAGTAATAAGAACTCTGGAACAGCTTTTGTTATGGTGTTCCTCTGTTATTCCTCCTAGAAATGTATGTATGAATGAACAATTGAGTGTTACAATTCCTCTTGTCAAAGGGATGTGTCCCTACAGAGTCTGATAATGTCAGAGTATATAGGGACACCCCACCCCAGCTGCTACCAAACAGCATGGTTAAGGAAGATGCAGGGTGAGCCCTAGGGTGGTGTACAATAGGGGATACAGCTTCTCCTGCTGAAGGTGGTGTCATAGATTTCCTGACACCCAAAGACTGGGACTTACAATACAGGGTGTCAAAAGTTGCAGTCCAATATGGTGGCTTTGAAGATGGCGGCCATATTCCGAACATAGCCCCCTCACTCATTACTCGCTGGGGTATATTTAATTTTCCCTTTTGAAATAAAAGGGTATCCTGCGACTGTTGACTCACCTGGTACAATACTTGTATTCCCCAAGTAATAAGAACTCCAAAGCATCTTTTTTATGGTGTTCCTCTATAATTTCTCCTAGAATTTTATGTTTAAAGGGATTCTCCGGGAATTAAGAAAATGAATATACTTAAATATTACTTTATTATAAGTATTTTCCCAAATACCTTTCATTAGTCATAATGGATCATTTTGTCTGGGGAGCAATAATCAGGGGAAACAAAATGGCCAACGTCCTATTAGTACACACAAAACCTGTCCTAATCACACAGGAGTACAATTTACTTCACAACACTGAGGTAAAGAGCTGCCTCATCCTCCTTTCTGCTCTGTTTGTCAGGGATTTGATCCTGAATACAGATGATAAGATCTTTAGCTGAATCTCTGTAGGAATGGAGTCCATGAGCAGATGTGGCTAATGAACAGCAGCTCTTATATGCAGTCTCCATTACCACAGTCTGTCCTGTCCATCCTCTCTGTACTTCATGTCTCCCCATGATCTCCATTCCCAGAGATTCTACTAATTATCATATTAAACTGTATTCAGGATCATATTCCCTGTCAAGCGGAGCAGAGAGGAGGATGAGGCAGCTCTTTACCTCAGTGTTCTGAAGTAACTTGTCCTGCTGTGTGATTAGGACAGGTTTTGTGTGTACTAATGAAACGGCGGCCATTTTGTTTCTCCTAATGATCGCTCCCTAGACAAAACGAGCCATTATAACTAATGAAAGATATTTGTTAATATGTATTTTTTAAAGTAATATTTATGTATTTTCATTTTCTTAATTCCTGGAGAACCCCTTTAAATTAAGTTTCCAAGCCTCTTGTTAAGGGGAGGGGGTGTGTCCATTCTAGGGGTGTCTCAATTTATTCATACATTTGTAGGAGGAAGAACAGAGGAATGACACAAACCATTTTTCTAGGAAAAATTGTCATTTCATGGTGAGTGAAAGTATTTACGAAGTCAGGAAAGGCGACAGGTCTTCTTTAAAGGGGTTCTCCGAGTTATATATATTGATGACCCATCCTCAGGATAGGTCATCAATATCAGATCGGCAGGGGTCGACACCCGGCACCCCTGCCGATCAGCTGTTTGAAGAGGAGGCGCGCGCTGTATCAGCGCTGCCTCCTCTTCACTGTTTACATGCTGGCCGACACGGGGGTAGTGGTGAGCAGGTGTAACTATACCTCACTGCCCCATTCATTTCTATGGGAAGAATCGCTCCCATACAAGTCTATGGAAGCGATTCTATCCATAGAAATGAATGGGGCAGTGAGGTGTAATTACACCTACTCACCACTACCCCCGTGTCGGCCAGCATGTAAACAGTGAAGAGGAGGCAGCGCTGATACGGCACGCGCCTCCTCTTCAAACAGCTGATCGGCGGGGGTGCCCGGTGTCGGACTCCTGTCGATCTGATATTGATGACCTGTCCTGAGGATAGGTCATCAATATTTATAACTTGGAGAACCCCTTTAATGTTATTTTATACATTATTACTTTATGCACAGAGCTGATATTCTGTCACTGTGTGTTGGT
This sequence comes from Rhinella marina, assembly GCA_900303285.1. NCBI lineage: Eukaryota > Metazoa > Chordata > Amphibia > Anura > Bufonidae > Rhinella > Rhinella marina. The sequence continues at coordinate 269,589 of ONZH01000420.1, forward strand.
ATTATTTAGCATCAGAATTACTCCCTGGATCAACGACCCATTTCTAGTAACTATAACCTGTAATATTATTACCCTCCAGAAATACATCCAGGCCCCTCCTGATCTCTTATAGTGAACTTACCATCACCACCTCCTCAGGCAGAGAGTTCCATAGTCTCACTGCTCTTACCGTAAAGAATCCTCTTCTATGTTTGTGTAGAAACCTTCTTTCCTCCAGACGCAGAGGATGTCCCCTCGTCACAGTCCTGGGGATAAATAGATGATGGGAGAGATCTCTGTACTGACCCCTGATATATTTATACATAGTTATTAGATCTCCCCTCAGTCGTCTTATTTCTAAAGTGAATAACCCTAATTTTGATAATCTTTCTGGGTCCTGTAGTCTACCCATTCCAGTTATGACTTTAGTTGCCCTCCTCTGAACCCTCTCCAGCTCTGCTATGTCTGCCTTGTTCACAGGAGCCCAGAACTGTACACAGTCCTCCATGTGTGGTCTGGCTAGTGATGTGTAAAGTGGCAGGACTATGTTCTCATCACCGGCATCTATGCCTCTTTTGATGCAACCCATTATCTTATTGGCCTTGGCAGCAGCTGTCTGACACTGGTTTCTACAGCTTAGTTTGCTGTTCACTAAAATTCCTAGGTCCTTTTCCATGTCAGTGTTACTCAGTGTTTTACCATTTAGTATGTACTGGTGACTTGCATTATTCCATCCCATATGCATAACCTTACATTTGTCAGTGTTAAACCTCATCTGCCACTTCTCTGCCCAAGCCGACTGACTTCAAAAATACCGCAAATGATAAAATTCTCCTTTTTGCAGTAAACTGATCCAGAAAAAAGCCATAAATACCTTGATAAATGTGGGCCATAGACCTTAAATTGTCTACAGTGTTCCCGGCTTCCAGGCCATCCATTGAGTTTCCGGTCTATTTTTAATGTTGGGAAGGACCATGTTTATCTTAAACATTATTTATGATCCACAAACTCGGACTCTATTTTCATCGGCCATGAAGCGGTAATTGCGGTTCTTAGTTGATGACGATATTTATAAAGCACTTGGAGCGAGAGCCAGCTCCAGTCAGGTTATTTCCAAATTCTCCGAATTATAAAAATGTCTCTTACAGGAATAAATATCTTCGATAGTTTAGGTTAGGGATGAATAAAATTGTGGTTTCCACCACAAACACACAGGCCCCTCCGTAAATAGCCTGACATGTCATCATTTTTGGCTCGAAGCCGGCTAAGCGTAGCCTATTTGGCGCCAAGGTCTCCTAACTGGCGCTGGGAGGTAGAACCTTCACCTCACACTTTGGACACCAAGTCCCTCTAGAGAAGAACAAAGCCTCACTTCCTGGCCTGGTTCTTCTGAGAAGGCATCTTTCTTTTTCAGCAGAAGAACCTGCAGGTCTGACCAAGCTAACGAAAAACCGCGTATGGTCGGCAGCCAGTAAGATCCAGGCGTTGTCTGGCAGGAGCTCCTGTCGCCTCTTCTTCACCAGTGGAGTTTGGCTTGACTCGATGATTTGTCTTTCAGCACTCTGGGAAAGTCAATTACGTTATAAAGTGCCACGAGGCTTCCAAACATCTGATCTCAATGTGAAGAAAAAGTTGTATAACTGTCAGAAGAGCCTGCAGAGGGGGGGAAATTATTTCAAAAGAAAAAAAGAATAATAAAAAAAATATTTAACAAGAAAAAAGTTAAACAAAAAAAAACAATAATTTTCTTTAAAATATTTAACAAGAAAAACAAGTAAATTCTTCTAATAAAATATTTACTGAGTTTTTTTTTCTTTTCAATAAATAATATTTATCCTAAAAAATAAATTAATAAAAAATAAATCTTCTTCTGTCACGGTGATACAATTTGTATTCTTAGTGGTATCTTATTGTTTAAGTGTCCTAGTTATATTTATTACTGAGAAAGTTGCCTGAAAACCAATATGGCTATCATTGAGTCTGGATAAGAAGTTGACACAGAGCTTTTAAAAAATCCATGAAAAACAGTTCGGTTTAGCTACATGGGTTCTCTGCTGTGGACAATCCCTACTTGTTAGAAAGGTCCTTTGACAATAAGCACATAATGTGTCTTCCTGCTGGGACCATCAGTGATCAGCTGCAATCTGTGAGGGAACCTGGCAGTAACTGATCAATTTCCCTGCAGCGCCACCACAGGGAAAAGGAAGCATTACACAGTCAGCATTCAAATCAATGAGTTTTATGAGTAATGCAGGACAGGGCAAGTCCTCCAGAGCCAGAGATGATCTGTGCATCTGCTGTAAACTTTAAGTAACAGATCCTAAACAGAAGTTCCCCCCCTCATTAACTCTGAATTACATAATAGGACTATAACATGGACAAGGACTATAATATGGACATCATACAAAGGGCTCCCTTAGTCAAAGTGCTGGCAGCCAGACCCAAGCTGAAAGAGGAAATAAACAAGAGGTCATTTTCTGACATGCACTCCCTTTAACATATTCTTAGGTCTTGTCTAATAAAGAAAAGTCTAAAATGGATTGTGAAGTATAAAAGCATAAAATAAAAAGTACTGTCCAACTTTTTTTTTTTTAAATGGTCGGCTTTCTAGGTATAATAAAACAGCCCATATTCACCTGTTAATTCCTCCACCTCTCCAGCACAGATCCTCCCATAGTCTCCACCAGTCTTTGTGTACTTCACCGTAGGGATGACGCTCCATGCCTGCATGTGTCTACTCCAGCCAGTCGCTGGTCTCAGTGGTCACGTGTGGTGCATACTTACATCAAAGCAGAGAACCCCTTTAAAATGAAAGCATTTTTTGGTTCAGAATTCCATGCTAATTAATTTCTTGATATAATTTTATAGTGTATGGGGCTTCATTTTTCTGATACAAAGCTCCAAATCTCTTTCATAGACATACATTCAAAGCATAAAAAGCTGGCTGCTTGCAGCCACCATAAGGGGGAGCAGTGGAGGTTACATCTATATTGAGTCTAAAGGGGTTTTTCAGGGGATAATGCACAAAAAAGTGTCAGAAAGCGTTAAATTTTTTTGAAGAATCATTACTCACCTCTCATCAATCCCCTTCTGCTGCTGCTCTTCACTTTCTGGTCTTGGGCTCAACACACAGGAGATGGTCTCTTCGTGTCAACTCGCAGATTTTCAGTTGGATCCAGGCCTTAGATCTTCTTCTGGTGAAGCCATTCTTTTGTTGATGTGGAGGTATGCTTTTCCGTGCTGAAAGGTGAAATTCATCGTCAGCTTTTTAATAGAGGCCTGAAGGTTTTGTGCCAACACTGACTGATATTTGGAACTCTTCATTATTCCCTCCACCTTGACTAAAGCACCTTGACTTCACCGTGGGTATGGTGTTTTGGTGATGTGCAGTGTTGGCTTTACACCAAACATACCTTTTGGAATTATGGAAAAAAGTTCAACCTTGGTCTCATCAGACCATAACACGTTTTCTCCACATGGTTTTGGCAGACTTGATGTAGGTTTTGGCAAAGCATAGCCAGGTTTGGATGTTTTTCTTTGTGAGAAAAGGCTTCCGTCTTGAAGAATATGGGAGATTGTTGTCACCTATAGTACTTTCCAGAAATTCCTGCAGCTCCATCAAGGTTGCTGTAGACCTTTTGGCAGCCTCCTGGACCACTTTTCTTATTGTCTTTTCATCAATTTTTGAGGGACTCTCCAGTTCTTGGAAATGTCACTGTTGTGACACATTTTATCCACTGCTTGATGACCATCTTCACTATGTTCCATGGCTTATCTAGTGCCTTGGAAATTATTTTGTACCCTTCTCCTGACCGATACCTTTCAAGCTCTGAAGCTGCAACCCTGAAATATTAAGACATTTGTACAGAATTTTGGAAATTGGTGTTCAAGGAGGGAATTCATTTTAAGGGATTTGCTTCATATTCAAGTGAGAGACCTTTGTAGAGTTTTCATTTTTGGTCTGTGTCATTATGAAACCACCGTCCACTTTCTCGGAGCGGAGAAGATGCAATGCCAATGTGAATTACTCTGCTCTCTTGATAATATAAAGCAGAGGACTCTGTGTTATTTAGGGCAATACAAACTTCAGCTCTAATAAAACGCTGCGCAGGAAACCTTCCAGACTGACTGATTTATGTTTCACTTTCTGTATAATGCACTGTCTGGAGCTATATTTGTTCTAGATAAATTTGGTTGTGATATGTGTCATAATTCCTTTGCATTTTTTTATAGACTTTTCCTTTACCACATCCTTTTAGGTCAGGCAATAATGAAATGTCTTAATGTTTGTCCCTTACCAATTAATTAGTACTTGGACTGAAAGGAAGGAACCCCCTGATAGTAGAGCTTCTTCAAAATACCCTTACTGGTCCTTCGTGGCATCCTGATCGGCCAATCGGGGAGCATAAAGATCCTCCCCTCTTTGAATCCTCTCCTCCAATCAGCAGAGTCAAAAGGGATCACATGACACAGTCCATCTACCCATATGATTCCTAAGAAGGACAATGGGGGAAGGAAGCTTTTCTTCTCCGGCTCACTGATTTCAGGGAAACTTAGCTGGGCACAATTACCATCTTTGTTTAACCCCTTAAGTGTCAGCCCAGTTTTTGTTGTTTTATTTTCATTTTTTACTCACTGTCTTCTCGGACCCATCAGAGCTTGTTTTTTTTGTGGGACAAGTTGTACTTTTTATTGGAACAATTTTATATTGCATGTGTTGTAGTGGGAAGCTGGAATAAAATCCATATGAGGTGGAATTGGAAAAAAAAAATCCACCATAGTTTTGTGTGTTTTGTTTTTTATGACGTTCCTTCTGCGGTAAAACTGACCTATTACCTTCATTCTCCAGGTCAGTATAATTACAGTGATACCATATTTATATAGCTTATATAGTTTTTTAAAACTTTGGAAAAAAATATTTTCTTTTCTTTGCATCACCATATTCTGACCCCCACAGCTTTTTTATACATATTTATGTCTACTGAGCTTTTTGTAAAGGCTTTTTTTAATAGATACCATTTTGGAGTGTGTATGACTTTTTGATTGCAAATTTATTTATTTTTTTCCTGTTACAGTGATACGGGATAAATATGTTTATATTTTAATAGTTCGGTCATTTTGGGGCATGGTGATGCTTTTTCTATTTTATTGTTTATTTTTAATATGGGGGAAAATAGGGGGTGAGTGCAATATATATACAGTACAGACCAAAAGTTTGGACACACCTTCTCATTCAAAGAGTTTTCTGTATTTTCATGACTATGAAAATTGTAGATTTACACTGAAGGCATCAAAACTATGACTTAACACATGTGGAATTATATACTTAACAAAAAAGTGTGAAACAACTGTAAATATGTCTTATATTCTAGGTTCTTCAAAGTAGCCACCTTTTGCTTTGATTACTGCTTTGCACACTCTTGGCATTCTCTTGATGAGCTTCAAGAGGTAGTCACCTGAAATGGTTTTCACTTCACAGGTGTGCCCTGTCAGGTTTAATAAGTGGGATTTCTTGCCTTATAAATGGGGTTGGGACCATGAGTTGTGTTGGGCAGAAGTCAGGTGGATACACAGCTGATAGTCCTACTGAATAGACTGTTAGAATTTGTATTATGGCAAGAAAAAAGCAGCTAAGTAAAGAAAAACGAGTGGCCATCATTACTTTAAGAAATGAAGGTCAGTCAGTCCGGAAAAATGGGAAAACTTTGAAAGTGTCCCCAAGTGCAGTCGCTAAAACCATCAAGCGCTACAAAGAAACTGGCTCACATGAGGACCGCCCCACGAAAGGAAGACCAAGAGTCACCTCTGCTGCGGAGGATAAGTTCATCCGAGTCACCAGCCTCAGAAATCGCAGGTTAACAGCAGCTCAGAATAGAGACCAGGTCAATGCCACACAGAGTTCTAGCAGCAGACACATCTCTACAACAACTGTTAAGAGGAGACTGTGTGCAGCAGGCCTTCATGGTAAAATAGCTGCTAGGAAACCACTGCTAAGGACAGGCAACAAGCAGAAGAGACTTGTTTGGGCTAAAGAACACAAGGAATGGACATTAGACCAGTGGAAATCTGTGCTTTGGTCTGATGAATCCAAATCTGAGATCTTTGGTTCCAACCACCATGTCTTTGTGCGACGCAGAAAAGGTGAACGGATGGACTCTACATGCCTGGTTCCCACTGTGAAGCATGGAGGAGGAGGTGTGATGGTGTGGGGGTGCTTTGCTGGTGACACTGTTGGGGATTTATACTGAACCAGCATGGCTACCACAGCATTTTGCATCTCATCTTTGAATGAGGAGGTGTGTCCAAACTTTTGGTCTGTACTGTATATTTGTAAAAAAAAAGTTCCACATTTTTTAAGTCCCTCTAGGGGACTTGATCATGAAATTGTCTGATTGCTTATTGCTTCTCTCATAGACTGCAATGATTTTTAACATTGCAGCATATGGGTAATTCATTGTGTTCCTATGGAGGGCTTCGTAGGGACGGCTATGACAAGCCTTGGAGCCTTTACCAGGCTCAAACCTGCCATAGCAATTGAACAGTGATTCCCCCCCCCCCCCCTATAAATATCTGCCCCCAGCTCCTCCTTATCTATAATATGATGCTTGCAGATTACACAGCATTTTGTGGTGGCAGGTTCCCTTAAAAAAAAAATATGTCCTAAGGTAAGTTCCCTAGAAAATATTGTCATATAATCTCTTCTTTTTTTTCTTTCCTATGTCTGACCTATTCTCTCTCCTTTGGTTCACTTTATTTCCATATCATGTTCCATGTCCTCCTTTTGCTTCCAGGTGATTTTCCACCTCTTCTTCCATCTGTAGCTTAATTCCATATTATGTTCCTCCTCTACTTCTTGCTGTGGTCCACATTACTTCCATGTTATGTTCTCATATTCATCATTTCATCCTCCTGTGGTCCACATTACTTCCATGTAATGTTCTCGCTTTTCTTCCTCCTGTGGTCCACATTACTTCCATGTTATGTTCCTACTATTCTGTATCCTGTGGTCCACATTACTTCCATGATATGTTCCTACTATTCTGTATCCTGTGGTCCACATTACTTCCATGTTATGTTCTCACTTTTCGTCCTCCTGTGGTCCACATTACTTCCACGTTATGTTCTCACTTTTCATCCTCCTGTGGTCCACATTACTTCCATGATATGTTCCTACTATTCTGTATCCTCTGGTCCACATTACTTCCATGTTATGTTCTCACTTTTCGTCCTCCTGTGGTCCACATTACTTCCACGTTATGTTCTCACTTTTCGTCCTCCTGTGGTCCACATTACTTCCATGCTATATTCTCACTTTTCGTCCTTCCTGTGGTCCACATTACTTCCATGTTATGTTCTCACTTTTCGTCCTCCTGTGGTCCACATTACTTCCATGCTATGTTCTCACTTTTTGTCCTCCTGTGGTCCACATTACTTCCATGTTATGTTCTCACTTTTCGTCTTCCTGTGGTCCACATTACTTCCATGCTATGTCTCACTTTTCGTCCTCCTGTGGTCCACATTACTTCCACGTTATGTTCTCACTTTTCATCCTCCTGTGGTCCACATTACTTCCATGATATGTTCCTACTATTCTGGTATCCTCTGGTCCACATTACTTCCATGTTATGTTCTCACTTTTCGTCCTCCTGTGGTCCACATTACTTCCACGTTATGTTCTCACTTTTCGTCCTCCTGTGGTCCACATTACTTCCATGCTATATTCTCACTTTTCGTCCTCCTGTGGTCCACATTACTTCCATGTTATGTTCTCACTTTTCGTCCTCCTGTGGTCCACATTACTTCCATGCTATATTCTCACTTTTTGTCCTCCTGTGGTCCACATTACTTCCATGTTATGTTCTCACTTTTCGTCCTCCTGTGGTCCACATTACTTCCATGCTATGTTCTCACTTTTTGTCCTCCTGTGGTCCACATTACTTTCATGTTATATTCCATTTCTCATTCCTGTGGTCTGCTTTACTGATGTTCCATCTCTTTCTCCTCCTATGGTCCCCATTACTTCCACTTTCTGTTCAATGTCTTCTTTCTTCTGTAGCTCACATTATTTCCATGCAGTTTTCCACTTCTTTCTCCCGTGATCCACATTACTTCCATGTAATGTTCAATATGCTTTACATGAGTCTTATTGACATCCACAGTGGTTATTCTCAAGTCACTAAACCCACGCTTGAAGTGGCCTCTGGATCACAGAGTTGGAGTATGACCCAAAAAATGTTTTCAAGAGTTAATTCCTGGAGGTGAGATAAGAGGCAAGTATCCTTCTACATCAACAAGAAATGCCCTTTAAGCAAACATTTCCTATTGTGATGTAAATAGCGGACATTTTTAATAGAGAATAACAGATACCTGGGAGTCGGCCAGATAGGAAATCTCTTACATTTGGAGGAAAGCGATTTGTAACTGAACTTGGATAACCTGGACATTGTGTATGTTTGCCTATAGTGTACATTGTTTGAATTGACTATGGTCATTTCCATGTCCGGATCATTTGTCCATATCATTATCAGTTCGCTACCTTCTAACGATGACTGAACATGGAGGTGCCTGGAAAAAATCGTGAAAGTTCCCGAATGCTTAATAGCACCAAATATTTGTGGCTATATATGATATTAGTTGTATGTATATGGCACCATCATGATACCAGTGGACACAGATCTCTGCATTTCTATTAACACATCATATCAGTGGCGTACAGAATCCATTCTCCAAATGGTAGAAAATTAAGAGTTCCATTTTTTAACAAGACACATGGGTCCAGTGGCGTACATAGAAAAGTAAGGGCCCCATAGCAAGGATCAAACCAGGCCCCCACACAGGACAAAGGGGTTTCCGCCTAAACCCCTTTCAATGACCCTTGGGCCATTTTTCCACTGCCTCATTTGCTAAAAGTTGTTCCTTTAGAGCAGGGGTAGGGAACCTCCGGCTCTCCAGCTGTTGTGAAACTACAACTCCCAGCAAGCATACTCGCTCTGCTCTTCTAAGAACTCTCATAGAAATGAATGAAGCATGCTGGGAATTGTAGTTTCACAACAGCTGGAGAGCCGGAGGTTCCCTACCCCTGCTTTAGAGGGTAGAGTAAGGACCTAGTTTTCACCCCCAGTAGGAGATAATCCCAACTAAGACTGGGCCCCCTCTTGCCCTGGGCCCCATAGCAGTCGCATGTTCTGCCACTATGGTAGTTACGCCCGTGCATGGGTCGTCTTGTTATTAGATGCAGATCCCATGGATACAAAAGGTTTATGATAAGCCATTGGTATCACCTTTGGATACAGTTATACAAGATCTCCTTAAAGGGGTTGTCCAAGATTTTACCATTAATGGCCTGACACCCAGCTTCCCCAGGTTGATCAGCTGCTTCAGGGTAGCTCCGGCACCAGAACTATACAGGTCCATCCATTGTGTAGTGGACTGTTACTGCAGTATTCACTTTAATGGGAGCAGTGCCACAGTAACCAGCTCCGTCCACTACACAATAGATGAAGCTATGTAGGTCCAGTTCTGACGTATAGAGTTACTGCAGCTGCATTCAGATATTGATGGCCAATCCTGAGGATAGGCCATCGATAGTAAAATCCTGAACATAGGGGTTGTCCCACAAAAAATATTCTTCACTTTTTAAACCAGCACCTGTATCTGAATACTTTTGTAATTGCATGTAATTAAAAATTTATCTATATAGGGCCACTTAATTTCTTATTTCTTTGACCTGCTCACTGAGATGGCCGCACATGCTCAGTTTCATCTTTCAACTGCTTCCTGAGCTTTGATGGGGAGAGCTGAGACACGCCTCCTGAGCTGTGATAGGGAGAGCTGAGACACGCCTCCTGAGCTGCAGCAGAAAAGACACTCCCCTTGAGCTGTCAGCTTGATATAAATCTAGCAGAGCAATGAATGTGGAGATCTCTGGATCCATATGAGGTACAGGGCTGGTTCTAGCTTTCTTAGAAAGAGATTGTCATGTACTATATAATGTCTGATTTTCATTTTTTACATTATTCATGGGATAACCCCTTTAAGGGTAGGCCTGCTACTATTAACCTGACCATATCATTCAGATAGCTGTTGGCTATTCCTCCCAGATGTTGCCATACACATATAGACTGGGCTCATGCGAGAGTGGATGTGTTCTGAATGGGGAAAGTAGAATAAGGTGTTGAGGTCCAACATGCCCAACCCTTCTTTTCCTCGGGACACCTCCTTATACATTAGATGGTCTCACCTAAATCAGTGGGTTCAACTGGCATTAATCTGAAGTCTTTTGACAACCTTTGACCAGTATTGATCGTACATGCTATAGAGATAGACCATGCGGCTGCTTTGGGTCCTTTGGAGGGATGCAGCTCACACCAGGCTGGCTTCATCCAAAAGGTGATCCGTAGCCTATATCTGTGCATGGGCCACTTGTTGTTGAGCACCTGCCTAAGCTCTCTCTACAAATTGGGCGAATACTGAGACCTGTACTCCAAAGCTGGTCTTCATATCCTGGACTTTGCTTCTAAGGCCCAAGGTTGCACTTATTTGCTGTTTGCGCCTTATTGGACTTCCTATGGACTTTTATGGACTGTGCCACCCTCATACATTATATCTGTATTTGAGCTTTAACTGTTGTTCGTCACAAAGCCATCATTCGTGCACCAACATTGGCATGGCTGCAGCATTACATAGTCTGTCTCACTGACAGGGAACCATGCTTTGCACCCCAGCACTCACTGACACCAAGGGCACCCCGACCAACACCAGGCAGGGGATCCCAAAACCAAGGTGTGCCCTGAGGGAACCTGGATGTGCCCTTCCATCACTGCACGGCCAATGGAGCGTCAGAATGAGGACTACCACCATGAGTACTACTACTCCTATCATTGCTGCTTCAACCACTCCTTTTGTCCTCCACCGTTACCCTTTCCGCATTCATTTATAAGAACCAGTGCACCCCGACCAACACCAGGCAGGGGATCAAAAAACCAGGGTGTGCCCGAAGAGAACCTGGGTGTGCCCTCTAATCACTGCATGGCCCAGGGAGCTTCAAAATGAGGACTACCACTGTGCATACTACTACTCCTGTCATTGCTGCTTCAACTACTCCTCTCCTCCTCTGTTCCCCTTTCCACATTCATTTATAAGAACCAGTGCACCCCGACCAACACCAAGCAGGGGATCAAAAAAACAAGTTGTGCCCTGAGGGAACCTGGGTGTGTCCTTCCATCACTGCATGGCCCAGGGAGCATCAGAATGAGGACTACCAGATTGAATACGATTACTCCTATCATTGATGCTTCAACCACTCCTCTCGTCCTCCTCTGTTCCCCTTTCCGCATTCATTTATAAGAACCAGGGCATCCTGACCAATACCAGGCAGAGGATCCCAAAACCAGGGTGTGCCCCGAGAGAACCTGGGTGTGTCCTCCCATCACTGCACGGCCAAGGGAGCATCAGAATGAGGACTACCACCCTGAGCACTACTACTGCTATTATTGCTGCTTCAACCACTCCTCTCCTCCGCTCCCATTTCCTTGCCGCATTCATTTATAAAATTATTTATGACATTTGCTGAACATCATAAAAAATTTACAAAATTTGTATTTAAAGTAAAGCCAAAGGGTAAAAAACAAACCAAAAAAACTATTCTTCTGTCCTTTAGGGCCATTCTTGGTCGGGTCCTTCTGGGATTATTGAATGACATTTACCAGTCTGTCGCATCATATAATCTATTGAGGTGGTCGCTGTGCTCCTTCCTGTTCCTCCTGGTATTTACCGTGCCCCAGCAGAAGCATTGATAATGATGGAGGAATATTTATAAGCCGCACATGAATCCGGACTCTATATCCTCTGCTCTTTGGAAAAAGCTTACTCCAGGAAAATTTCAATCAAATTAAATCTGTCTCTTCCTTAAATGAATCTCGCTGGCTCCACTTGTAGGAGAATACGTAACCTTTACACTCGCACATTATGCAATCAATACTCTGCCGACATTAACACTGCTTATGGATTTTCTTCCTAGGCCCCATAACGGCTCGTAATGTAAAAGATTTCAGCGAGGAGCCTGGAATTCTGAACCTGTGCCGCATTCTATTTACCCATCACTTTGCTAATATAAGTTTGTGATGAGCTTTTATTAGTATATTCATTTTCATATCGCATTACATTGTTTCTGCCTTGTTTAATGATTATTATAGGGGTTTTCCGCTGTGCATCAACATCCTTTAAAATAATCATATATGAAAGTCACTGTCGTTTTGTAATGTATTTCTTTTACCTTTATTGCTCCTATCTCCCATTCTAGGCTGTGGTCACATGGCCATGTAGCTCTTTCTTATTTACTGTCATGTTATGTCCATGAGTGGAGAAGTTATAGGAGAGTTTCTATGTAACTAGCTGGGTGGGCGGAGCTACAAACTAGCTGAATGTTGTTAGGGGCGGGGCTGGGGCTGTGTCAGAGAGAGAAGTGCATCATGGGTTTGGTTGGTTACGGCAACAGGAAATGCTACATACAGGATGGAAACAAACTGTTTACATGATGAAAATGGGTCAGGAGAGTTTTAGTTTCAGTATTTTTTTTTGCTTCTCCTCTTCAGCTGCACAGCTAGATGCATTTCTCTCACAAGCAGGGGCATCTCCCTTCTGTGGAATCTGTCAGCAATGTACAACTGTAACATCCTTTCCCTTATGTCCCACTATGTTTTCAGCTGCAGAGCTCACAGATAAGGAGGGGGAGATCACACTTGTAGACACAGTAGTCTCCTAAAGGCAGACCTGCTGGTATCTGCAGGAAACCGTAAGCAGCCATTTACCTGCAGTGGCCACTACTGAGGAAACCTACAGTAGGGTTACATAGCTCCCATTCATATGACTAGGTAATATGTGATTGTACTTACTCTTTCTGTAAGGTTAAACATGTCATTTTGTAATCAACCCATAAGAAATAGATCCAAGTGGTAAACGATTTGCTACAAATTATCTTCAAATGGGGATGTCATTTGCAGGAACTGCATGGTACATTAATGGTCCAATCCAATGTAATGCTCTCCTCATGACACTCTAGGTGGCCACCTACTCCACCTACCCCTCATGATGGCTGTACCATGAAATTTATTATCATATATATATATATATATATATATATATATATATATATATATTATAAATGATAAAAAAATAACATTGTATAATGCATATAAATGGTATGCCTGGTGACTGGACCTAAACGGCAGTCAACGATTCCCATTTCATACACTTTGCTGTTTTATCCTATAAACATGTTTTATGAGCAGAAAACATGAAAAAATAAGAAATTCTGTCAGACTCTATATACACTTCACATCCACGGCTCCTGATGTAGCTCATGTGTAACGGGTGATCTGGAAAATGATTTCCAAAGTGGCTGTCCATTCCACTCGCAGCTTGTTACTGACACCACAGATAAGGTCCGAACTGCAAGAACTACTTTTATCAGTGACGTCACAAAGCTGGAGAACCTCTCCAGGATTATCAGTTCACCCAAGTATGAGGCAAAGTTAAAAACACTAATGTACTGGCCCTAATAAGGAGGCTCCTGTAACTATCCCCCGGAGATTAGATAGGACAGATCTGGGTTTATGTAATCATACTGGGCAAAAAAGAAAGCCTCCCAGTGGGAATTGTTGAGATAGAGGGTGAGGGGAGGGAAGAGACTGATCCAGAAAAGCAACAGCTGAAAATCCAGAAAATATATATATATATACTAAAGTATTCTATCATAAAACACTCTATATGTAAAAGCATATAACTACTATAATACTTCCCCCTGTATACAAGAATGTAACTACTATAGTACTGCTCCTATGTACAAGAATATATCTACTATAATACTGCTCCTATGTACAAGAATATAACTACTATAATACTGCTCCTATGTACAAGAATATAACTACTATAATACTGCTCCAATGTACAATAATATAACTACTATAATACTGCTCCTATGTACAAAATATAACTACTATAATACTGCTCCTATGTACAAGAATATAACTACTATAATACTGCCTCCTATGTACAAGAATATAACTACTATAATACTGCCTCCTATGTACAAGAATAAAACTACTATAATACTGCTCCTATGTACAAGAATATAACTACTATAATACTGCTCCTATGTACAAGAATATAACTACTATAATACTGCCTCCTATGTACAAGAAAAAAACTACTATAATACTGCTCCTATGTACAAGAATATAACTACTATAATACTGCCTCCTATGTACAAAAATATATCTACTATAATACTGTGACAAATACAAACGACCTCCAGCCACCGGTGTTGGTAAAATCCATGCAGTTTATTTCTTCTCCGTTAAAAAACAGTTACAAAAATGGTAAGTACAAACAGGCCTTACCTCACTCTGAAGCCCATAAAGTCCATACATCAACACCCATAGAGTCATAGACCCATCGACTCTATGACTAAGAGTGTTGAAAAGATGTGATGTAAGGCCTGTTTGTGCTTACCATTTTTGTAACTTTTTTTTTAACGGAAGAAAAAATAAACCTCATGGATTTTACCAACACCGGTGGCTGGAGGTCGTTCGTATTTGTCGTTGAGTGAGTGTAGCCCTGCACTATCCGTGCCCCAGAGGTCCGAGCAGCATTTGTTACTGTATTTTCTGCTCCTATGTACAAGAATATAACTACTATAATACTGCCTCCTCTGTACAAGAATATAATTACTATAATACTGCTCCTAGTACAAGAATATACCTACTATAATACTGCCTCCTATGTACAATAATATAACTACTATAATACTGCCTCCTATGTACAAGAATATAACTACTATAATACTACCTCCTATGTACAAAAATATAACTACTATAATACTGCCTCCTATGTACAAGAATATAACTACCATAATGCTGCCTCCTATGTACAAGAATATAACTACTATAATACTGCCTCCTATGTACAAGAATATATTACTATAATACTGCTCATATGTAAAAAATATAACTAATTAATACAGCTCCTATGTACAAGAATATAAGTACTATAATACTGCTTCTATGTACAAGAATATAACTACTATAATACTGCTCCTATGTACAAGAATATAACTACTATAATACTGCTCCTATTACAAATATAACTACTATAATACTGCCTTCATGTACAAGAATATAACACTATAATACTACCTCCTATGTACAAGAATATAACTACTATAATACTGCCTCCTATGTACAAGAATATAACTACTAAATACTGCTCCTATGTACAAGAATATAACTACTATAATACTGCTCCTATGTACAAGAATATAACTACTATAATACTGCTCCTATGTACAAGAATGTAACTACTATAATACTGCTCCTATGTACAAGAATATAAAATACTATGTACAAGAATATAATACTGCCTCCTATGTAAAAGAATATAACTGCTATAATGCTCTATGTATAAGAATAACTACTATAATACTGCTCTATGTACAAGAATATAACTGCCTATAATACTGCCTCTATGTTCAAGAATATAACTGCTATAATACTGCCTCCTATGTTCAAGAATATAACTGCTATAATACTGCCTCCTATGTACAAGAATATAACTACTATAATACTGCTCCTATGTACAAGAATATAACTACTATAATACTGCTCCTATGTTCAAGAATATAACTGCTATAATACTGCCTCCTATGTTCAAGAATATAACTGCTATAATACTGCCTCCTATGTATAAGAATATAACTACTATAATACTGCTCCTATGTACAAGAATATAACTACTATAATACTGCTCCTATGTACAAGAATATAACTACTATAATACTGCCTCCTATGTACAAGAATATAACTACTATAATACTGCTCCTATGTACAAGAATATAACTACCTCCAGCCACCGTGTTGTGGTAAAATCCATGCAGTTTATTTCTTCTCCGTTAAAAAACAGTTACAAAAATGGTAAGTACAAACAGGCCTTACCTCACTCTGAAGCCCATAAAGTCCATACATCAACACCCATAGAGTCATAGACCCATCGACTCTATGACTAAGAGTGTTGAAAAGATGTGATGTAAGGCCTGTTTGTGCTTACCATTTTTGTAACTTTTTTTTTAACGGAGAAAAAATAAACCTCATGGATTTTACCAACACCGGTGGCTGGAGGTCGTTCGTATTTGTCGTTGAGTGAGTGTAGCCCTGCACTATCCGTGCCCCAGAGGTCCGAGCAGCATTTGTTACTGTATTTTCTGCTCCTATGTACAAGAATATAACTACTATAATACTGCCTCCTCTGTACAAGAATATAATTACTATAATACTGCTCCTAGGTACAAGAATATACCTACTATAATACTGCCTCCTATGTACAATAATATAACTACTATAATACTGCCTCCTATGTACAAGAATATAACTACTATAATACTACCTCCTATGTACAAAAATATAACTACTATAATACTGCCTCCTATGTACAAGAATATAACTACCATAATGCTGCCTCCTATGTACAAGAATATAACTACTATAATACTGCCTCCTATGTACAAGAATATATCTACTATAATACTGCTCATATGTAAAAGAATATAACTACTATAATACAGCTCCTATGTACAAGAATATAAGTACTATAATACTGCTTCTATGTACAAGAATATAACTACTATAATACTGCTCCTATGTACAAGAATATAACTACTATAATACTGCTCCTATGTACAAGAATATAACTACTATAATACTGCCTTCTATGTACAAGAATATAACCACTATAATACTACCTCCTATGTACAAGAATATAACTACTATAATACTGCCTCCTATGTACAAGAATATAACTACTATAATACTGCCTCCTATGTACAAGAATATAACTACTATAATACTGCTCCTATGTACAAGAATATAACTACTATAATACTGCTCCTATGTACAAGAATGTAACTACTATAATACTGCCTCCTATGTACAAGAATATAACTACTATAATACTGCTCCTATGTACAAGAATATAACTGCTATAATACTGCCTCCTATGTATAAGAATATAACTACTATAATACTGCTCCTATGTACAAGAATATAACTGCTATAATACTGCCTCCTATGTTCAAGAATATAACTGCTATAATACTGCCTCCTATGTTCAAGAATATAACTGCTATAATACTGCCTCCTATGTACAAGAATATAACTACTATAATACTGCTCCTATGTACAAGAATATAACTACTATAATACTGCTCCTATGTTCAAGAATATAACTGCTATAATACTGCCTCCTATGTTCAAGAATATAACTGCTATAATACTGCCTCCTATGTATAAGAATATAACTACTATAATACTGCTCCTATGTACAAGAATATAACTACTATAATACTGCTCCTATGTACAAGAATATAACTACTATAATACTGCCTCCTATGTACAAGAATATAACTACTATAATACTGCTCCTATGTACAAGAATATAACTACTATAATACTGCTCCTATGTACAAGAATATAAACTGCTATAATACTGCTCCTATGTACAAGAATATAACTACTTATAATACTGCTCCTATGTACAAATATAACTACTATAATACTGCCTCCTATGTACAAGAATATAACTACTATAATACTGCTCCTATGTACAAGAATATAACTACTATAATACTGCTCCTATGTACAAGAATATAACTACTATAATACTGCTCCTATGTACAAGAATATAACTACTATAATACTGCTCCTATGTACAAGAATATAACTACTATAATACTGCCTACTATGTACAAGAATTGATGTCACCGCCATAATGTGTCAGGTTACAGTACACAGTGTATAAAGAAAACATTATAATGCCCTCAGACCACATCTAAGACATTTCCCTGCATTTTGCTCTCTGTTCCCGTACAGACATGTGAATGAGCCCTACATGCTGTTTTCAATTACATACCCAATGTGAACGCTTCTTCATGCTAGAAATTCCCAACCACAAACATTAGGCAGATCACGCAGGGCTGGAGACTGCGCACAATTGGCCTTTCTCTAAGGAGCGGGAGATGTTTGTTGAACAGGGACATTTTTTTGGGATAAGCGACCCTTTGAGTCTAATAAACCTAATTTAAGGGGAAAATTGCATATTTCTAGTCCCCAGCTCCGCGCTCGTCTCTTCTCAGCAGAGACACAGTGATCATTATCTAGGATAAAGATGAATTTGAGCCCAAAGACAACTTCACTAAAGTCATGCAGATATGGGAAATGCTCAAATCGGTGCCTCCCACCTCTGTGCACTGCAGAACAATGGGCAAAAATGTAGAATTTCCTAGCAGATAATAAAACAGACCTCCTTGGGTTGAAGTCCTCATAGCAAAGATCTGAATGGGCCTCCTAGGATGATTCCATGATTTGCCACCAAGTACTGACGGCCTGGTGTTTTTTGCTTGACAATGAGGGGGTACAGAATGTCATGTCCCACCCACCCCTTGTCAATCAGATGGCGTTTTCCCCTATTTACAACAAATTGTTTAGTGGGTGATGTGATGACTAGGTTGGACCGAGTGTTCCCAGCTTATGACAGATGCAGCGACCCAGGGCAAGAGGGTATCAGCAAATTGTTCATTTTTTAAGTTATGTCATGCTACGTATGCTATTATAACCGTGTATGGATGGCACAGTCTGTGTTAACAATCCTGGCTCAGCCATTATCAGAGGTTAGGTGTGGACTGGCTCCACCCCTAGCCCTAGTCAGTGATAGGGAGAGGCCCATAAAGCTACAGAGACTCAACAATTTCTAAAACACAATGCACCAGCACTCTGCAAACACAAATAATAAAGTAAATACAATAGTGTCATACTCAATATAGAAAATGTACTAATGCTACGTTATAAAAGTGAGATTCTCGGCAAATACATTTTGTACACAATCATTTCTGCCTGTCCGCCAACGACAAGGCAATCGCTTTAGGTCAGGAACCTACACTAAATACTAGCTCCGCTGGTGCCATACTGGCCTCCATTTTCTACAGTGAGTATGGCACTATTGTATTTACTTTATTATTTGTGTTTGCAGAGCGCCGTTACATTGTTTTTGTTTTTGCTTTCAGCCATGGCGACGTGCACCTGCGCATTGGGATGTGCTGACTAGCCCCCATTTGTTTCTTTGCAGTCTGCATTGGAGGTGTGGCTAACTCCATGGTCGTGTACTCCTAATTAACCTGTCTGTCCCATAGGCTGATTTTAATTAGTACAAGCAGGTGCGTAGCTAAAGGCTCATGGACCCTGGTGCAAGACTTCAGCTTGGGCCCCCCTTCCCTTAGTGCTCTGTGTGTCTTCTTATGCGGCACAAGGGTCTTTGGGCCCCCTCAGGCTCCTGGGCCTGGTAGCGACTGCTACCTCTGCACCCCCTATAGCTACGCCCCTGAGTACAAGTATAAAGCTGTAGCCTGATCTCCTTAAATTTTTGGAGGCCATTTGGCACCGGGAGAGGTAGAATACAGAGTGGGCTCAGCATGCATGTGAGACCTGCATTCCCTGAGTTTAATAGAGGCCAGTATGGCATCAGCAGAATATTTAGTGTAGGTTCCTTCATAAAGAGATCGCCTTGTCGTCGACGCACAGGCACAAATGATTTTGTACAAAATGTATTTGTCAAGAATTTCGCATTTATAATGTAGCATTAGTACATTTCTGTAGTGAGTATGGCACTATTGTATTTACTTGATTATTTGTGTTTTCAGAGTGTTGTTGCCAGGGGCGGACTGGAAACTTAAAGTGACATTATCCCACCCCAAAAAAACCAAATACCATCATAAGTCCATCATAAAATACTACCAGCAGCACAAAATACATCTTCAAAACCTTCCACTGGCTGGACGAGGCCTGATCTTCTAGCAGTGCAGAGAATATCAAGAGTGGCGCAGAAAGCATTGGAGTCAGTAAGGTAACCTGATACCAAAAGCTACTAAGACTTTACTGCTGTGAGGAACACTGTTAAGACATCCGGTCATCTGCAAGTCGTAACACTAAAACACTGTTACAGCCACCATTACAAGAGTATGATTGCCCACAATAGATTCTGCAGGAAGAGACTTAAGACAGATGGAGAGGGAAGAGGACCATAACTCCCTTCCTTGCCTAAATCCATATATTATCTGGGAAGAATTGTACTGTGAAGAGTTGAAACTGTGTTTTGGCATAGTCGGATGTACTACAACTCATTTGGCACTTATTCTGTTATATCTGGCCTGGTTACTGCCTCCTACACCATACGCCAGCCATTGCTCTCTACACGCCGTGCCTTGCACCCATACAAACACTCGGGCACCCCGACTACCATCAGGTAGGAGCCCCAAAGAGGGAGTTGCTTCATTCAAGGTCTGGACAAGCAGCTGTTCACGTGCCTGCTGAAAACAAAAATACACACATTAGGGCATACGTTTGTTGCGTTGAAAACCCTGCAAAGAGTATAATGAAGCAGAAGTTGAAGAAACCACAGATTTTCCAAGACGCCACTCTCCATGTCAAACAAACACGTGTCTAGGGATGAAGTAACAGGAAAGACCCAGCAAGTGCTCAGAGGCACATAAAGAGTTAACAAGTCCATCATCATCATCATCATCATCAATGAATGGGACGTACCAGATGACCACTGACTGTTCACATAGGTTTTCTGGGATGGCCTCTCTTTGGGACGAACCTTTTGTATGGACAAGCTGAGGGAATTACCGTATTGAATAAATGAATGGGTCATGGTGCTCACAGAAGTGCCACAGCCCTTCATTGTGCTGATCCTTGGAGATCCCCAGAAGTTGGACCCTCAGACATTGAAGATCTAATCCTAAGAAAGGCCCAGAGAACCCCTTTAACCCATGTATCCAGGAGATGACGTTAAGGGGCAAAAAACAAGTGTGTTCTCATTTGTGCAGTTCCCTCTAACACCCCCCTCACTCCCATGAAATGCACCCCAACTAAATGGCCTCCATGCCCCTATAGTGGAACCTAAAGCTTAGCTTTCTGAGGAGCAGGCAGGAGGATTGAGATTATGGGCTCTATACTGTGCTACAGAATATGTTGGAGCTATATAAGCAATAATAGGGACTAATATAGGAATATGGACGCTCATGAACACTGGACTTCTTGTCTGCAGACCTGAGTGACTTGGCGCCTCCTCTGCATCGTCTATATCAGGCTGGATGTGAGAAGGGTGTAAATAGGGCGGTAAACAGACACTATATTTGGGGTTTGGCTCGTGCAGGTGTTTTTAAGAGCCCATTATAACCGTGAATGAACCTTGTGTGGTATCTGAGAAAGAAGCCACTTGTTCTGCCCCCAGTGATATTATCAGCCGGAGTGTCAGCCAAAACCACAGCTTATAAGTCATAAACCAGGGGAACAGTCATTGTCTGACATGGGTCTTATACTTTCCCCAGGACTCAGGTCAAGTGCCCCCACGTACAGCCAAATCTGGTGTCTGAGAATAGCCCAGGAGGCCTCATGTACCTCCAGCAATCTGTTCTCCACCTAGTGCCATCCTATGTGGTCAGACCCCTCTACTCTATCTATCTATCTATGTCATATCTATCTATCTATCTATCTATCTATCTATCCATCTATCTCATATTTATCTATCATCTATCTATCCATATATCTATCTCATATATATCTCATATCTATCTATCTATCTATCTATCTATCTATCTATCTATCTATCTATCTATCTCATATTTATCTATCATCTATCTATCTCGTATCTATCTATCTATCTATCTATCTATCTATCTATCTATCTATCCATCCATCCATCCATCTATCATCTGTCTATCTATCCTATCCATCTACGTTCTTCAACATTTAAATTGCAACAAGAAGGAAACGTCATGGAAATCACAGAATTGATAGACATGTTAATGATATGCGAATAATACAAAAATGAAAACAAAGATCCAAAACATCTCAATTTATTCAGTATGGAGTATGAGCTCCACGCACAGAAACACATGCCTTTACTATCAAAGAGGTTATTAATGGTTGTCTGAGGAATGTTCTGCCACACTGAATGCTCTTGGGCACGCAAATCATCAAGATCCACTGCTGACGCCTTCCTTTGCGATTGCCAAGCAATGACATCTCAGATGTACTTGATGGGAGACTAGTCTGAAGACGACATGAACTCCATGGTAGCACATTTAGGCCATGCAGGCTGCACAAAGTGGCAAAAGAAACATGCAGCCTAGAGGTGTCTGGCTACCGTACATTATGCCTCCCCACTTCATAATCCCGGCAGTAAGACCAGTCTGATGTTCCCTTTGGAAGGCCTCTTCATGGTGTTGCCCACGTGGTGTCCAGACCAATCTCTGAGACAAAAGCAGGACTTGTCTCTGAAGAAGATAGACTTCCATTGCCGTCTTGTTGTGCACCATAATAGCCTTTGAGAGCACTGGTATTCCAACTTGTAGGTGGATGTCTGGCTCGTAGCCCAATGTCATGAAGACACCTCCTGATGATTTCTGTAGACACTGTTTGCCGTCCTAGGCTTGGGATGTGACGTCCAGTTTTACTTGCAGTATAGTATGGATCTGTCACGACAGGGGGAAAGTGAGCCCTGACTTCAACCCCACCTCTGACCCTACCTACTTGCACGACCCGTCCTAGGCAACGGCATACAACTAGACGGCAGTCCCTTACCTAGGTACCTGCTGAGGCATACAGGGAAGGGGAGAAAACAGGAGAAAATAATAAACAGAACCACAAGAAATGTCAAAGTCGCCGAGCCGAAGTCTGTCTAAACCAGGAGAGTACGTGAAAAACCAAGGGCGATCCAAAAGTCAAATCCAATAACACGCCAGGGTCAAGCCAAGAGAGAACGCAGTACAAGGGGGAGGCGAGAGAATAGTCAAATAACAACAGCCAAAGTCAAATACAAAAGTCTCTGTAGAAAACACGATGAGGTTAGTAAGACCAATCACAGGCAACCTGTGGCCAGCAAGCTGCCTGTTTAAATAAGCCTCCAAGTAGGTCACGTGACGAAGCAGCATCACGTGACCTAATTCTAATCCTGGAACAGCTGAGCGCTGGCTTCCCTGCCAATGCCCAAAGATCCTTAAGGTCACGTGACGCTGGCCAGTGTCACGTGACCTAAAACATAAATAATTCACAACTCCGCCTGCTAGTTGTCTAAGGAAGGGGGGGAGGACGCTGGCCCCGCTGAGACTAAATGCGCGCCGGGTCCTCCCCGCCCCTGTTGTCATGGAGACGAGGACGCACATTGCGTCCTCTCTCCAGCACAGCAGTGGGAGTCCGGCGGCGCCATATGGAGGAAGCGTGCCGCCGGCAGGATCACTAGGCGCCATGAAGAGGTTCTCCTCTGTGAACCACTTGCTTTCATTCCAGTTTGTGACTGTTCTTCCAACCACCGGGACACACAATGTTGACCAGTGCTGACATCTCGGCCTAGGCGCTTTACCAATCTGCCTGAGTGATAGAACAAGGTCTCTCAGTTCAAGGATTCTGTCCCTCAGTTTGTGAGAAGTGGTGATAACTGGCACATCAACTAACCTTCCCCCACAGATTGGAGCTAGGTGCTTGATAATGTGATCATCTGCAGATTTTAGCGGCTTCTTTTTGGTGCTGCAGTTTCAATGTGGAGGAGTGTATCTATCTCATACCCGTATTTCTAGGGCTATATCCCCGTATACTGATAGTCATGTGGAGATTGGAGCTTTTGTGCCCAGATGTGGGGTTACTGCGGTGTCATGGTTGCACACGTCACTGGCGTGGATCCATCTCGGTGCGAGGGGCTCTCAGACATCACTTGATTCATCTTGTTGTGTTCTCAGAGTACAAAGCTTTACGCTGCTCTCCAGACATTGTGCTGATAATCCTGGCTTTGTCTGTAGATATCACAAAAGCTCTGAATCCACCATTTCTGTTTGTTCTTCAGTGTTTGCCAACATAAAAGATGATTTCAGGTAAAACAAGGTGTATCTCACGTCCTCAGTGGCTACATTACTAAGCTCTCCAGTGTACACCAGAGATGAAGGGCTCCGCAGTTCTTTACACGCGGACAATGGGGACATTTACTACCATTGGCGTTTCATAATTCAGTGTAATGCCAAAGTGCGCTGGAGCGAGTTTATGCGCCAGAAAATCAAATCTATTCCTGTTATGAGCTGACACAGATTTGCGCTAAAAATTGCACTGAAGTTTCTGGTGTAACCGAAAGTGAATTTGTTGGACCACTGGTAGCCCCGCCCCTTCTGTGAAACCACACCCACTTTTTAAATGTGACATAAATAGCAAAATTTTGCGCAAATATGACTTGTTGCAAAACTTTAACTTTTTTTACGCCAACAAAAACTGTTGCTAATCAATAGATAAATTCTCCGCAGTGTGCTACTGACCCAGTGTATCTAAGACTATCACATGTGATACTGTGTTCTTCTGGTGTATGTAAGCCGGTTATGTGTGATACTGTTTGCTGAATCAGTGTATCTATAACTATCATGTGTGATACTGTCTTCTGAACCGTAGTATCTAAGCCTATCACATGTGATACTGTCAGCTGTGCTGGTGTATCTAAGCTTATCATGTGTGATATTGTTTCCTGAGTCAGTATATCTAAAACTATCATGCGTGATACTGAGCTGTGCTGGTGTATCTAAGCCTATTGTGTGTGATACTGTTTGCTGAGCTACTGTATCTAAGCTACATGTGTGATACTGAGTGTTGTATCTGTGACTATCTGGAATGTTGCTGTAGTGCTTAAGCCTATCATGTGGGATACTGTCTGCTGAGCTGCTGTATCTAAGCCTATCATGTGGGATACCATCTGCTCAGCCAATATATCTAAACCTGTGATGTGTGATACAGTACTGTGCTGGTGTGTCAATGCCTATCATGTGTTCTGCTGGTGTATCTGAGCCAGTTGTGTGATACTGTCTGCTGAGTTGGTGTATCTAAGCCTATTATATGTGATACTATCTGCTGAGCCAATGTATCTAAGTCTATCAAATGTGATAGCATGTGCTTAGCCGATCTATCTACCAACCCCCTGTTATTAGCTACTGTCTGCAGTGTCTGCTCCGTCAGTGTATCTAAGCTTTCTACATGCGATACTGTCTTCTAGGTTAGTGTATCTAACCCTATCATTTCTGCTATATGTTGATCCTGTGTATCTAAGCCTATAATATGTAAAACTGCCTACTAAGTTGATGTTAATCTATTATGTGACGCTGACTGCTGAGCCTGTGTATCTAAGCATATTATGTTTCATACTGTCTACTGAGTCAGTGTATCTAATCCTATCATGTGTGATACTGCAAAGAGCCAAACAGCTCTACATCCCCTGTGGTGAAAAGTTGTGGCACAAGCGCAGATAAAGGGTTGAGGAGAATTTGGTATTTTTTTGACTAAAGAGAACAATGCACAAGTCACAGCTGTCAGTCAGGATCTGTTCTTGGACTTGTAGTTCCACGGCCGCTGACATCAGACAGTCTGACACAGTCTTGTGGAATGTACTTGTCTCATTTTTATGTTCCCATTCCAGATAATCAGATATTTCCCTAAAACGTCACCTTGAATTGCACAACTTGCGGACCTGGATTATTTTGCAATCTGGGCTGCTCCATCAGACTGAACGTTTCCTCATAGAATGAAGAGGATTTCATGTTCCCGGGTGTATTCCCAGTAATATGTATCAATTAAAGGGACAGTACCCCCAAAAATATGTCCTAACCCCATTTGCCATGCAGTTGAATTCAATCAATTTTCCTCTGGTATCAGCCACAACATGAAGTCCATAATACCTTCCCCCCTGGATGATAGGTGAGATATCTCCAGTGCTGAGAACCTCCAATCATATTAACCTCCATGAGGGTGACTGATATCAGCCGGTCCTCTTATAAGATTTATGTTACTGCCCCTTTAAGGTCTGAGGATAACGGGAATGGTTGACCTTGAAGATTTCCTAATTTACATTCAGATAAATATCCCGGAGGAGAATTATGTCGGAGCGTAACTCATGTTCTTGGTTTATGTCTTGTCAATGTCCAGGACGTTTTATGTCTCCTCTGGAATGAGAATTACCAATTTCATCATTGATTTGAACTAATGATGATATTGGAAAAACAGGCGAAGATGAGACTCCGGGGGCTGCCAGGGGTCAGCTGCTGTCAGTCAGAGCAGCCTGCCGGAGCCCTGTGCGTGCGTATAGATGGTAGGAGCGGGCGCACAGGCTTACCTTCTATCTGATCTGTATTACAAATTTATGTTTGTATCAATATCTGATTGGTAGGGGTCCAACATACCTCACCCCCACCGCTGTGGAAGTCAGCACCAGAACTACACAGCTCCATCTGTTGTGTAGTGGACGGTGATGGTTGCTGCAATATCCAGTTCAATGGGAGCGGCGCCGCAGTAACCACAACAGTATAAGTAATGGCCCCATAGTGCCCTCCAGTATAAAGAATGGCCTCCATAGTACCCACCAGTATAAGTAATGGCCCCTTTAGTGCCCCTCCGTATAAAAACTGGCCTCCATAGTACCCACCAGTATAAGTAATGGCCCCTTTAGTGCCCTTCAGTATAAAGAATGGCCTCCATAGTACCCACCAGTATAAGTAATGGCCCCTTTAGTGCCCCTCAGTATAAAGAATGGCCTCCATAGTACCCACCAGTATAAGTAATGGCCCCTTTAGTGCCCCTCCGTATAAAAAACTGGCCTCCATAGTACCCACCAGTATAAGTAATGGCCCCTTTAGTGCCCCTTAAGCCCAAGTACCCAGTAAAGAATGGCCCTCCCCATAAGCTCAACCCACCAGTATAAGTAATGGCCCCTTTAGTGCCCCTCAGTATAAAGAATGGCCTCCATAGTACCCACCAGTATAAGTAATGGCCCCTTTAGTGCCCTTCAGTATAAAGAATGGCCTCCATAGTACCCACCAGTATAAGTAATGGCCCCTTTAGTGCCCCTTCCGTATAAAAACGGCCTCCATAGTACCCACCAGTATAAAGTAATGGCCCCTTTAGTGCCCTTCAGTATAAAGAATGGCCTCCATAGTACCCACCAGTATAAGTAATGGCCCCTTTAGTGCGTATCCCTCCATAGTACCCACCAGTATAAGGCCTGGCCTCCATAGTACCATAGTAAAGTATAAGTAATGGGCCCCTTTATAGTTCAGTATAAAGAATGGCCTCCATATACCAAGTATATAAGTAATGCCCCCACTTTAGTGCCCCTCAGTATAAAGATGTCCATAGTACCCACCAGTATAAGTAAGGCCCTTTAGTGCCCTTCAGTATAAAGAATGCCCCATAGTACCACCAGTATATAGTAATGGCCCCTTTAGTGCCCCAGTAGTATACCAGTATAAGTAATGGCCCCTTAGCCCAGTACCCAGTACCCACAGTATAAGTAATGGCCCCTTTAGTGCCCCAGTATAAAAGAATGGCCCCTTTAGTGCCCCAGTATAAAGAACCTCCATAGTACCCACCAGTATAAGTAATGGCCCCCCTTTAGTATAAGTAATGCCCCTTTAGTGCCCTTCAGTATAAAGAATGGCCTCCATAGTACCCACCAGTATAAGTAATGGCCCCTTTAGTGCCCCAGTATAAAGAATGGCCTCCATGTACCCTACCTAGTACACCAGTATAAGTAATGGCCCCTTTAGTGCCCTTCAGTATGGCCTCCATCCCACCAGTATAAGTAATGGCCCCATGGCCTCCATAGTACCACCAGTATAAGTAATGGCCCCTTTAGTGCCCCTCAGTATAAAGAATGGCCTCCATAGTACCCACCAGTATAAGTAATGGCCCCTTTAGTGCCCTTCAGTATAAAGAATGGCCTCCATAGTACCCACCAGTATAAGTAATGGCCCCTTTAGTGCCCCTCAGTATAAAGAACGTCCTCCATAGTACCCACCAGTATAAAGTAATGGCCCCTTTAGTGCCCCTCAGTATAAAGAATGGCCTCCATAGTACCCACCAGTATAAGTAATGGCCCCTTTAGTGCCCCTCAGTATAAAGAATGGCCTCCATAGTACCCACCAGTATAAGTAATGGCCCCTTTAGTGCCCTTCAGTATAAAGAATGGCCTCCATAGTACCCACCAGTATAAGTAATGGTCCCTTCAGTGCCCCTCAGTATAAGGCCTCATGCACACGGCCGTTGATTGGCCATTCAGTGCATTGGGGTGCGCAAAATACGTGCAGATTCCACAGACAGATCCAGACCCATCCAACTTGAATGGGTCCGTGGTCAATCCGCACCGCAAAAAAGCACTCCGTGGGGTTCCGTGCCTCAGCTCCGCACCGGACCTTCCAGATTGCGGACCCATTGAAGGCAATGCAGGATGCACACAGCCGGTGGCCACATGTTGCCGGCCCGCTGTTTGCAACAGCCGTGTGCATGAGGCCTAAAGAATGTCCTACATAGTGCCCACCAGTATAAGTAATGACCCCCCTTTTTGCCCTCAGTGAAAGGAATGGTCTCCAGTACAAATAAAGGCCCCCTTTGTGCCCCCAGTAATGATTCCCAGTGCCCTCAGTATGAGGAATACTTGCTCCGCACTGGAGGCAGCAGGACCTGATGCTACCAGTGTTGTGACATTATGACAATGGGAGCATCAGGTCCTGCTGCCTCCTGTGCGGGGCAAGTATTCCCGTATGTGCAAGTGGGTGAGGTGAGGGTTTTTTTTTTTACTTTAACCCCTAAAAGGCCATTTATTCCCTATGTACTTGCTATTAACAGCTGTTAGATGGGTGTACTTTTGTCTAAGCTGACATTAAAAATGGCCCTATTCCTTTCAATGGGGTCTGCCTAGTTGTGAAAACAGCCAAAAATCAGACATGTTCTATTTTTTGACGGCAGCTATTCACTGGCCACTAAAAAAGGGGCCACGTGAAAAGCCCCATAGACTTCAATTGATTCTGAAAACAGACGTTACATGACCGTTTATCACTGTTGTGTAAATTAGCCCTTTAATAGCCCCATTTTGGGGTACATATAACTTTTATTAACTCTTTCCGGAAAAAAAAAGCAACGCCACCATTGTCAGTTTACAAATTTTGAAAACGTTCACTTTGCGTCATAAATAACATTCTTTCTGTGGAGCTGTGTGAGGGCTTGATGATTGTGGGACGACTTGTACTTTTCATTGGTATTCTTTCTGGTTACATAACACGTTTTGATCACTTATTATTACCTTTTTTGTTAACGGATAAGCAAAAAACAGCAATTCTGGCATGTGGAGGATTCAGCCTACAGCCTTTCCACGTGCTCCCATACTTGATAGGGCTTAATAAAGCTCTGGTGTATGTGAAACAGCTGTAGGCAGGATCTTCAACATCCTGTGACCATACCACAATACAAAGGTTTATTTGTACATTGGTGAGTGCCACAGTTTTCCTTCTGTTTGAATAATACATTGTACTACTTATGTAGTACAGTGTATTCTGCTGTCAGGCACGGCCTAGTAGACATACACTGAAGGCCGTTCTGTGGACCTTCACTGACCGCCGAGTACAGACATCAGAGGTGCCGATGACTAACCACTTAGGACCACTTAGATGCTGCAGTCACTATTGATCTGCCATCTAAGAGATTAAACGACCAGGAACGGCACTTCTTCCGATTTGGGCCATTAGAGCAGGAGCCCAGCTGTCATAAAAGAGCCAAGCTTCCGCTCATCACTCCATTGGAGACCCATACAGGGCCTAAGGCCCCTTAGTCACTGCCGTAAATAGGCTTATTGGTATTCATTAAGGGGTAAATACTAGAGTTCTGCTGCACAGATGTCCTTCTCCGGAACTGTCTTAAAGGACAGAGATCAGCACAGGAAGAGGAAGATACATGCCTTGGCTTCTGATAGGCTGCTCAAATTTACTTCCTGTCAGCTGACTATAAGGAAATGTCCATGACGCCAGCACCAGAAGGACTGATTCTGGACCGTTTGGCCCACCACCTAAATAATAGAGAAGATGAGGACACCCCAGATCTAATGTATCCTCATCGGCTCCTCAGTATATAAGGTCTAGTTCACACTTCAGTGACTGGAGCCTTCACAGAGATAAGGTATAATGGAAAGATTTGCAACTGTTCTATGTTTTTGACCGGCGTTCTCACTGTTGGAAATCACTGATCAAACACTGACCAAATCACTGAAGTGTGAACTAGGCCTTAAAATCCACTCCACTCCCCTCCATTTAGGTGATTTGGTGCTGAATGGACTTTACCTATATGGTTTACCTGTTCTTGAAGAATTCTGTACAGGACACCTAAGGAAGTCTAGTTACTTTTTCTTAGATTTTTGGGAAAAATTGTAAATAAATGACCTAATAATATGCAAATGAAGTCAGCAGCTCGTCTATATAAATTCCACTCAGATCATGGCTCAGCCGGGCTCCATGAACAGACATGTATAACTTAGCAATCGGTAATCAAAGAAGCCTACAAACAGGAAATTCAGCAAGATAATGCTCGCCCACACACAGCAAGGGTTTCCCAGGAATGTCTCCTCCAGATTACAACACTTCCTTGGCTGCCCGGTCACCAGATTTATCACCAATCCAGCATTTATGGGACCAGGTGGGACACCGGCTTCAGCAACCTACGAGTGTGCAGGATCTACAGGCCCAGCTGTAACATCTGTGGGCAAATGTGCCGCAGGATACTAGGAAACTGTATGTTTCCATGACCAACCGTATCTCATCTTGTATCCAGGCTAGAGGCCGTGTCTCATCTTGTATCCAGGCTAGAGGCCATATCTCATCTTGTATCCAGGCTAGAGGCCATATCTCATCTTGTATCCAGGCTAGAGGCCGTATCTCATCTTGTATCCAGGCTAGAGGTCGTATCTCATCTTGTATCCAGGCTAGAGGTCGTATCTAATCTTGTATCCAGGCTAGAGGATGTACCTCATCTTGTATCCAGGCTAGAGGCCGTATCTCATCTTGTATCCAGGCTAGAGGCCGTATCTCCTCTTGTATCCAGGCTAGAGGCCGTATCTCATCTTGTATCCAGGCTAGAGGCCATATCTCATCTTGTATCCAGGCTAGAGGCCATATCTCATCTTGTATCCAGGCTAGAGGCCGTATCTCATCTTGTATCCAGGCTAGAGGCCGTATCTCATCTTGTATCCAGGCTAGAGGTCGTATCTCATCTTGTATCCAGGCTAGAGGTCGTATCTCATCTTGTATCCAGTCTAGAGGCCGTATCTCATCTTGTATCCAGGCTAGAGGCCGTATCTCATCTTGTATCCAGGCTAGAGGCCATATCTCATCTTGTATCCAGGCTAGAGGCCGTATCTCATCTTGTATCCAGGCTAGAGGCCATATCTCATCTTGTATCCAGGCTAGAGGCCGTATCTCATCTTGTATCCAGGCTAGAGGCCATATCTAATCTTGTATCCAGGCTAGAGGCCGTATCTCATCTTGTATCCAGGCTATAGGCCGTATCTCATCTTGTATCCAGGCTAGAGGCCATATCTCATCTTGTACCCAGGCTAGAGGCTGTATATCATCTTGTATCCAGGCTAGAGGCTGTATCTCATTTTGTATCCAGGTTAGAGGCTGTATCTCATCTTGTATCCAGGCTAGAGGCCGTATATCATCTTGTATCCAGTTTAGAGGACGGATCATATCTTGTGTCTAGGCTAGAGGCTGTATCTCATCTTGTATCCAGGCTAGAGGCCGTATTTCATCTTGTATCTAGGCTAGAGGCTGTATCTCATCTTAAATCCAGGTTAGAGGCAGTATCTCATTTTGTATCCAGGCCAGAGGCCGTATCTCATCTTGTATCTAGGTTAGAGGTCATATCTGATCTTGTCTCCGGCCTAGAGGTTGTATCTCATCTTGTATCCAGGTTAGAGGGCGTATCTCATCTTGTATCCAGGGTAGAGGCCATATCTCATCTTGTATCTGGGCTAGAGGACATACCTCATCTTGATGTAAAAAAATAAAATTAAGAAGTCATACAGTACATGACAATCTCTTTCTAACAAAACTAGAATCAGCCCTGGACCTCACATGGAACCATAGACATCACCATTCATTGCTCTAGTTGCTCTGCTAGATTTATTTTAAGCTGGCAGCTCAGATGGTGTGTCCTTTCTGCTGCAGCTCTCTCCCTGTAACTGCCACAGCTTTATGGCTGGCTGGTGACAGTTGAACATTTAAACTCAGCTTGTGCGACCACCTAAGTGAAGTGGACAAGAAATAATGAAAAGAACAAACAGCAGGTGGGGCTTTACAGATACATTTTATTGAATAACTCAGTGGCTGTGCTAAATTTTTAATTAAATCCAATTACAATAGTATTCAGATCCAAGTGCCGGTTTGTAAGATGTAGAATATTATTCATGGCACAACCCCCTTTAAGAATCTGCTGCTGATACCTGGTGCCAGATACCACACGGCACCTTCAGAGATCTTGTGGAGTCCATGCTTTAGAGCTGTTTGGTAGCACAATGGGGGGACCTACACAATATTAGGCAGATGGTTGTAAGGAGCTGTATTAATGTTGAACATAGAAGAGGGGGCGACACTTTATCTTAATATCATAAAATACTCTCATCTGTGCTGTATGGATGGTTCTTGGCATTGTTGCATCTCCAGGGCTGGAAAGTCTTGTTTCATCAGCCGGCATCAAGAAGATTCCTCAGTATGGTGACACTATCTGACACCGCAAATATAAACGGAGCTTGTTTTTTTTTTTTTTTCCAGGAAACGAAATGTCTCACACAGTTGCCAGATTGATCTTGAAAATGAGAAAACACAATGTTGTCTCTGATCATCAAAGAACTTGGGTTAATTCTTCTTATTTATGACTTGCTCTTGAACTATGGCCAGTAGCATATATCACCCAGTAACACGGATTTGGAGGCGGTCCAGGGATAATATTATTCCTTGTTCTTGCTTGTGATATGGAAGCATTTGATATCGTAAACCCTAAGAAAAGAATATAAAATTGGCCCAAGATAGTCATATTTATTACTGCAGCCTGGGGCCACAATGTTTATGCTTGTTCTTTATTAGTTACGATGTAATATGATTTACTAGGATATGCTATCCTAGATTCAGATTCCTATAGATTCAGAGGCGTACCTCCCGGGCCCCAATGCATACCCTGTAATAGGGCCTCCACCGACCATATGCCATCTATCATATTGGTGTCTCCGTAGGTGGCAGAGAGTCCTGGACAAGGACCAGGGGCCTGGATGCGTCTTCTACCTCTGTACCGCCTATAGCCATACGCCTGCACAAATCACGGTTAGAATAAGTAGAAGATGTTTGAAATGTTGTGAATCCTTTAGAATTGTATGATTTCAGTTACTTCAGCCAAACATTTTTCCATTTGTCTTACATATTGACTTTGAGGACATTTGGTCCAACTCTCCTTGTGGGTGGCTTTTTCACATGAACATCTTACCTTAGGTTCTGGTGTAACATTTCTGTTGGATTAAAGGGGTCCAGAAATGAATAATTGTTCCTTATCTTATTTAGATCACATTTAAAGGGGTTGTGTCATCTCAGACATTGGTGGCCTATCGCTAGGTGCGGGTGCCACCTCTGGGACCCACTCCAGAATGGGGCCCCTCAAAACGCACAGCATGTTCTACATTCACATCTATGGGAGTTCCAAAATTAAGCTAGAATATTTTTGGAACGCCCAAATAAGTGACTGTTGGGCAGCCCTGCTTGCACGGTGCACTCTCCTTCACTTGGGGTGGGGGACCTTGTTCTAGAGACAGGAGCAGGTCCCAGAGGTGGCACCAACACCTGTCTGACATTGGTGGCATGTCCTAGCAATATGCCACCAATGTCTGCGATGACACAACCCTTTTAAGTGTCTATTTTCTGGAGAGCCATGGATGAGGTGATCTATAGTTGCCAGTCAGTAAATTAGAGGTAAGTAGTGAAGCCACATACTGACCATACACAGGGGCCGTCTTTTGTTGGTGGGAGATATGGTGACATCACAAGTGGGTTTCAGGCAGCCAAACTCAGGGGTGGACAATACTGTATGCCTTGCCAGATTTAAGGCCCCCATATACTGTTCTTGTACAAGGACCTTCTGTTGTTGGTCTCTAGACCTGTCATTAATGAAGCGGGTGGCACTGGTCTTGATGGCTTAACCACCCAAAGCTTGTTACCCAATCCTAAGGACAGCTGCTCAAGATGCAGTTACCTTCCCTAGATAATTTATTGGATAGCATTCATTGGAGAACTGTAGGCAGTGTCATGTGGACACTATATGGTAGACTATAGGGGGGCATCAATGGGTGGTACTACACAGGGTACAAACCAACCCAAGGTCAATGCTGCCTTGTGATGTTCCAACTCTGAACAATAGGCACTCGTTTAGCTGCCCTGTCCCTGCATCAACACTTCCTGCCTTTCCAGTCTTGATCTAAGGACAATAAATCAATAAAAATCACCATTTACATCAATATCTATACCCAATGTAGCTTACAAAGCGGTAGTTATTTGTGTACGTGTTGATATTGATGCAAATGGTGATTCTGACAGAAAGGGTTGTCATAAGGACGTATGTGCAGAGACTGGACCGCCATCACAAACAATGACCTGCATTGTCCTAATGGACTGAAAAATAAAGAAACCTTACAAATAGTATTGATGAAAACTCTTAGCGTTTTGTGCACACAGCTCCTATGCAGACCTATGTCACCAGCAAACAAAACCTGTATAATCTGATGATGCATTAGCCTGCTACATCGTATCACATTTGGTAACAGAAGGGAGCATGACTACCACAGGGTGTGTTTGTAGTCTGTTACCATGGAGACCATCAGTGGTCCGGGTGCCTTTACCCAAGGTGAATTCAGTGCTCGTATTTGCTATCGGCTGGTGCCCGGCTACAGTCAATAAGAAGGGGAGGCGGCTGTAACAGACGCAGTGATAAATATCACAATGCAATTATATTCGTTTAAAGGGGTATTCCAGTTCTACGGGATAAGGGATAACTAGCAGATTGGTGCACAACCTCTTTAACCCCTTAACCCATAGCGCCGTACATGTACAGCGTTATGCTTCTGCAGGTGTAATGCAGTGACCCTCCTCCATACATGGTGGGTGCCGGCTGTATCATACAGCTGGCACCCGCCTCCACTGACAGGAAGCGGCGGTCGCGTTGCCCCTGTCATTTAACCCCTCAGCATTGATAGCGGCACCTGTGAGCGAAGGTGGAGGGATGTGGCTCCCTCTGCCTTCCGATCTGAGCAACCGCAGTGAAATCACAGGGCTCCGATCGGTTGCCATGGCAGCCTGGACACTGCTGAAGCTATCCAGGCCTGCCATGGAGTTCTCCATGCAGAGCTATGCACGAGGCACAGCTCAGTATAGAGAGTGTAAAAATCCTATTAACCCTAACAGATGTCTATTAGGATGAATAGGAGATCCCATGTACTAGGCCCCTAAGGGGTCTAATAGTTATTAAACAAAAAGGGAAAAAAGTTTATGAAAACTAAATGAAAACACCAATATATTAAAAGTTTAACTAACCCCCCCTCTCCGAATTTAGGCATATAAAAATATACAAACAATAAAAGAATAAACATATTGGGTATCGCCGTGTCCAAAAATGTCTGAACTATTTAAATATTGTTTTGGAAAATTCCTGTGCGATGAACGCCGTAATGGAAAAAAATTAAACTACGCGATTTGCCAATTTTTTGTCATCTTGTCCCCCAAAAAAATGAATAACGGGGATTAAAAAGTCATACATGCTACAAAAATGGTAGCAAAGTACCGTTTGTTACGCAAAAAATAAGCCCCCATACAGCTCTGTAGACCATAGTATTAAAAAGTTATATCGGTCAGAATATAGCAATGCAAAGAAAATTTAGATTTTTCTAAAGGTTTTTATTTTTTTTAAAGTAGTAAAACAAAAACTATTCAATTTCTGGTATGACCGCATTCGTATTGAGCCACAGAATAAGGACGTCAGGTCATTTTTAGTGCGTAGTGAACGCTGTGATGTCAAAACCCCAAAAACCTTGGTGGAATTCTGTTTTTTCCTTTCAATTTTGCCACACAAAGGATTTTTCTTCCCGTTTTCTAATACAACACATGGTAAATGAAATGGTGGCATTAAAAAATGCATGTTGTCCCGCAAAAAATAAGCCCTCACATAACTATGTGAACAGAAAAATAAAAAAGTTATGGCTATTGGAACGTGGGGAGGAAAAATCCAAAATGTAAAAATGAAAATAGGCCCGGTCTTAAAGGGTGTGAAATATATATATTTTTGTTATTTCTAGGTATAGATATTCTTTAATGGATGATGGATTGGACATCTAAATCAGAAACTGGCTTAAAATTGAACCTGCCCCTAAATCCTCTCCGGTCATGACGGCAACTACGCTAGTTTTCATTTACTTTTCCTGTAGCTGTATAATACTTTTATGTTCTATGGAGGGACATGGAAACTTATTGTAAAGATGACTATTATAGCACACACAATACCAGCCTCGCCAGCCATTGTCTTGTATTTGCTGTAATACTGCACCACATATGGTACATAAAGGCATTATTGTCAGACAAGACATTGATGAACCCACCAGGTATCTCAACCAGCAGTGTGACCCGCCTGTGACCCTCCTGGAGCTCCCGACTATTAGGTGGGGCGGCATCTAGAATCTCGATTTGTAAAAAAAAAAAAAAAAAAAAAATGGAACAAAAACATCAAAGAAAACAACAATGGGATTATTTCTATGTATGTGTTCACCACAAGTGAGCATATTGTAGCTTTTATACATTTCTTACTCATTGAATAATGATAATAAGTTAGTTACATCTTGACGACCACTCCTTTAGTGACTGTTGTCCCGATGGTCAGCTGATCAGTGTGGGGTCAGGCTCCTGGAACCTCTGCAAATGGGCTCTGATTACTGAGGGAAGCTCTGGACAGCTGTACATTTTCCCTGCAGTGGCCACTGCTGGTGAAATGTAGTATTACGTGCCTACTATTTCAATGAATGACTGACCATGTGATACAAAGAAGACTAAATTGCTACTAATAGATACTGTAGGGTCAGAGGTATCTGCCAACAAGCCCCTCTGCCTTGCCCAGGGTATTTGGATACATAGCAATGGCAGAAAACTAAATCTTTTTCCCAGGTAAAAGAAAACGGAGCTACAGTTCCTCATAGAGGTCTCAAATGGGTACGCTGTAAAAAAATGACTTTCTGGGGATAAAATACAAAATATATATATATATATATATATATATATATATATATATATATATATAATATCACTTCATCTTCTGCCAGGTGAGGGAACACTTGCTCTGCACTGGAGGCTGCAGGACCTGAAGCTCATAGTGCTGCGACGCTGGCAACGGCCATGTGCATGAGGCCTAAAGAATGTCCTTCATAGTGCCCACCACTGCCACCAGTATAAATAATGCCCTCCTTTCTGCCCCCAGTATAAAGAATGGTCTCCAGTATAAATAATTGCTCTGTTTGTGCCCCCAGTAATGACTCCCAGTGCTCTCTGTATAAGGAATATTTGATCCGCACTGGAGGCAGCAGGTCCTAATACTCCCAGTTTTGTGACATTTCGACAATGGAGTGTCGGGTCCTCATGCCTCCAGTGTGGAGCAAGTGTTCCATGTGCAAGAGGTATTTTTTGTTGGCATTAACGGGGGTTGGGGGGTGGCTACCACTATAAATACAATGAGGGTAAATTATATATGCTGAGGGCACTGGGGTGCCATTACTTATACTGAGGGGCCATTACTCATGCTCAGGGGACTATGGGGGCCATTATTTATACTGGGGGAGGCATTTCTCATGCTGGGGGCACTATGGGGGCTATTACTTATACAGGGGGGCATTACTCATGCTGGGGGCACTATGGGGGGGCATTACTTATACTGTTGGTACTATGATGGCCATTACTTATACTGGGGGCACAATGGGGGTCATTGCTTATACTCGGGGTACTATGAGGACCATTACTTATACTGGGGGCACTATGGGGGTCATTACTTATACTGGAAGTACTATGAGGGCCATTACTTATACTGGGGGCACTATGGGGGTCATAACTTATACTGGAAGTACTATGAGGGCCATTACTTATACTGGGGGGGGCATTACTTATACTGGGGGCCATTACTCATACTGGAGGCACTATGGGGGGGCATTAATTATACTGGGGTACTATGAGGGCCATTACTTATATTGGGGGGGGCACTACTCATGCTGTGGGCACTATCGGGGCCATTACTTATACAAGGGGGCATTACTCATGCTGGGGGTACTATGAGGGCCATTACTTATACTGGGGGGCCATTACTCATACTGGGGGCACTATGGGGACCATTACTTATACTGGGGGTACTAGGAGGGCCATTCTTTATACTAGGGGAACTATAGGAGCCATTAAATGTCCAGGGGGCCCTATGGGGGGGCATTATGTATACGAAGAGCACTGCAGGGGTTCGGATTTTTAAAAAAGCCAATTAAATTCATCCATTTTAATGGCAAGACGACCATTAAAACGGATAAACAGGCAGAAAGTGGATGCACAAAAACTGATGCGAAATGGCCATAAAAAACTGACCGTTGTCGTTTCAATGTACCCTAAAGTGTTCCCATCAACCGACCCCACATATCTCAGCTTCCCAGACCCTACACTTATGATGTGGGCGGAGTGGGCAATTGGAGTAATTTGCTATATAGTGGAGTCAACTTTTGAACGTTTCTAATAGTGATTAATTGAGGCCTATAATTGCAATGTCCTAATTTGTTTCCCTTGTGTAAGAGGAAATGGCCGGGACTCAAATCAAATAAAAGCCAAAAAAAAATAATCTGGCACATAAAAATTATAGCAAAGACCCAAAGTGACACATGGGATGATTAACGCTGCTGATGCCAATGGGCAGAGACACATGATGTCAGGTATTTGCAATGTGCCGTAGCCAGGCTGTATAGGGGGTTATACAAGATGGAGAACTTGTTATATTAACTCAAGGCTTGGAACAGGAAATGATGTTAAAAATACCGACTTCTTATAAATAAGAATATTACTGGCCCTGTTGATGTATCTCCAGGACCGTTGCCTGGATGCAGTTCTGCTATTGCTTTGTAATCCGCATAGCCGTGAGCTCAACTTGGCAGAACCACACTTACCCTGACCATAGGAAATTCCTGCTCCTTGCAGGATGTCTCCTATTGCTGGAACACTGTCTATTTTGACACATTTTATTTGGGCCAAGGCTTTTTTTATGATGCAAAGCTTGGCACTGGTCGAACTTGAATGTTCAAGAAAAATAGTTTTGCAAGATGGAAACGCCAGGAGATCTGTTTCTTCAATAGGTATAGATTCCTGGATTCCCTCCTCCCCCAGAAAACATCTCTTTCTCAACATTCATTTTTGGGGACAAAATGTACTTAATTTAGACAAGCTGCATGGATGCTTATCTGCTTGACATGTGGTACACTGCAAGACTTTCATATTAGACTACAGGTGGATGGAATGCAGGAATACAATACAAAGTTTGATGAGTCTCTTTCTTAATACTGCCCCATATGGACAACGATAAAAATAATATAATATTGCCCCCTGTGTACAAGAATATAACTACTATAATACGGCTCCTATGTACACAATTATAACTACTATAATACTGCTCTTATGTACAAGAATATAACTGCTATAATATTGAGTCCTATGTAGAAGAATATAGCTACTATAATACTGCTACTGTGTACAAGAATATAACTACTATAATACTGCTCCTATGTACAAGAATATAACTACTATAATACTGCTCATATGTACAATAATATAACTACTATAATACTGCCCCCTATGTACAAGAATATAACTACTATAATACTGCCTCATATGTACAAGAATATAACTAATATAATACTGCTTCTATGTACAAGAATATAACTGCTATAATACTGTCCCTATGTACAAGAATATAACTACTATAATACTGCTCATATGTACAATAATATAACTACTATAATACTGCCCCCTATGTACAAGAATATAACTACTATAATACTGCCTCATATGTACAAGAATATAACTAATATAATACTGCTCCTATGTACAAGAATATAACTGCTATAATACTGTCCCTATGTACAAGAATATAACTACTATAATACTGCCTCCCATGTACAGTAATATATACAGTACAGACCAAAAGTTTGGACACACCTTCTCATTCAAAGAGTTTTCTGTATTTTCATGACAATGGAAATTGTAGATTCACACTGAAGGCATCAAAACTATGACTTAACACATGTGGAATTATATACTAACAAAAAAGTGTGAAACAACTGAAAATATGTCTTATATTCTAGGTTCTTCAAAGTAGCCACCTTTTGCTTTGATTACTGCTTTGCACACTCTTGGCATTCTTTTGATGAGCTTCAAGAGGTAGTCACCTGAAATGGTTTTCACTTCACAGGTGTGCCCTGTCAGATTTAATAAGTGGGATTTCTTGCCTTATAAATGGGGTTGGGACCATGAGTTCTATTGGGCAGAAGTCAGGTGGATACACAGCTGATAGTCCTACTGAATAGACTGTTAGAATTTGTATTATGGCAAGAAAAAAGCAGCTAAGTAAAGAAAAACGAGTGGGCATCAATACTTTAAGAAATGAAGGTCAGTCAGTCCGAAAAATTGGGAAAACTTTGAAAGTGTCCCCAAGTGCAGTCGCAAAAACCATCAAGCGCTACAAAGAAACTGGCTCACATGAGGACCGCCCCAGGAAAGGAAGACCAAGAGTCACCTCTGCTGCGGAGGATAAGTTCATCCGAGTCACCAGCCTCAGAAATCGCAGGTTAACAGCAGCTCAGATTAGAGACCAGGTCAATGCCACACAGAGTTCTAGCAGCAGACACATCTCTACAACAACTGTTAAGAGGAGACTGTGTGCAGCAGGCCTTTATGGTAAAATAGCTGCTAGGAAACCACTGCTATGGACAGGCAACAAGCAGAAGAGACTTGTTTGGGCTAAAAAACACAAGGAATGGACATTAGACCAGTGGAAATCTGTGCTTTGGTCTGATGAGTCCAAATTTGAGATCTTTGGTTCCAACCACCGTGTCTTTGTGCGACGTAGAAAAGGTGAACGGATGGACTCTACATGACTGGTTCCCACCGTGAAGCATGGAGGAGGAGGTGTGATGGTGTGGGGGTGCTTTGCTGGTGATACTGTTGGGGATTTATTCAAAATTGAAGGCATACTGAACCAGCATGGCTACCACAGCATCCTGCAGCCGCATGCTATTCCATCCGGTTTGCGTTTAGTTGGACCATCATTTATTTATCAACAGAACAATGACCCCAAACACACCTTCAGGCTGTGTAAGGGCTATTTGACCAAGAAGCAGAGTGATGGGGTGCTACGCCAGATGACCTGGACTCCACAGTCACCAGACCTGAACCGAATCAAGATGGTTTGGGGTGAGCTGGACCACAGAGTGAAGGCAAAAGGGCCAACAAGTGCTAAGCATCTCTGGGAACTCCTTCAAGACTGTTGGAATACCATTTCAGGTGACACCTCTTGAAGCTCATCAAGAGAATGCCAATAGTGTGCAAAGCAGTAATCAAAGCAAAAGGTGGCTACCTTGAAGAACCTAGATTATAAGACATATTTTCAGTTGTTTCACACTTTTTTGTTAAGTATATAATTCCACATGTGTTAATTCATAGTTTTGATGCCTTCAGTGTGAATCTACAATTTTCATAGTCATGAAAATACAGAAAACTCTTTGAATGAGAAGGTGTGTCCAAAGTTTTGGCCTGTACTGTATGTACAAGAATATAACTGCTATAATATTGAGTCCTACGTACAAGAATATAACTACTATAATACTGCCTCCTATGTACAAGTATATATCTACTGTAATACTGCCTCCTTTGTACAATAATATAACGACTATAATACTGCCTCCTATGTACAAGAATATAACTACTATAATACTGCTCCTATGTACAAGAATATAACTACTATAATACTGCCTCCTATGTACAAGAATATAGCTACTATAATACTGCTCCTATGTACAAGAATATAACTACTATAAAACTGTCCCCTTGTACAAGAATAAAACTACTATAATACTGCCTCCTATGTACAAGAATATAGCTACTATAATACTGCTCCTATGTACAAGAATATAACTACTATAATACTGCTCCTATGTACAAGAACTATAACTACTACTATATTCTGCTCCTATATACAAGAATATACTACTATAATACTACTCCTATGTACAAGAATATAACACTACTATAATACTGCTTCTATGTACAAGAATATAACTACTATATATACTGCCCTCCTATGTACAAGAATATAACTACTATAATACTGCTCCTATGTACAAGAATATAACTACTATAATACTGCCTCCTATGTACAAGAATATAACTACTATAATACTGCTCCTATGTACAAGAATATAACTACTATAATACTGCCTATGTACAAGAATAATATAAACTGCCCTTTACAATATAACTACTATACTGCTTCTATATACAAGAATATAACTACTATATATACTGCCTCCTATGTACAAGAATATAACTACTATAATACTGCTCCTATGTACAAGAATATAACTACTATAATACTGCTCCTATGTACAAGAATACAACTACTATAATACTGCTCCTATGTACAAGAATATAACTACTATAATACTGCTCCTATGTACAAGAATATAACTACTATAATACTGCTCCTATGTACAAGAATATAACTACTATAATACTGCTCCTATGTACACAGAATATAACTACTATAATACTGCTCCTATGTACAAGAATCTAACTACTATAATACTGCTCCTATGTACAAGAATATAACTACTATAATACTGCTCCTATATACAAGAATATGACTACTATAATACTGCCTCCTATGTACAAGAATATAACTACTATAATACTGCTCCTATTGTACAAGAATATAACTACTATAATACTGCTCCTATATGCAAGAATAAACTACTATAAATACTGCTCCTATATACAAGAATATAACTACTATAATACTGCCTCCTATGTACAAGAATATAACTATTATAATACTGCCTCCTATGTACAAGAATATAACTACTATAATACTGCTCCTATGTACAAGAATATAACTACTATAATACTACCTCCTATGTACAAGAATATAACTACTATAATACTGTTCCTATGTACAAGAATATAACTACTATAATACTGCTCCTATGTACAAGAATATAACTACTATAATACTGCTCCTATGTACAAGACTATAACTACTATAATACTGCTTCCTATGTACAAGAATATAAACTACTATAATACTGCTCCTATGTAAAGAATATAACTACTATAATACTGCTCCTATGTACAAGAATATAACTACTATATTACTGCTCCTACATACGTACAAGACTATAACTACTATAATACTGCTTCTATATACAAGAATATAACTACTATAATATTGCCTCCTATATATAAGAATATAACTACTATAATACTGTTCCTATGTACAAGAATATAACTACTATAATACTACCCCATGAACAAGAATATAAGGGGCCGTTCAATACCATGAATGCCGACCGGCAATTTGCGGAACACACGGCCCGGCAACCCGTTCTAAATGCCTTTTCTTGTCCGCTATTGCGGACGGGAATAGGACATGTTTTATTTTTTTTTGCGGAGCCGCAGCTGCCCGCGATCATTGAAGTGAATGGGGCTGCACCTATTCCGCAATTTTGCGGAATAGGTGTGGACCCGTTCACAGGGTTGTGTGAACGGGCCCTAACTGTTATAATATTTATACATTAGTAGTAGTTTTTTGCTATTTTTCTAGTCTGCGGCCTCCAGCCTGTTCACATGAAGAGTTAAACATCCAGTCTATATCCAGGAGTCAGTCTAGAATAAAATGAGTTAACAATGAAGCGGCGGAGTGGCGGCCGTTCCTTAATACAAGTCTAATATTATCCACGTTTTATCAGCTGCTCCAGGTCTGCAGAGATAATATATAAAATAGAATCAGAGCTTCTTGTTTGGCGTCAGACAGTCAGATCAATACTGACAAATGTTATTGGATTTAATAAATACTTTGTGTCTATTGATCAGGAACTATATCATGAATTAATGGAAGCTGGCTGAAGCAGTGCTGCTCCATCCCGGACCAAACAGAGAAGATCTGCCAGAATACTTTGCTATGTTAATGCTGAGAGGAAAAAAAAAACAAAACGTGAGGCAATGTGAATCTGAGACGGTATAAAAGCATTTCTTGTGAATCCTCC
Source organism: Rhinella marina (assembly GCA_900303285.1). Lineage (NCBI taxonomy): Eukaryota > Metazoa > Chordata > Amphibia > Anura > Bufonidae > Rhinella > Rhinella marina. Next base: position 313,869 of record ONZH01000420.1, read on the forward strand.
TAATTTGTTGTAATCTTTAAAGAGTGTGTACAATTTTGCAACTAATTTTTCTTATGGATAAAAAAATGAAGCAAATTTGTAAAATGCCTTGATTAACAATACTCCACCTGTTTTGTGTAGGCAGCTCTTTTGTAGACCTTGTTGTTTCCATGGTTACAGACTACAAACAAACCCAGTGTAGTCGGATCATTCAGCTGTGCATTACTTTCTTCCATCTGTTCTGTCTTCTACTGTCTGTAAGTTATCAAGCAGAAGCAATGGAGTAACATATGATTTCCAGTTTTGTTTCCTGCCTGTAAACATGAGGACACATAGGTCTGGACCGAAACTGTATACATAAAACGGTAGTGGGTTTTTAATATACATTATTAAACATATTTCCCATTTTTTCATTTTATATGTACTAGAACAATAAATATAATGCTTGCAAAAATGGCCACACCCTTTAAGTTGGCCATTGGCCTCACCAAATTGCGAGTTGCCACTTAGGTCTTCTAAGGTCCTCTAATTTTACATCTTCCCTACGACTTGAAGGGCATCTGCTCTAAAACTGACTCTTACATAGTACGGCATGTCAAGCTCATTTTAACCCTCGCTCTCTCTTTCCAATAAGCAGGGGCGGACTTGGGAACTTAAAGTGGCCCTGGAAAAAATACCAAAAGTGGCCCAGTCGGGTCCAAATATATATTGCGGCAAATTATACCACCCAACAGAGCCAAATACCACAGTCTATCATAAAATACTGCCAGAACCACAAAATACATCCCCAAAAACTTCCACTGGCCGGCCGTGAGGGCATTGGCCCACCAGAAAATTTCCATGTAAGGTCTATGGCCAATCCGCCCCTGCCAATAAGGCAGAAGGGGGCAGCAGAGATGTAATAAATCGTTTAATATCTGGATAGCATGTCCTCTTTTACAGATCCATCAAATGTGTATGTTATCATGGATACAATGAGCCGTGCATGAAAGAGACTGACAGAAGAGATAAGAGGTTTAGAGATGCTCCAATATCAAATATTGTCTAATTGGCCTAAAAATTGGTATATGACACTCCTCCTGCTCCTTAAGCTCTTGAACAGCAATAACAAACAATATTAGAGTGACACTGACATATGCTTTTTAATGGTAGAAACCTTCCAAAAATTATCACACACGGTGTTATGGAAAAAAAACTGTGGCTTGTTCAAATCAATCATCCAAAAATGATGCTGGCGGAAGATTCCTGTCACTATTTATACAACACACATTAATGTTATGAGAAACATCGACTTATTCTGCACAAGCGTCCAAAAATAATGTGTTAACGGGGGCAGAATTCGTGCCGGTATTTATATAAGCAGGGGCATAGCTATAGGGGAAATAGCGGCTTTGGGGTCCACCCAGGAGGAGGGCTGAAAGATTTTTATTGTCAAGGCCCCTCAACAGTATTATACAATGAGTGACAGTGACATGACATGCAGTATATACATGTAGGAAATGGACAGAGCAGCTGCCAGGTCTGGTCTGAGAGAGTGATCTTCACTAGCTGCAGGAGTGGGGGTTGCAAGGGGGGAGAGGGTTGCGAAGCAGTTGCGGGGCGGACAATTAGAAAATTTGCTGTGGGGCCCAATCATTTCTAGTTACACTACTGCGTACAAGTGTTAATTGTCTGGAAAAATAGTGGCTTGCATGGCAGAGGCTCCTTAAATGGGTCATGGGAGGCAATGATGAGACAGGTTGTTGAGCTGGCTGCAGCAGTGACCTGCTCCCCTTGCGTCATGTCAAAGCAGATGTTAACAGCAGGGGACCAAGCAAGGTAGCCAAGACCGGGGAGTGAAGAAATCGGGACCCAGTGGCAGAGAACAGGTAAGTATGCCTCCTACCGCAGGTCTGCCCAGGTGGTGGTGTTTGCTGAAAAAAAGCTGCCAAAAATTGACCTACCCCTAATAAAATCATGCAAATACAGTAATAAAGTGAAAGTCCCAAATAACCCAACATCATACAGCATGTGAATTCTCAGCACAGAAATGCTTATTAGTTATGAATGAATATGACATCAGCATGTATAGTTCAGTATATTCTGCACTCCCAGGAGGGAGGGAAACTGTCACTTCTCTAACTCTAATTAAAGGGCCCAAATAACAGCAGAAAATCTCAGCTGAACTGGTCACTTCTCCATTCTCAGGAGCTTAGAACATCAGAGTGTTCCCACACTGTCTTTCCTATAGGCCCTGCCTCACTGTATCTTTAGACTTGTATGAGAGACTTCTGTCCCATAACTGCAACAATACTGCTCCTTTGTACAAGAATATAACTACTATAGTACTGCTCCTATGTACAAGAATATAACTACTATAATACTGCTCCTATGTACAAAGAACTATAACTAACTATAAATACTGCTTCCTTTGTGTAAGAATATAACTACTATAAATACTGCCTCCCTATGTACAACGAATGTAACCTGCGATAATACTGCTCCTATGTACAAGAATATAACTACTATAATACTGCTCCTATGTACAAGAATATAACTACTATAATACTGCTCCTATGTAAAAGAATATAACTACTATAATACTGCTCCTATGTACAAGAATATAACTACTATATATACTGCCTATGTACTAATATAACAGCTATAATACTGCTCCTATGTACAAGAATATAACTACTATAATACTGCCTCCTATGTACAAGAATATAACTACTATAATACTGCTCCTATGTACAAGAATATAACTACTATAATACTGCTCCTATATACAAGAATATAACTAATAACTACTATAATACTGCTCATATGTACAAGAATATAACTACTATAATACTGCCTCCTATGTAAAGAATATAACTAACTGAATACTGCTCCTTTGTATAAGAATATAACTACTATAATACCGCTCCTATGTAAAAGAATATAACTACTATAATATTGCTTCCTATGTACAAGAATATAACTACTATAATACTGCTCCTATGTACAGATATTAACTACTATAATACTGCTATGTACAAGAATATAACTACTATAAAACTGCCTCCTATGTACAAGAATAAACTACTATAATACTGCTATATACAAGAATATAACTACTATAATATGCTCCTATGTACAAGAATAACTACTATAATACTGCTCCTATGTACAGAATATAACTACTAAATACTGTCCCCTATGTACAAGAATGAAACTACTAAAATACTGCCTCCTATGTACAAGCCTATAACTGCTATAATACTGTCTCCTATGTACAAGAATGAAACTACTATAATACTGCCTTCTATGTACAAGAATATAACTACTATAATGCTGCTCCTATGTACAAGAATATAACTACTATAATACTGCTCCTATGTACAAGAATATAACTACTATAATACTGCCCTATGTACAAGAATATAACTACTATAATACTGCTCCTATGTACAAGAATATAACAGCTATAATACTGCTCCTATGTACAAGAATATAACTACTATAATACTGCTCCTATGTACAAGAATATAACTACTATAATACTGCTCCTATGTACAAGAATATAACTACTATAATACTGCTCCTATGTACAAGAATATAACTACTATAATACTGCCTCCTGTATACAAGAATATAACTACTATAATACTGCTCATATGTACAAGAATATAACTACTATAATACTGCCTCCTATGTAAAAGAATATAACTACTATGATACTGCTCCTTTGTATAAGAATATAACTACTATAATACTGCTCCTATGTACAAGAATATAACTACTATAATACCGCTCCTATGTAAAAGAATATAACTACTATAATATTGCTTCCCATGTACAAGAATATAACTACTATAATACTGCCTCCTATGTACAATAATATAACTACTATAATACTGCCACATATGTACAAGAATATAACTACTATAACACTGCCTCCTATGTACAAGAATAAAACTACTATAATACTGCTCCTATATACAAGAATATAACTACTATAATACTGCTCCTATGTACAAGAATATAACTACTATAATACTGCTCCTATGTACAAAAATATAACTACTAAAATACTGTCCCCTATGTACAAGAATGAAACTACTAAAATACTGCCTCCTATGTACAAGACTATAACTGCTATAATACTGTCTCCTATGTACAAGAATGAAACTACTATAATACTGCCTTCTATGTACAAGAATATAACTACTATAATGCTGCTCCTATGTACAAGAATATAACTACTATAATACTGCTCCTATGTACAAGAATATAACTACTATAATACTGCTCCTATGTACAAGAATATAACTAGTATAATACTACATCCTATGTACAAGAATATAACTACTGTAATACTGCTCCTATGTGCAAGAATATAACTACTATAATACTGCCTCCTATGTACAACATATAACTACTATAAACTGCTCTATGTACAAAACTACTATATACAGCCCTTACAATATAATACTATACTGCTCCTATGTACAAGAATATAACTACTATAATACTGCCTCCTATGTACAAGAATATAACTACTATAATACTGCTCCTATGTACAAGAATATAACTACTATAATTACTGCCTCCTATGTACAAGACTATAACTACTATAATACTGCCTCCTATGTACAAGAATATAACTACTATAATACTGCTCCTATGTACAAGAATATAACTACTATAATACTGCTCCTATGTACAAGAATATAACTATTATAATACTGCTCCTATGTACAAGAAATATAACTACTATAATACTGTCTCCTATGTACAAGAATATAACTACTATAATACTGCTCCTATGTACAAGAATATAACTACTATAATACTCCTATGTACAATAAAATATAAATACTATAAATTATGTAATATACTAAAATAGAATATAAATATTATAAAATATAATACTACTAAATATGTACAAGAATTATATATATACTAATATTACTACTATATACTGCTCTATGTACAAGAATATAAACTACTATAATTGTCCTATGTACAAGAATATAACTACTATAATACTGCTCTATGTACAAGATAAATAAACTATAATACTGCTCCTATGTACAAGAATATAACTACTATAATACTGCCTCCTATGTACAAGACTATAAACTACTATAATACTGCCTCTTATGTACAAGAATATAACTACTATAATACTGCTCCTATGTGCAAGAATATAACTACTATAATACTGCTCCTATGTACAAGAAATAACTACTATAATACTGCCTCCTATGTACAAGAATATAACTACTATAATACTGCTCCTATGTACAAGAATATAACTACTATAATACTGCTCCTATGTACAAGAATATAACTACTATAATACTGCTCCTATGTACAAGAATATAAATACTATAATACTGCTCTTATGTACAAGAATATAACTACTATAATACTGCTCCTATGTACAAGAATATAACTACTATAATACTGCTCCTATGTACAAGAATATAACTGCTATAATACTGCTCCTATGTACAAGAATATAACTACTATAATACTGCTCCTATGTACAAGAATATAACTACTATAATACTGCTCCTATGTACAAGAATATAACTACTATAATACTGTCTCCTATGTACAAGAATATAACTACTATAATACTGCTCCTATGTACAAGAATATAACTACTATAATACTGCTCCTATGTACAAGAATATAACTACTATAATTTTGCTCCTATGTACAAGAATATAAATACTATAATACTGCTCTTATGTACAAGAATATAACTACTATAATACTGCACCTATGTACAAGAATACAACTACTATAATACTGTCTCCTATGTACAAGAATATAACTACTATAATACTGCTCCTATGTACAAGAATATAACTGCTATAAAACTACCCTTTACACATTGTGGCTATGTGGTTGTTGTGGGGCTTGCCAAGAGTGGTTCCATTCCTACTTCATATAAGTGTTGGAACTGTATTTCTCCCTCCCTCATAATGTTATGGTTTGCTTAGAAATGTGTGAAGAATTGTCCCAAGGGTCATACCTTTTTGGTCTTTGCTTTTGATCCCCCATTGCTCCTATAAACAGGGGTCTAGGGAGACAAGTAAAGCCCCGTTAGGTTTTCGTAGCTATGCCAGGGATCAATAGATGAGGATGCCCAGCTGGGCACAGGCTTTCCCGGTCACGACTTGCGATACCTCACTACTCAATCATTTCCTATGAGCGCCGTCTGTTTGGAGACAATGACTGTTCTTCTTGTCTGTGACCAGATTTCTAGATGTGGTTTGGACGAAAAAGAAAACACAATCGCAGCAAAAACAGCGAAGCATCAATTACGCTGACAACAGCCTTGCTGAAAACCTCCAGCCTCCGTGTCTTCTAAAGAAACCAGAGTCATGACTCTCATCATCTCTCATCAGTTTAATCGTGTCTTCCAATGAAGTTTTGTTTTTTTTTACCTGCTGTCCGATGTTTTAGATTCTTGTTTCGACTTTTTTAGTTTTTAATCTCGATTTTACACCAGAATTTTATGAGCTTTGAGAAGCATTCACCTTTAGTCGAAGGGGGTTGTCTAAGGGGAATAAACATGTTTGAAAAATGGGTCAGAACTGGTTAAAATAAAAAATAAGCCTTACTCACCCTCACCGATCCCTCGCAGGTGCCGCTGCATTGCTCCTTCGGTCCCTGTTCCCGGGGGCAGACTGGCCATATATCCTACAGGGAAATGTCCTGGTGGACTGATTCACAGGGGGCCGCATTAGCCCTCTGCATGGCCCCTGGCTGGGTAGGTAATGATCTGATGCTCTCAGCATTAAAGGGGTTATCCAAGCCTATGAAAAGCCCCCCAATGTGTTGGGCCCCTCACATTGAATATAATTACCTGGCTCCCCGTGGCGCTGCTGCTTCTCTCCGTGTGCGGATGAAAACATCCAGTGTCGGGAGGCTCGTCCCCGCCTGCCTTTGGCTGCTTCTTCTGACACCGGATGTTTTCATCCGTGCACACGGAGAAGCAGCGGTGGTGCGGGGACCAGGAGCGGTGCAGGGAGTGGGGTAAGTATATTCAATGTAAGGGGCCCGGCATAGGGGGAGCTTTTAATAGTCTTGAATAATCCCTTTAATTAATGCCAGGAGCACCATCATACTTCTATACCTAGCCAGCAGCCGCAGGTGCCTTCCTGAATTCAGCTGTATCACCATCAGTATGCTGATAGGGCGGGATTTTATTCTGCACTGTGATGTTTGATTTTGCTGGGGCAGTTTTTGTGCTACACTACAACATTGCTGGCCCTGCCTACTTGTGTTGTCCCACCTTCTGTCAATTTGGACTCGCCTACAACTTGGGGCCACTTTTAGGTTCCCAGTCCACCCCTGCCTGTTCCTATCTGGTTCCTGCTCGACACATTACTCACCTCATCGATCCCCCAACCACTGCTGTTCCAACTCCAATCCCTGCTGCTCTCTTTTACATGATCCCAACTCACCACACTGAAATGGTTGGAAATGTCTTCTAATTTAATCACTAGTCACAGCGGTGACCTGCCTCAGGCACTGATTGGCTGAACAGTCTTCCTGTGTATTGAGCCCTGTGTATTGAGACCAGAACTTACCAGAGGAGGTAAGAAATGGTTATTTTATATTTTATTTTATTATTGGTAGGAATTTTTATTTTAATTTATTTATTACTTTTATTATTTATTTTTTTATTATTATTTGTATTATTTTTATTACTTATTTTGTATTATTTATTTTATCTTTTTTTATTTTTTATTTTTATCTAGACAACACTTTAAATGACTCTAGGGGAATGGACACAGAACCGATTCAGCCAGTGATTGGCAGAGCATAACTATCCAGGTGTTTACTATTCGTCAAGCTGGGACCATGGGATTGCTGGAGCTGCATGTGATTGGCGAGTAATGCTTATTTTAGATTTCTTATTTGTTTATTTTTAATCTTTTATCATTTGTATTAAGTTTTATTTTATTTATTTCTTTTTACTTGGTACTACTTTTATTATTATTTTTCATTTTTTTATTATTTGTAGTATTTTTATTACTTATTTTGTATTCTTTTTTTTACTTTTTATTTTACTTTACTTTTTAAATTTTTTTTAACTTTTTTAAAGTTTTATTATTTGTATTAATTTTATTTATTTTTAATTGTTGTTTTATTTTTTATATTATTTTATAATTTTTTTATTACTTATATTGTATTATTTATTTTATATTTTTATTTTTTATTTAAATTTTATTTATTTAGGTAATACCCTAGACGGCCCTTTAAATGGCTCTCCAGGAGAATGGACACAGAACCACTTTAGCCACTGGGGATTCTGACCTTTTTTATGAAAAAAAAAAATAATTATTATACCCCTGGACAATCCCTTTAAATGACATTTCCGGGGTATGGACGCAGACAGATGGCCCCAGTGCCATATATCATTGGTGGCGATTCCTTCATCATTGGTTGTCGCTCTACCAATGACTCCGGATATTACGTCTCTAGGGTTGTGCTCTTCAGGGATTCGCCGAGAGTCTATTTCAAGGTCCGAGCAGAGATTTTTCTGGACATGAGTTTCAGCCGATACAGAGGCGCTCACTTCAGAAATACGGCATCTGTCTGCAAAGAAAATATAATAATCTTTTCTAAGCTAACCACTTGCCAGTGGAGAGGGTGGTGTACACTGTTACAAAAAACAGGGTCTAGCGGCGTTTTTTGTTTACACCAACAGCTGGCAAAACCTTGGTAGTAAATGACCCCCAATACCTTGTAGGGTTAGCTCAGCTGAATGTAATGATACCTTTCACTTTGTGCAATGTAAGGGCACCATACGTGTGCACACTGTTTGCAGATGCGGGCCCAATCACTTGGATGGGTCTGTGATCCGCAAGAGACGGTCCACATCACAAAATATAGGACATGTTCTATTTTTTTACGGTGCAGAGGCACACATCGAAATCCTGCGGAAGTGCTTTCGTAGTGTTCCCGTAGGCTTCCGTGCCTCCACTCCACTCCATTTCTTGAGGATTGTGGACCCATTCAAGTTAATGGGTCCGCATCCAAGATACGGAGTGCACAGCGCTGGTACCCGTATACATGGGGACCAGGGCAAGAGGGAGCCCAGTCTTAGTTGGGATCATCTCCTCTTCTACTGGAGGTGAAAACTTGGTCAGGACTCTACCCTCTAAAGGAACAACTTTTAGTAAATGAGGCAGTGGAAAAATGGCCCAAGGGTCATTGAAAGGGGTTTAGGAAGAAACCCTTCTGTCCTGTGTGGGGGGCCTGGTTTGATCCTTGCTATGAAGCCCTTACTTCTCTATGTACGCCACTGGCAGGGGACACACACATTTGTGTGCATGAGCCCTTAGTGACCCATTGATTCATTCTAGATAAAAAATTATTTTAATCCATATGCAAATGAGTGCACTTTTGGACAGACCCAAGCCACTCTGTGCACCCTTACTCCTCCTGCTCTCTCTGCCTTCTTGAAGAAGAGGAAGGGACTGGCAGAGAATACAGGAGGAGCAGGGATGCACAGAGTGGTTTTAGGCCTGTCATCAGTGCACTTAAAGGGGTTGTCTCACCCTAAGTATTAGTGGCCTATCGCTAAGATAGGCCACCAATGTCAGATAGGTGCAGGTCCCACCTCTGGGACCCTCACCTATCTCTAGAACATAGTGCCCAGAGACCAGGAGAGCACGCCACGCATGGGAGCTTCGAAAATAGCCAACGTGTGCTCGGCTATTTCCGCTAGTCCCATAGAAATGAATGAAGAGCGCACTGCACAAGCACGGCCACCACTCCATTCACTTCTATAGCCGCCTGCTGTGCTCTCTTGTTCTCTTTCGGAGCCTCATTCTAGAGATAGCGGTGGGACCCGCACCTATCTGACATTGGCAGACTCCTTTTAAAGGCCCTATTACACTGACAAATCAACCAGGCGATTGTCGGTAGGGAAGCGTCAATTGCCTGCTCGCTAGAGGAGGAGACCGCTGCTATTACATGCAGCAATCTCCTGCACAGCATGTAGACGAGCGATCAATAATGCCATTGCTCGTCACTATACTTATCACTGTTTGTTGGCAGCAGAGCGCCTATTACATGCCGCGATCTGACGCCAGCAAATGAGGATTTTTAAACATGTTATAAGATCCCGACTACCCGATGAATGAGCAAACAGAGGCAGTATTACACTGCCAGATGATAGCTACTACGAATGCCTGTTACCGATCATCTCAACGATTATCTATTGGTGTACTAGGGACTTAGGCCCCTTTCACACTAGCGGCAGCACGAATCTGGCGGGTGAAGGGTCCCGCCGGATCCGTGCTGCCGCAGGTGCACGTGTGGGGCCGGAACCGCACTCCGGCTCCACACGTGTCAGACACTATGAGGAGGAGGAGGGGGGTTACTTACCTGTCCCAGCAGCTCCCGACCTGTCCCAGCTCCGGACCTGACCAGCGACGAGGAGGAGGACGGCGCTCACAAGGGTAAGTTTCCCCAAAGCACCCCCTGCTGGAGGTAGGGGAAAGTGCAAGGGGACGGATCCGTCATGAACTCCATTGAAAGACAATGGAGGACGGATCCGTTTACCAATGTGTCTCACCGAACGGATCCGTCCCCATTGACTTGCATTGTGGGTCATTCCGGATCTGTCTTGGTGCGGATGCCCAGACTGAGAGCAAACCGCAGCATGTTGCGGTTTGCTCTCTGGTCTGGAGACTGAAGAGAACTGAACGGAATGCATTTAGGAGCATTCCGTTCTCTTCAGTTCAGTTTTGTCCCCATTGACAATGAATGGGGACAAAACTATGACGGAGCTCAATACCGGAAAATGAAAACGCCAGTGTGAAAGTAGCCTTAACTGACAGCCAGCAGAGATCTTACAAAATGATAAGCTTTATTTACATAAACATTTACTGACAAATGTAAGGTTATGCACACAGGAAGGAATAATGCAAGTCACCTGTACATACTAAATGGTAAAACACTGGGTAACACTGACATGGACCTAGGAATTTTAGTGACCAGCAAACTAAGCTGTAGAAACCAGTGTCAGACAGCTGCTGCCAAGGCCAATAAGATAATGGGTTGCATCAAAAGAGGCATAGATGCCCGTGATGAGAACATAGTCCTGCCACTTTACAAATCACTAGTCAGACCACACATGGAGGACTGTGTACAGTTCTGGGCTCCTGTGAACAAGGCAGACATAGCAGAGCTGGAGAGGGTTCAGAGGAGGGCAAGTAAAGTAATAACTGGAATGGGTGGACTACAGTACCCAGAAAGATTATCAAAATTAGGGTTATTCACTTTAGAAAAAAGACGACTGAGGGGAGATCTAATAACTATGTATAAATATATCAGAGGTCGGTACAGAGATCTCTCCCATCATCTATTTACAGTGCCTTGTGAAAGTATTCGGCCCCCTGGAACTTTTCAACCTTTTGCCACATTTCAGGCTTCAAACAAAAAGATCTAACATTTTAAATTTTTAGTGAAGAATCAACAACAAGTGGGTCACAATTGTGAAGTGGAACGAAATTTATTGGATCATTTAAACTTTTTTTGTAATAATAAAACTGAAAAGTGGGGCGTGCAAAATTATTCGGCCCCCTTGCATTAATACTTTGTTGCGCCACCTTTTGCTGCGATTACAGCTGCGGTCTCTTGGGGGATGTCTCTATCAGTTTTGCTCATCTAGAGACTGAAATTCTTGCCCATTCTTCCTTGCAAAACAGCTGGAGCTCTTTGAGGTTGGATGGAGACGTTTGTGAACAGCAGTTTTCAGCTCTTTCCACATATTCTCAATTGGATTCAGGTCTGGACTGTGACTCGGCCATTCTAAGACCTGGATACCTTTATTTTTGAACCATTCCATTGTAGATTTTGCTTTATGTTTGGGATCATTGTCTTGTTGGAAGATAAATCTCCGTCCTAGTCTCAGGTCTTTTGTAGACTCCAACAGGTTTTCATCCAGAATGGTCCTGTATTTGGCTCCATCCATCTTCCCATCAATTTTAACCATCTTCCCTGTCCCTGCTGATGAAAAGCAGGCCCAAACCATGATGCTGCCACCACCATGTCTGACAGTGGGGATGGTGTGTTCAGGGTGATGAGCTGTGTTGCTTTTATGCCAAACATATCGTTTTGCATTGTTTCCAAAAAGTTGGATTTTGGTTTCATCTGAGCAGAGCCCCTTCTTCCACATGTTTGGTGTCTCCCAGGTGGCTTGTGGCAAACTGTAAACCAGACTTTTTATGGATATCTTTGAGAAATGGCTTTCTTCTTGCCACTCTTCCATAAAGGGCAGATTTGTGAAGTGTTGGACTGATTGTTGTCCTATGGACAGACTCTCCCACCTCAGCTGTAGATCTCTGCAGTTCATCCAGAGTGATCATGGGCCTCTTGGCTGCATCTCTGATCAGTCTTCTCCTTGTTTGAGATGAAAGTTTAGAGGGACGGCCGGGTCTTGGTAGATTTGCAGTGGTCTGATACTCCTTCCATTTCAATATGACGCTTGCACAGTGCTCCTTGGGATGTTTAAAGCTTGGGAAATCTTTTGGTATCCAAATCTGGCTTTAAACGTCTCCACAACAGTATCACGGACCTGCCTGGTGTGTCCTTGCTCTTCATGATGCAGAACCCTGAGACTATCACAGAGCAGGTACATTTATACGGAGACTTGATTACACACAGGTGGATTCTATTTCTCTTCATCAGTCATTTAGGACGACATTGGATCATTCAGAGATCCTCAATCAACTTCTGGAGGGAGTTTTCTGAACTGAAAGTAAATGGGCCGAATAATTTTGCACGCCCCACATTTCAGTTTTATTATTACAAAAAAAGTTTAAATGATCCAATAAATTTCGTTCCACTTCACAATTGTGACCCACTTGTTGTTGATTCTTCACCAAAAATTTAAAATGTTATATCTTTTTGTTTGAAGCCTGAAATGTGGCAAAAGGTTGAAAAGTTCCAGGGGGCACTGTATCTCCAGGACTGTGACTGTGACGAGGACACATCCTCTGCGTCTGGAGGAAAGAAGGTTTGTACATAAACATAGAAGAGGATTCTTTACGGTAAGAGCAGTGAGACTATGGAACTCTCTGCCTGAGGAGGTGGTGATGGTAAGTTCACTATAAGAGATCAGGAGGGGCCTGGATGTATTTCTGGAGGGTAATAATATTACAGGTTATAGTTACTAGAGAGGGGTTGTTGATCCAGGGAGTAATTCTGATGCCTGATTGGAGTCGGGAAGGAATTTTTTCCCCTAAAGTGAAGAACATTGTCTTCTACCTCACAGGGTTTTTTTTGCCTTCCTCTGGATCAACTTGCAGGATAACAGGTCGGACTGGATGGACAGATGTTTTTTTTGGCCTTATAATCTATGTTACTATGTTACTATAAAATTGTGAATTACAAGGACCTGGGTTCATTGTGTACGTATACTTTTCCTGCAGCCTTGTGCTTATATATGATCACTGTCTTCTAAGGCCACGTTCACATTTACAGCACAGCTGTCCAGCAGAGAACTGGAATACCCGCCGGCCCCGTTGACTATAACAGGGTTTGGGAGATATCCTGCCAATACCTGGCAAGTATTCCTGGATTTAGCCAGACAAAAACTGCCAGAAACAACGTGCCAGAGAGCTGCTCCACCATGTAAAAGTAATATTCTTATAATTTACAGTTGGGAGGGGGGCATATATAACATATTACCGTACCGGTGTGTCTGTGTTCATATACATGTAATTGTCCCTCAATGCTCCGTGTAATAATCCTGTTTCATATTTTTAATGTGACATTTTAAGAAGATGAGAGAAAGTTTTGCTGGAAGAGATTCTTATCATTAACTCTGAGTCACTGCCATTGTTTCTGGGGCGTCTCATTCACGAGATTCATTCCAAGTGGTCTGAGGCACGAACATTCCTGCTTTGAAGTCCTGCAATATCTGAGAGCTTCGAACCGTGCGTCAACCGTGTGTCACTGCTCATATTCCACCCCTGGAGTCGTGTGGTTCTCAATAAGAGCCCAGATTATGGTGAATAGATGGTAAATATCAGAACAACTCAGCATAAAAAGAACATGAAATCGTGAGTAACATAGTTTATACTCCAGTCACAGCCAAAGCTGCCTTCAAAGATTGATGTTACTCTGCACTACTGTGTACGATTTAGATGTCACTGTGTAACTGTCAGCTGAGCTCCAAGAGTGCTCTCGTCAGTGGTGGATTTGGCTACTATGTGCAGTGACCCAGTGGATCACTGATAAAGAGTTAACATTGTGATTCACTGCTTAAAGGGGACATATCCCCGTTTTCACCCAGACAGCCCCCCTGATACGAGCATTTCATGCTCCGATGCTATCCTTTGCCCTGCGCTGAATCGCGCAGGGCAAAGGCTTTTTTTTTTAGATCTGGTGACGTACCGTGCTCTCCATGGGGAAAGCTAGGCAGAGGCTTCCGCCTAGCAGTGATCCTTGTGACGTCACCCTTACTAATAGGCGGGCTTTAGCGCTGCCATAGCCTGTAAAACGGCTAGGGCAGCACTAAAGCCTGCCCATCAATGCCGATGACATCACTAGCAACATGAAATGTTCCGATGCTCATATCAGTAGGCCTGCCTGGGTGAAGAAGGGGATATGTCCAGGTTTAGCTCTAAACCTGGACAACTTTGTAAATGAACAAAGAGGGACACATTGTGCAGCGCTCAAAACACTAGGTCACGCCTCTAACTCCGCCCAAAACATAACTATACACCTAATCCCACCCAGTCCCCTTACTGCCCCACATAGCAATTATTCCCCAGTTATGTGCCCCCAGTAATATGCTCAGCTGTGCCCCCAGTAATATGCACAGTTATGTTCCCCCAGTAATATGCCCAGTTATGTCCCCCCAGTAATATGCCCTGTTATGTGCCCCAGTAATATGCCTACTTATGTGCCCCCAGTAATATTCCCAGCTGTGTCCCCAGTAATATCCAGCTGGCCCCAGAAGCATGTGCCCCAGTAATATGCCCACATTGTGCCCCCAGTAATATGCCCACATTGTGCCCCCCAGTAATATGCCCACATTGTGCCCCCCTTTAATATGCCCACATAGTGTCCCCAGTAATATGCCCAAATTGTGCCCCCCAGTAATATGTTGTGCCACTCACAGAAAGTTTTAAAAAAAACACCACATACTTACCTTCTTCCTAGCAGCATCAGCAGGACATCGGCTGCTCTAGTTTGTGGAGGGGGCGGAGCCAAGGGTGACTGCCGGCCATCACCGCCCCCCGCACAGCCCAGAGGTATGGAGAGCCGGCAGAGAGGATGGGAGGGATGATGGATGAAGCTCTCTGCTTCATCATAATACAGGCAACTGTCTTTGCGTCCTATGGACGCAGGGACAGCTGCCATAAACCGGGACATACCTCCCCCGTACCGGGACAGCGGGACAGCCACTGCAATCCAGGACTGTCCTGATGGATCCGGGATGGTTGGGAGGTATACTAAAGTATTCTTCCTCTTGTGCACTGTCTATCCAATATGGTTGTGTATAGGTAGCAAATAGTTACCTGGTGGGTCTTATTACAGTTGCCTACATGATAGGCTGGGACTACCCCCTGGTTAGGAGTCTTTGCTGAGCAGGTCTAGTATGTGTGTGTGAGCTGCTAAGGCCTAGTCCAGGGAATTTTCATCCCTGAAATGGAAAGCTGCCAGAAAAACAACTGGTCTGAGAGACTATCCCTGAGAGAAAGAGAACAGACATTTGCAGATGATTGAGGACCACTAAACAGGCTGTGCTGGACTGAGACAGTAAGGTAAATACACATTTATGGCATTAGACTTTACTGCACGTGAAAAGGGCTAATTGCTTCGGCCACACACCACACTTTTGAGATGGACTGGCCATCCTGCAAATGGTACCTGCAGAAAGTGTATTGAAAGGGATTGCACACCTGTGGTCATTTGGAAAGCCTACTACTAGCATCATGGCTGCTCTCTACACACAAACTTTTGGAAAAGCCTACTCTGTAATAAACCTCAGAACTGTGCCTATTGCTAATATATGTACTGCGACTCCCATCATCTATCCAGTAAAGAGAGACTTTATTTGTTCTAACCTAACAGGTCTGGTTATTGCCTCCACCATCCACCGGCCCTTACTCCTGCTCTCCTGCCTTGCATCCAGCCGTCCGTTTACCATCAAGGGGACCCCTGCCACCACCAGGCAAGAGGCCCCCAGATGCCCAGGTTGTGCCCAATAAAGGATATATGCGCCCTTGCAGTACCCCAGACCTGGGGGTATCTGCGATTGTTGTTTTATTGTGTATAGTTTTGTATTATAATGTTATATTTTGGCCGTTTGTTCCAGTAAAGGATATGGATGGCAAATGGTTGGCAGGAACAGGACTAATCACCCTGTTCCTCTCCTCTTGGTAAGAGTGGGCTTGTCCGGCTTTCCTGTCCAGAGACAGAGAGGAGAGGAAGCGCACTTCAGAGCTCATGCTCTTTTTGGAGCGTCTCCAGAGAGATCAAGTTTATTCAGCCTCAAGAAAAGACTTGAGAGAGTGAACAGCTGATGGCACGTGCGGCTCAAGGTGCACTGGAGGGAGATGAATTAGCCACTCTGAGGACTACAACTACCCTGATTGCCGCCACCACCAGCACTCCCATCTTCCTCAGCCACCATGCCTCCCCTGCGGGCTGGCACACTGCATATGCAACACACACAATTGCATGAGGCTCCAGGGATTGGGTGTCCCCTGGCAGCTGGGTTCCTACGCCATTTTCAGTTGCATCATCCTCAGGACTCGGACACAGTCATAAAACAACAAAAACTATATAAATTTGGTATCACTTATAATCTGTAAAAACAAAACCCAAAAAACAATGGCAGAATTATATAACATGATACATTGTATTTACCCCTATATGGTGCCATCCAAAAATACAGCTCGTCCTGCCAAAAAAAAAACCCAGACAGCGATGTCCAGGGAAAAATAAAAATGTTATGGATGTCAGAATCTACCAAGTTATACGGAAACAAACCTTAGTATCCCCTGCCATATAACTGAGCACGTGTAACATTCAGGAGTCTGGAAAAGCTGGGTGACAACTTCTACAGGAGCAGTAAACATACCGTATTTTTCACCCCATAAGACGCACTTTTTTCCCCAAAAAAGTGGAGGGAAAATGGGCGAATGCTAATCCATTATGGAAGCGCTCATTAGCACTGGAGGACCAGGAAGCGGTGAAGACTCTGTACTTACCGCTTCCTGGTCCTCGGCTGTCGGCCGTGCTGCGCTGTGCGTGCTGGGTCACAGCTCAGCCGACAGCAGGAAGAAGAGGATCGCGCTGGAGGAGAAGAGCAGCGGCGTCCGGAGCAGGAGAGGTAAGTGGCTTTTTTATTTTATTAAACATGAGGTACTGGGGGCTGATCTGAGGCAAAGGGTGCTGCTGGGGGGCTGACCTGAGGCAAAGGGGGCTGACCTGAGGCAAAGGGGGCCTGGGGGATAATATGAGAGGCAATACGGGCTACTGGGGGCTGATACGAGGCAACGGGTGCTGCTGGGGGCTAATATGAGGTAATGGGGGCTAATATGAGAGGCAATGAGGACTGATATTAGGCAATAGGGACGGATGAGAGGCATATGGGGGCTGATGAGAGGCATGGGGCTCTTATCTGAGGTCTGATTGGGGGTCATTCACATTGGGGGTCTGATCTGAGGTCTTCTTGGGGTCTTATTAACATTGGGAGTCTGATTGGGGCTGTCAGCTAAGGTCTGATTAATATTGGGGGTCTGACTGGTGATCTGACCTGAGGTCTAATGAAAAATATTTTTTTTCTTATTGTTCTCCTCTAAAACCTATGGGCCGGTGCATCTTATAGGGCGAAAAATACGGTAATTAAAGGGGCTGTACAAGATCGGCAAAACATGGCCGATTTTTTTCAAAAACAGCGCCACCCTTGTGCACAGGTGGAGTGTGGTATTGCAGTTCAAACCCATTCGCTTCAGTAGAGCCATGCTGCAATACCAGACACAACCCCTAGACAGGTGTTGCGCTGTTTTTAGAAAAAAAAGCACCCCCGTGTTTTCTAATTCTGTACAAACCCTTTAAGAACTGATAGACCTTTTGCGATTGGTGATGCGTACTATTCCAGATTATCGGACTCGTCATTGCATCTCGCTTTTTTCGCGCGGACGTGATTGGGGTCACAGCTGCTTATGGATCAGCCTAAATATAATGAATTGACAAACACAGAGGAGGAAAGATACCCGATGTTAAAAATATTTGCAGGTTTTCGTTTTAAGCACCTCTTCTGGGAGCTGAAACCGCTCTGACCGCCGCTGGCGTATAAATAAAGATGACTTTCGATTTGGAAAGAGCTGTCGAAATAAATGTATCTCAGAGATATTGGTTTACAAGAGCGGCTGGCGGGTTTATTTATGCACTTCGTATGCTTTTAAACAACGCGGCCCTATGTGGGATACATAAAGGAAGACGGTGGGGGGGGGAGGGGCGGGGAAGGGGGGTCAGGGCCTCGCTCCCTTGCAGTGTCAGATGCCAAAAAAAAAAAAAGATTTCTTAAAAATCGAAAGCTTTAACGAGCGAACCTTACGGTGATCTTTGGCGGGCGTTCACGTTTCATGCTATAGTTTACGACGGACGACTAAATCCTTCGTATCTGAAGCCGCGGCAGAGATTCTGCCAATCACCAATGGAAACAAAACAAACAGAGTTAAACAGTGTCGCCCGTCGGTGGGGGGGTGGGGGTGCGCCGCTTCTACGGGATCCCACTTTAAATAGAAGTTTAAATAAATAGAAATATCACCTTACAGGGATCTGGAGGGAGCGGCGTGGCCGTGTGAATGTGTCTTCTAGTCGGACGCTAATAGTGGCGCGGTGGGAGGGGGTCGTCTTTCATGGTCATGACAGGGTTTTCCGGTTTTTCCTAAATGACGATGTATGATTGAAATAAATAAATAAATCATTCCACTTGCAATGTGTCTCCATTTCTCAGAGTTTTCAAAATCTCTGCTTGCTGCCAGTGAACGGACACAGTTGCAGTTTATATCCTAAGGTTGAAAATTCACCCAGAGCTTAGGTTTGATGGCGCTTGGTGCCCTCCTATTGACACCACCCTTGTGTGCTACCATAAAGTGCCCAAATCCCACAATCATATAATATCCTAATGGCACGGCCCAGTCCATAAACTAGGAAATAAAGCCGCATCCTGTGTGGACCAATTGTGGGACTGGGGGTTGAAGCTCCAGTTGTCTACACAAGCCTGGCTCTTACTGATGAGAGGTGATGTGCCCAGTGTCAGCAGGGTTTGTTACAGTGTATTGGTGGGAGCAGCACATTATCAGGATAGGTTCCATTCATTGACAGCATGCATATATCTTTAAAAAAAAAAATCCCTGTCCACCATTGAAAACCATTTGTATTTTTTTTTATCTAAATAGGTTCAAATTTAATTTTTTTAAAAAATTCATCTATATAGCACTCTGAGCTCCAGTTTTATATAGATTTCCAAATCCTCTGCACAGAAGGAGTTAAAGGGGCTTTCTAGATCCCAGTGGGTCCCACAAAACCAGGGGTGCACCACCAATGAGGCGGGGTGAGGCGATCGCCTCAGGCAGCACCAGGTAGGGGCAAGAGGGGGGCAGTGGAAGGGCCAAGGGCAATGAGCTCTTTCATTGTGGCAAAGGGGTTAGATTATGAAATTGGCATTGGGGGGGAAGCGCCATTTCAGTTTTACGCCTCAGGCAGCAGAAAGGCTAGGTGCACCCCTGCACAAAACCACCTTAATTACATGGAACTCGCCTATAGGAGGAAGTTTGTAACATGTTGACATGGATCAGCTATGGTATTCCTCTTCTGAAAATCCAGCTTCCATCAACGTCACATCGTTTACCAGGTTTCATGCCGTTTCGTGCAGTTTCGGCCCCACACGTGCACCTGCGGCAGCACGGATCCAGAGGGGCTGTTCACCCACCGGATCCATGCTGCTGCTAGTGTGAAATAAGCCTAATACTTCTAATGGGTTGGTACTTGTACATAAAGAAAAAGCCCCACAGGTATAGTAATTAGGGCAACTGCTACGGCTCCACTTCATATTATGAAATTCTGGCTTCCTGCAGCCACCACTAGAGGGAGCTTTGGAGATAACTGCCTACATTATATACATTGAAATTCACTGTAAAACTGTATGCGGTAGCTTGTTAAACTATGCTTGCTGATGTTCCTTTAATTTTTCCAGCAAGTCTAAACAATTCTTTGCAGACAGCCTTCCTTAAAGGGGTTGGCCCGTTTGGCACATTGATGGCGTATCGCTAGGAAATGTCATCAATGGGGCTCAGACTGTAGGAACCACAAAAATAGTCGCGCGTGCTTGGCTATTTTTTGGAAGTCCCATAGGTGTGAATAGAGAGTGCCCCACACAAACATGGCCACCGTGATATTCATGGCTATGGGACTGGCGGAAATAATCGAGCCAGGACCTGTCTAATTTTCGGGACTCCCATATTGGTGGCCGCACGTGCACAGCTGCTCTCTGTTCACTTCTGAGGCCTCGTTCTGTTGATAGGAGCAGGTCTCAGAGGTGGGTCCTGCACCTATCTGACATTGTTAGCTTTCCTAGGGGGCAGGGGTGCACCTAGCCTTTCTGCTGCCAGAGGCGAAAACTGAAACGGCGCCCCCCCATGCCAGTTTCCTAACCTAGCCCACAATGAAAGCGCTCATTGCCCATGGCCCTTCAGCTGTCCCCCTCTTTCCCTTACCTGGTGCTGCCTGAGGCGATTGCCTCACCTGGCCTCATTGGTGGGTGTTCCCAAAACTTGACGACCTTAGTATACAACCCAAAATGCATTAGCTGCATGGGCAGTTGTCTCTCACACTGTATGGACCCCATTAGTTACCCTTTTCCCTAAGATGGCGAGTTGGTTTCTGTCCCCTATGAAGTGGAATGACTACGTGACGGATAATGTGCCCTCCAGACATGGTTAGGATCATACAGAAGGGTTTTTTTAATTAAGTTCTGTAGACAATAGTCTGAATTAATAAGAAAGAACAGAAAAGGTCCCCGGAGGAATGTTAATTGATGCTTCATGCCAAGTTGTTTTTTTTAGCCTTGAATTTCCTCGTCCGCAGTTATCGGTGATGTCATCATCTCACCGAGTGTCACTGAGAATTCTAATAGGAGTTACTGAGCAGCCAGGCGCCCACCAATGTAGATGAGGTCTATAGAATTTAAATTACTTTCATTACACTCTATTATTTTATTTCTGGACTGGGACAATAGGAGGCGCTGTGGGGTCCGGCAGCTGATAGACCCTACCATTCACTATAGCAGCTCTCCTGACTTTCAGTAACAACTTCCACCCCCCATGTAATAACAATTCCGGAGCATCTATTCTTATGACTCTATGATTTGCCATTCCTTTATTATTCCTGCTAGAAGTATGAATGAATTGCTAGCAGTTTGCAATGAAGGTCCAGATGGGTGTTACCAGTTGGGTGGGTGTCCCTGCGCAGTCTGATGCTATCCAATCAGTGCTGCCGGAGTCAGATTGAGCGGGGACACTTCCTCAACTGGTAACACCTAGATGGACCTTCACTGCAAACTGCTAGCAATTCATTCATAACTACTAGCAGGAATAATAGAGGAATAGTACATCACAAAGTCCTGAGAAGAGAAGATGCTCACTAATTATTATTAATATTACATGGGGAATGCAAGTGGTTTATATACAGCAGACAGGTCGGCAGAGGTGACAGCTCCTCTATAAGTTGTCAGTGATGTAGACTCCTTTATATCACATCAGATGACACAACGTGCTCAGTGAGGACCCGGGGGCCCAACACTCCCAGCAGGGGCCACAGGCCTATCTCAATCTGACCCTGATTTTTGCATGCCAGATTTCCCAACGGGGCAAAAACTTTTCAATACAACACACATCCATCCAGTGGGTGTAGCGAAAGGCTCATGGGCCCTGGTGCAAAAATTCAGCTTGGGCCCCCCTTCCCTCAGGGCTTTGTGGCCAGGGGCCACAAACCCTAGGCCACAGAGCCAGAAACTATAGGACGATGTATGCCCCCTTAACTTTTTCAAGATGTACCCCATAACCATCACACCTGTTACATTGTTGCAATGTTATTTATCAGTTTCAGTCTTACTGATCTATGTTGAATCCTTGCACTCATGTAACATTTTTCCATGGTCAGGATGGGGTCTCCGATTATGAAGGTGTCCATGGAAGGAGGCCATATGGCAGGGATGACCAACCTGCGGTTCTCCAGCTGTTGTAAAACTACAACTCCCACCATGGCCTGCTGTAGGCAGTCTGGGCATGCTGGGAGTTGTAGTTTTACAACAGCTGGAGACTGCAGGTTGGCCATCCCTGCCAGGATGCATCATCTAGCATTGCAGAATTGGGTCCTACTGGTCCTAATGGCTTGGACATTCATGGTCAGCCACATTCCCCAGTTCACTCATTATTTGGGCGCTATTATTTGAGAACCATGTGGCAGACCATAAAAAAGGGTGGCATCACTAGAAGGAAAGGCACAGGGCACCAACCAACCTATGGCCGGCCCTGACAACAAGACAATCCACTCCCATTGCCTACCCAACATATCTATGCACTGCCCTAATAATACCACCATATGGTGTGTAAATAATACCGCCATGACGTACGTTCGTATCAAGAGTTCAGGGAATGTTTAGAGCAGATCTCATGGGGTTTTGGAAGCCTCTAAAGGATTTTGGCCCTGAGGCAAACAGCCCTTTTGACCATGGCATAACCCTGCCCTGCACTTGACCCCCTGTACAAAAAGAAAAAAAAAAAAAAAGATGGTTGGACAAGGAAGGGTTAAGAAAATAAACTTTTGGTAACGCTATTTGAAAGTGAAATTTAGTCAGCTGTTAATGTTCCATTCCGTGTCGGATCCAAGTGGACACGTTCGAGCGCTGCTACTCTGGAATGAGTTGGACGGAGCTGAGGAATTTCATACTGGAGACATTTTCTAGGGTTTTCCATATTACAGGTAGCTGGATGGGATCTTTCCCCCCGTTTCTTCATTTCTGAAAAATGCGGCCAATTTTTTTTAAAATGTTTTTTTTGCAGAACTGGAATATGAGCTAGGGGAGGACATATTAAAGCAGTAAATGGGTCTATTATACATGCAAAGAACTGTTGGCGTCCAGCACGGTGCTCCTAACCTGCAAGTCTTACAGGGCATGAATACTTTTGCAACTTTTTTTTTTATTATTGTTCTAATGTATATAGAATGTGCAGACTTGTTCGGCTGTTCTTGTAATTCCCATAAAAGTGAAGATTCTGGGTGTTGTAGTTTCAGGACAGCTGGACTGCTGGAGGCTGCTGATCTCTGCCTTTGTGCTTCACATTCTGGACACTGCACAGACATTGTTTATGAAGGCAATTTGTAGGAACACATTATAGGGGTTTACGTCTATTTGGGCATGCTGGGAGTTGAAGTTTTGCATCTGCTGGAGAGCCACTGGTGGTATATACTATTCTACTGATAAATTGTAAAAATGTGTGCAAACCCTTTAAGAGGAGAAAAATAAAATATGAGAACCTGACAGCTCGTGGCATTTGTGAACAAGTGCAATGCGGCTACCAACATCCTGCCCACCCATAATGGCCAATGGATCCACAAATTTGAAGGTAATAGCTCCATTTGAGGAGTTTTCTGAGATTCTGATATTGATTAGCTATCCTTAGGATATGTAATCAATATCAGATCGGAAGCGGTCCAACACCCGGTACTTCCACGGATCAGCTGTTTAAAGAGGCCACAGCGCCATACATTATATAGTGGCTGTGTTGGGTATTGCAGTTCAGCACCATTCACTTGAATGGACTGAGCTGTGCCCAGGACACGTGACTGATGAACATGACATCATGGCCTAGGAGGAGGCCGCAGTGCCATACATTGTATAGTGGCTGTGTTTGGTATTGCAGTTCTGCACCATTCACTTGAATGGACTGAGTTAGGCCTAGGCCTAGGAGGAGGCGGCAGCACTCACTGGAGCACCACGGCCTTTCCAAACAGCTCATCTGCGGGAGAGCCAGGAGTCAAACCCCCCACTGATCAGATATTGGTGACCTAACCTAAAGATAGGTTCTCAGCTTTAAACACTTGGACCACCCTTTTAACTTTCAATTTGGTGAGGTCATTGGCAGGGCCTAACTTTAGGCTCTTGTGCCTATGCAAAATCTACAAGGCCCTTCGAACTTCATTTATTGCACAGGTGTCCTCATATTTGGCATAGGGAGGTTTGGGACCCCCTCATCCTCCAGGGCCCTGGTCTGACTGCAACTTATGCACCCCCAGGAGTTATACCCATGGTCAACGGCCACCACAAGAGTGCAGGCCTCTGCATGGACACCCACCCAACCTAATATGTATATGAGTGTTTGATCTAATGTTATTTCCTATGAAAATGCGCAGTAAGTGTGGGGCCCCCTCTCTTGTGTGCATCCATGACTTGCACAGTAAGTGTGGGGTCCCCTCTCTTGTGTGCACCCATGACTTGCACAGTAAGTGTGGAGCCCCCTCTCTTGTGTGCACCCATGACTTGCACAGTAAGTGTGCCCCCTCCTGTGTGCACCCATGACTGTAAGTGTAGAGACCCCTCTCTTGTGTGCACCATGACTTGTGCAGTAAGTGTGGGGTCCCCTCTCTTGTGTGCACCCATGACTTGCAAGTGTGGTCCCCTGTGCACCCATGACTTGCGCAGTAAGTGTGGGGTCCGCCCTCTTGTGTGCACCCATGACTTGCGCAGTAAGTGTGGGGCCCCTCCTTGTGTGCCCCCTCTCAGTAAAGTGTGGGGCCCCTCTTTGTGTGCACCCATGACTTGCACAGTAAGTTGGGGCCCCTCTCTTGTGTGCACCCATGACTTGTCAGTAAGTGTGGGGCCCCTCTCTTGTGTGCACCCATGACTTGCACGTGCAGACTTGCAAGTGTGGGGGTCCCCTCTCTTGTGTCACCCATGACTGCAGCAGTAAGTGTGGGTCCCCTCTCTTGTGTGCACCCATGACTTGTGCAGTAAGCGTGGGGTCCCCTCTCTTGTGTGCACCCATGAACTTGCACAGTAAGTGTGGGGCCCTCTCTTGTGTGCACCCATGACTTGCACAGTAAGTGTGGGGCCCCTCTCTTGTGTGCACCCATGACTTGTGCAGTAAGTGTGGGGCTCCCTCTCTTGTGTGCACCATGACTTGCACAGTAAGTGTTGGGGCCCCTCTCTTGTGTGCACCCAGACTGTGCAGTAAGTGTGGGGCCCTCTCTTGTGTGCACCCATGACTTGCGCAGTAAGTGTGGGGCCCCTCTCTTGTGTGCATGAACGCACCCCCTCTCTGTGTGCACCCATGACTTGCGCAGTAAGTGTGGAGCCCCCTCTCTTGTGTGCACCCAGACTTGCGCAAGTAAGTGGGACCCCCTCTTGTGTGCACCCATGACTTGTGCAGTAAGTGTGGGACCTCTCTTGGTGTGCACCCATGACTTGTGCAGTAAGTGTGGGACTCCCTCTCTTGTGTGCACCCATGACTTGGAAGGGGCCCCTTTGGCCCATGCTGGCAGTAAGTGTGGGGCCCCCTCTCTTGTGTGCACCCATGACACGCAGTAAGTGTGGGGCCCCCTCTCTTGTGGTGCACCCATGACTTGCGCAGTAAGTGTGGAGCCCCCTCTCTTTGTGTGCACCCATGACTTGTGCAGTAAGCGTGGGGTCCCCTCTCTTGTGTGCACCCATGACTTGTGCAGTAAGCGTGGGGTCCCCTCTCTTGTGTGCACCCATGACTTGCACAGTAAGTTGTGGGGCCCCCTCTCTTGTGTGCACCCATGACTTGCCCACAGTAAGTGTGGGGGCCCCTTCTCTTGTGTGCACCCATGGACTTGTGCAGTAAGTGTGGGCTCCCTCTCTTGTGTGCACCCATGACTTGTGCAGTAAGTGTGGGACTCCCTCTCTTGTGTGCACCCATGACTTGTGCAGTAAGTGTGGGGCTCCCTCTCTTTGTGTGCACCCATGACTTGCGC
Source organism: Rhinella marina (assembly GCA_900303285.1). NCBI lineage: Eukaryota > Metazoa > Chordata > Amphibia > Anura > Bufonidae > Rhinella > Rhinella marina. The sequence goes on from ONZH01000420.1 coordinate 339,870, forward strand.
AGTAAGTGTGGGGCCCCTCTCTTGTGTGCACCCATGACACGCAGTAAGTGTGGGGCCCCCCTCTTGTGTGCACCCATGACTTGCGCAGTAAGTGTGGAGCCCCCTCTCTTGTGTGCACCCATGACTTTGCACAGTAAGTGTGGAGCCCCCTCTCTTGTGTGCACCCATGACTTGCGCAGTAAGTGTGGGGCCCCCTCTCTTGTGTGCACCCATGACTTGTGCAGTAAGTGTGGGGCCCCCTCTCTTGTGTGCACCCATGACTTGCACAGTAAGTGTGGGCCCCCTCTCTTTGTGTGCACCCATGACTTGTGCAGTAAGTAAGTGTGGAGCCCCCTCTCTTGTGTGCACCCATGACTTGCGCAGTAAGTGTGGGGCCCCCTCTCTTGTGTGCACCCATGACTTGCACAGTAAGTGTGGGGCCCCCTCTCTTGTGTGCACCCATGACTTGCACAGTAAGCTGATAATTCCTGCGTGTTCCTCCGATGTGATAATATTTGATAATTATGACCCGGAGGTAATTACTCCTCTTCATAACACATGAATGGCCTCCATTGTGTCACAGAGCCAGATCCAGATTATTAGTAAGAAAGACGCGGCATTAGGGGAGCGCTAAACATCGGCGCCGTGCAGAACAATTTGCCTTTTACTTGTTGATCCTATCGCTTGAGATGTGAAATTCACAGAACAGCGAAAACACAGCATTTTGTATAAAGGAGCATTGTCAACAGTCCCGATGGTGCTGGGACAATCCGGCGACTCAAGCAGCGAAAGGGGAGGGGCTTGCAGAAGTCAAGAGAGTCACAGAGATTTGTGGGTGGACCTGGGTGGACTGAGGGGTGTGGCTTAAATGTCCCATTTTTATACTATTTAGATGTCGATAACTATGAGTACATGGGGCATCATGTCATTCCTGATGTTTATGGCAATAAAATAAAAGGGGTTGTCCAGGATTGTACCATTGATGGCCTATACTCCGGATTCAACACCCGGCACCCCCGCCGATCAGCTGTTTTGGGATAGCTCTGGTGCCAAAAGTACGCAACTCTATCCATTGTGGCAGTGGATGGATATGGTGAACGTTCGCTTCAACGGGAGCAGCACTGCAGTTACCAGTTCCGTCCACTAAACAATGGATGGCGCTGTGTAGTTCTGGTCCTGGAGCTATTGCAGAAGCGCTGCCG